>BCIA01000003.1:2938123-3339818 GCA_001599815.1 Furcasterigmium furcatum
GTCGAGTTCTCAAGGAAGAGATTCTCGCCGGTGGTCAGATCGCCATTTAGGACGACCAGATCAGGGGTGTCATAATCCAGGACGGCGTTGATCACGCCCAGAGTTGCGACATCCTGCAAAGGACCCCAGTCATCCCAGGCGTCTATGGCATGTTAACAACAGCCTTCTCGCGGGACAGCCAACACTCACTCTCTCCGAAATGCGTGTCCTGGAGAACAGAAATCTGGAAAGTGCCGTCGGATCTGAAACGAAGAGGTCCGGTGAGCTTGCTCGAGTTCAAGTCTCGCCTGGGGATGGATGCGGCGTGCGCCACGCCCATGAAAAGGGCAGCAGAGATTCCAGCACCGAGCATGATGGGCGTTGACGGGAGTCTACTCTCAGAGGGACGTAGGACTGGAGGCTGGGAGACAAGCATACTCTCACAATCATCGTCGATTTTCCCGGCTCCAAGGGGGCGGGATGTCTTATTATACAGGGGTGGCCAGATTGCATGTGGTCCCCTCGTTGTACCCCTTGGGTTCTTCTCGTCAGTCCCCGTGATGCCGGCTTCTCGGCGCCCTGAAAGCCATGAGCAAGCCACTGCCGTTGGTGGCAGCCAAAACGTGATCAGCAGGGGTTGCTGCACGTCAACCAGGGGTTGATGTTCGAACCAAGCTTTTTTGCCCGTTTAATGGTACTTTCAGCGGTCGCGGCGTGGTGGGATAGAGGGGTTACTGAAAGATGGTGCAGATGGGCCAGGATCAGGGGTGAGCTGGGCGAGAAACGTGGGCGCATTGCGACACTCGACTGGGCTATCATTCGGGCGCAATTCCGCTAGAATCTTCAACGAGTTCATCACGCTCAGGCCAGGTCACCTTGCTAGTCAGGCACGTTTCCTTTGATCCGCGAACCGAGTGATCCGGGGAATTTCATGGTTCTCAAGCGCCACGTTTCTCAATGTTCGGATATCGAGCCGAATGGCTGCCAGCAACCTGGAATTGAGAGCGAGAGGTGGGGAGTGTCTTATTAGTGCACTGCACTTCGTGTTAACCACAATATTTGCGGGCTTTTCTCGCATTGTCGATTAAACCCGTTCACCTTGTGGTCATATCGGAAACCCAGCACTTGATTCCGTGCCACCGGGTTGAGAACCGCGCTTAGGCCTCGCTTAGGCAACCTTCTCGACCTGCGCCGCCGAAGTCCGCTGAGCAGCAGCATCGCCCTTCTCTTCCTCATCATCCATCCCCATATCCTTTCTGACAACACCGCTGCCATCGAGCTGCGTGATGCTCGCGCCGAGACCGGTGCATTCGTACCTCTTGAACTGGCGGGTCGGCACCTTAGCCTGGAACATCTCGTCAAGCTCCTCGAGCGAGCGGTTCTTGGTCTCGGGGATCATGAGAAGGACCCAGATCGTGGCCACGACCGAGAACCCGCCGTAGATGAAGGTGACGCCACCGCCCAGAGCGCGCTGGACGTAGGGGTTGGTGAAGTTGATGGGGACCGAGGTGACGAACGAGCCCATCGAGGCAAGGAAGAGAGTGCGTTCACGGAGCTGACCGGTACCGACCTCGGCAGCCATGACCCAGGCGCCAGGGCCCCAGGTGAATCCGAAGACGCAGTACCAGAGAATCAAGAGCGCGGCTGCGGCGTTGGCGACCATGGAACTATAGTTGCCCGCCGTGCCAGTCGCGGTGGCAGCGCCAGTTCCCAGCATGCAGCCAGCAAGGCCGATGGCGCCCCATGACAGAGAGCGGCGACGGCCCAGCTTGTCAAATGTGAGGAATGTGATGATGTGGACGGCAAAGCCGCAGCCGGTGACCATGACGTTGGTCCGCAGGGCGTCCGGGAAGCCGAGCTGCTGCATGAATTGGACGATGAAGTTCTGGATGAAGGAGACGCCCTGGGCCTGCTGGAGGATCTGGACGCTCATGGCGATAACAGTACGGCGCAGGTTGGGCCCGCGGAAACAGTCCATAAGTGTCGTCGCAGCGTGGTTCTCGCGCTGTTCCTCGACCTGGGCCTTGAGAAGCTCGATCTCGTGTGGCACCGTCTCTGGGCGGTTGGAAAGGGAGCGCATGACCTTCTCGGCTTCTTCGAAGCGTCCGCTATAGATCAGGTACCGAGGTGACTCCGGAATGAAGAACCAGAAAGACATGTAGCCAACGGGGACAATGAACTGGCAGAGGATGACGGCACTGGATGGCAAGTTAGCGAACATTCGAAGTAGTTCAGTAGAGGGCATAGGATCTTACAGATACTGCCACTGATCAGTGCGACTTCTCGAGGCATAGACAACAACAGTTGCCATGAAGGTTCCCAGGGAGGTGAAGAAGCTGTAAAGTGCGAGGAAAGCGCCTGGATAATATCTTGTTAGATATAACACCAAAACAGTTTTCTCAAATATTGAAACGAACCTCGTACTCGCCCCGGCGACGTCTCTGAAAGATACATCGGGACACAGTTGGATGCCAGACCGATACCAGAGTAGACAACAATGCGTCCAACGACGAGCTGCCAGAAAGACGTGATGGCCGTTGCTTCAAGCAAGATGCCGACCGTCATCAAAACGGACATGACCATGAACGCCATCTTGCGGCCGAGCTTAGAGGTGACGATAGGGGCGATGATACAACCGATAATGATACCGGCAGACCCCGTTCCCGTACCAACGGACGTCTTATCCGATGGAATAGCGTAACGGCCAAGCTCCTCATCGTAGGCGCCATATTTACGCTGGAATTCAGAGAGACCTAAACATCCGCCCCACCAGCCGTTATCGAAACCGAAGCCGAAAGCTCCAAGCGAGGATACAACGCCTATAAGGCATAGTCGCCAGTTGAGGTCCTGGTAGAGGGGGTCCTCCTTGAGTTTCGTGAGGATACCCATGGCGATATGGGTTGTGTGCCGAGTTCAAACGAGGAAGACTTGTGTAAAAGGCAACAGACAGGCCGGGTTTAAAGATAGGGAACGATGAGTCCAGATAGTGGATGCTGAACAACAGGGAGAAGAGGTAGAGCGGCGTGGAGATCGCCGGCCTTTTATGTCGACACGGCTCCCGAGTCGCGTGCGCCGGAGGTTCATTCTCCAGACAAATCAACGTGGACTACCAACAATTCGAGACATGGAATCATCCCACGCGGGGCCCCGGCTTCGGGTATGTGCCGCACGGTGCGTTGACTTCCACCACCCGAGTCAAACCCGAGTGCTGGATTGCCAAATCGGGCATCACGAACCGCTCACCGGGGCACCGACGCCGGAGGACCCACCCGGCCGGCCAAGACGGCCCAATCCCACGCCAAGGATCGGCAGTCCTCGAGCCGCGATTGACCATGGCGATGGAGTCCTGCCGAAAGAGGCAGCCATTGGCTCCCGTGTGGAGCGGCCATGTTTGGGGGTCATTCGCAAGCCAGGGGGCGGACATACGAAGCGCCGACCTTGACTTTTTTAGGTAGGCATTCGGCTATTCTTTGATGAGGGAGGCTTAAAGAAGCCGGGCAGCTCACATTATCACCGGATCACCGCTTTCCTCACCGCAAGTTAACCATATTATTCACCACCCTATTCTCTCACCATGTCTACACTCAAGATTGCGGCTCAGTCCGCCCTCCTCAAGTCCTCGGCCAACATCGTGGCACAACTCGCCGCCGGCTGGCATGATTCCAGTCCTCGGCCGCTCGACTGGCAACGGGTCCTGGAATTTGCCATATTCGGCCTCATCCAAGCCCAACTCAACTGTTGGTGGCAGCAATTCCTTGAGGATGCCTTCCCAACTCGGCCAGCAGATAAGGCGCCGACGACAACCTCCTCCCAGGCCGCTCCAGGCGTCAACTGGCGAAACGTTGCCTGCAAGCTGCTCTTGGACCAGACGCTGGGGCTGTTCATCATGAACACCGCGTTCCTGGTCTGCACGAATGCGGTACACTTGCAAAGCGCCACCCTGGTCTTGCAGGCCGTGCGGGAGAAGATATTCGGAGTAATCAGGGCGGCATGGAAGCTGTGGCCGTGGGTGTCCATTGCGAATTTCCTCTGGGTCCCGGTTGAGAAGCGTGTATTGGTGGCATCATGTGTTGGGTTTGGCTGGAACATTTTCCTTGCCTTTGAAGTGATGGCCAAGTGAGATTGTCACGAGAAGCTCGGCCACGGGAGAACAACACTACAAAAACAAAAGTTTTATTTTTAGAGACCGGAAAGTAGAATCTAAACACCATCAATGCCCCTTCTCGCAGAAATAGGGAAGCGGCCCATGCCAGGTGGTGGTAGCGCACGCCCAAGTCCGCCCGTTATCATCCTGCATCATGCCAGCCCCGACCAGCTCGCGGCAAATGCCGCCCTTCTTCTTACTCTCCTGCTCGATAAACTCCGAGAGGACCGACACAAAGTTCGTGATCTTGTCGTTCTTCCTCGCCGCGTAGCACCACAGCGTCGGCTCCTTCTCCAGCTTGACGAGGTGCTTCTCGCTCTTCGCCGTCTCGGCCGTCAGGGTGGCCCGGAGGTTGGGGTTGAGCTTGCACATGTGGATGTGCACCTGCTCCTCGGTCCGCACGCGCCACGGGTTCATCGCCAGCGCCTGGCTGCCGCCGTCCCACTGGTTCTGGGCGAAGATCCAGGCGTCCTCGTAGAACTGCGAGGGCGCGTTCGTCATGTCCAGGATGCCGGGGATGATCTCGGTCGTGGTGATCAGGTCGTGCTCCCTGGGCTTCTTCGGATCCGCCGTCTTGAGGTGCACCCAGGGGTGCTTGCCGCCCGGGCTGGGCGCGAAGCTGGGGATGCACTTGTTGGGGTTGGCCACGTCTTGGAGGCAGTCGCAGAGGGTGTGGTACCAGATGCCGCAGCCCTTGCAGGGCCCGTTCTGGATGTCCTTGCAGCCGACGTCGCAGTCCTTGGTGGTCCTGTCGACTTGGTAGCAGAGGCCTGTGCAAGTCTTCTTGCAAGTGTTTCCCTTGGTCCTGGGCCAGCACTTGCACTTGCTGACATTCTGGCCGGAGATGTCGGCCGTGGTGCACATGGTGTCGCGAGCTTGAATTTCTGAGGGTTCGCCCGCGACTGCTGCAAGGGCCAGGGGAGCCATGGTGAGGCCCAGGAGTCCGAGAAGAGCTTGGTTGAGCTGCATCTTGGGAATGTCTCGAGTTGGTTGTCTTGAAGAGATAAAAAGATGGAGAAGTGATGGATCAGCGTAGTGAATGAGCTTCTTGAGGCAATAGCTTGTGTTGTGATAGCAAGAGAAGATGCCAATTGAGATCTGCTCATTCGAAAGGAGACCATCCCCTTATATAGATATCTAGAGGAGCATTATGGCAGCTACAGCAACATCATGGCTTGCGCGGCCAGTGTAGTCTTTCCCGCGGGGACCCCGACTGAACTCTGAGTCTTGTTGTGATTCTGACAGATGGCGTTGCAGAGCGAAGCTAGATGGGGCGCCGTCAGGGGTTGATGGCACTGGTTGTCATGGCTGATGCCGCGCAGCCACTCTACAGACTTGGTCAAGACCAGGTCAAGGAATCTACTAAAGGATTATCCCGAGGGTCTAGAATGCTGGAAATCCTTTCTGACGTCGAGCTAGACGGAAGCTCGGCCTTTCCTTGGCTCGAGAACTCTAGCTAAGGTCCAGCTGAGGCTGCGATGAAGTCACTGGATAGCCAAACAAAGACGGCCTGTCCGTAAGGGGAAATAGTGTAACTCTCCACATCCGGAAAGGCCAGCTCCGAAATCTTCGAGCCTGACTACAAGAAGGAAGTCGGCCGTCCCGAGAAATAGACGGTGGTTTCCTCGTGTAGTGGTTTCGGCTCGTACTCGGCGAGGCGCCCATCGCCAGAACTCTCGGCGGCCCCTTTGCGCGGAAGCCGATGGCCCCGTGGCCGCCATCACGACCGATGACCATTTCTGGAAGGTTTTGTGCCAAACGTCGAACTTTTCTTATTCTACGAGTATAGCATCTACAACTCATCGTGGCCCAGAGCGCCCTGGCCGGCGCTCTTCAGGCTCTCCGGCGCAACGCTGGTGAAAACAATGCGCCTGTAGCTTACGAGCTCTCCATCGGAAATCTCCAGGATCAGATGCAAATGCTTATCCTCCTCAGGATGCATGTTGCGCCCCTCCCTCCTCAGGACTTCCTCGGAAGGGATGGTAACCGTGACCCGGGCCGAGTCGTCTGAATCGAGCTCCAACTTTGCCACTGTCTTGAACGGCGTGTTCTGGGTCGAAGACGGGTCGAGGTACTGCCACCACTTGTACGAGACCTTGCCGCCATCCGGGTCACAAGAGTCGGTCGCGTCAAGCACGACCTTCTGCCCCGCGTCGACAGTCATCTTGATGATGTCACGGGATCTGTCGCCGTTGATGACGGCGACGGGGGCATGACGGCCGCCTTCGAAGTTTGACTTGACACCCCACTGCATGCGAGCAGCAAAGTCGGTCTGGAAGGCCTCCCTCCACCGCCAGACAGTGAGATGCGTACCCATGATGACCTTTCCGTCATCGAGACGGATGGCATCCACGGTGTCGGCGTAGTGCCCCTCGCCATAGCTGACGGGTCCGTAACGGCCGCCCCAGGAGCCCCATTCCGGGTACTCGGGGTCGGCCAGGCCGTTGGGAATCAGGTATAGCAGCGAAGGTGTGTCTCCCTCGATGATGAAGTCCGCATCCGGATATCTCGCGCCGAGAGGCCCAGCGCTCTGGATGTTGTCTCGGATCCACTCAGGGGAGATGACGTCCCTGTTCGCGAGGCAGGGGAAGTTGTAGTAGGCCTCGCCGGAGATGCCGCTCCATCCAGCGAGGGCGTAGCGGTTGAAGTGGTGGACGCTGGCGATGTAGAAGAGCCGAGGCCAGTTACGGCGGATCCAGGTTCCCGTGTTGTCCTGGTCCGAGATGGCGTACGCCCTCAGCTTGGACACGAACTCGTCGATCTCGGCCGGTGCGCGGGTGGCATTGACGTGCCATAGCGCTTGGGCAAGGACGGACGCGCCACCCCAGACGGGGATCCAGAGAGGTTCGTCGGAGGCGTCGACGGCTTTCACGAGTCTCTTGGATCCCTCGCTGTCGCGTCCCTCGCCGACACCGTCCATTCCATATACCGGAAGACCCGAACAGATCAGGCCTTTGAGATAGGAGGCTTCGGGCCACCCGGAGGCATGCTGTTGCAGGTTGGGTAGGGACTCTTCGTAGGCATCGACAATGTCGTGCATCTGGTCCGGCCGGGTGGTGTCATTGAGCCAGACACTGGTCGTGGCCACGAGACCCTCGATGCGTAGCTCGTTGGAGTATGTCAGGAGGCGCACGAGGGACTGGGCATCGTCTGGCTCGTTGGCGATGTCGCTGAGGAGGAAGACCCGGGGCTTGACGCTGGGAGCGACGCCGGGGCACTGAGACTGAAGGGAGGCGGCGCCGAACAGGGCGCCGACAAGGGCAAGCCGCGAGAAGGAGGAAGACCAAGCCATGATTGATGAGCGGTTGAATGTGTCACTGGGCAGGGGTCGGTGAGAGAAGCCCTGGATGAGTGAAGAAAGATTCTTTTTGACCTGGTGCCGTGATGATCGGCGTCCTGACGACTTCTCCTGCACGTTCAGGTTCTTCCAGGAGGGCTAGAATTGCTCCTTTTGGCAGGCAATCCCGCGGGTAGTAGTGCGTGGTACAAGCGCGGGGGTGGTTGCGGAGGCTGCGAGTGGTGGGGTGCCCGCGGAACTATCGGAGCGCTGCCGCGGCAGTGCCGCAATGCCGGCTCCGTGGGGGTCCGTCTCCACTCTTCGGGGGAAGCCTGAGCTCTCCCCGAGGCTGGGGCCACTAGGATCCGTGACTCCATGACATGGTGCTCATGGGCGGATAATTTCTGGACGGAGAAACTACGCCTCCTGGTTTCTTGCTGAGCGGTAACATGGCGGGAAAGGGGCATCGTGTGGCTGATACCACTGGTTTGTGGTGATACACTGGTATCTGTTTCGATATACACATATATCAGAGGGGCTAGAGAAGTGACAGAGAGAAGAAGTAGTGCATAGCCGTGGAAGCACTTCCCCATCTGATGGAAGACACCCACCCCGTGCAGCGTCGTCCTCGGAGCCCGAAGCTCGGTCCTCAGCAGAGCCGCTTTGGACCCAGCCAAAGGTGGGCAGAACTTAGAAGTGGCCTTTCTCCAGAAAAAGTGACATCCATTAACCCAGGTAGGACACGGGAGGCACGAAGGACCGCGTTTGGCAGTGCCCTCCCCGTCTCCATGGCACCAGGCCGGGGTAGAACCCAGCAGCAAGGCACTCAGCATCCTTAGCTTTACATGGGCCCATGGGGCAATAAGTGAACTCGCCTCACGCAGGCCCAGACAAGCGCTTATGGGGAACCTAAACTCTAAGTATTGTATTTCCAGAAAGAGGAAACGCAGCCGCCAGGTCACGGCTCTCCTGGATGGTGGACACGGCCCAACGAGCCGCAGTGCGGTGCTCGTTTCCGAGGTCACCTCACATATGCCAGCTTCGCAACCTCACGAGCAGCGATATCCCGTCCCTTCTCCTTCGCCTGAACCGCATCACCGAGCTGCTTCGCCTTTTGCCTCCTGGCTGCGCTCGCCGGACCGTCGCTCAGGATTTCGATGAATGCGGCACCGAGACACTCCGGCGTCCAGGCTGGGCTGCTCTCCTTGCACGCCCAGAATCCAACGCCCGAGCCCTCGGCGAGAGCGGCAAAGCCGTAAAGGTCCACCCAGAGCGGGAGGACAACCTGCGGCACGCCGGCGCTGGACATCGTCAGCAAAGATGCATACCTTCTCGCTCGGGGTCGTGGAACTCACGCGATGCCTTCGTGGTAGCAGCTCGATCCTCCGTGGTGGACGAAAGCCGCGATGTCGCCCGTCTCCAGGAGCGCCAGGGGGTCGACGGTCAGCCACGAGGACACGCGCAGACGGCCGCTGTCGATGTGTGGCTGGAGGATCGACAGCACGGCACCGTCTGGGTAGTCGCCCAACTTCCTGTACTTCCAGAGGACTTGCGCGCCGGTCTTGGCCAGGACCTCGACGATCGCGAGCGACATGGCGACGGCACGTTGTTGATCGTACTATCCATATTAGCAGTGCGTACCGTTATGCCCCTCTAGCAAGTTGAAAGCGGCCCGATAACACTTGGGAGGAGACCATCAACTCACCTTGACAACGCTGCCCAGGTTAATGAGCATCGTCGGCCCCCTTTTCAGCCATGCCGCCAGCTCCGGATCCTGCGTGGCAGCGGGAGCGGACGAAAGCACGATGGGCCCGGCAACCGTGACGTTGACGGGAATAATGTCGACTGGTATGTCAGCGCCCTCGGTGTGCATCGTGATGAACGGGGCGTCGTCGTGGTGCAGCCCAACCAAGCTCATTGGGTTGGTGATGCCGTTCGCCCGGAGGACAGCCTTCTTCTCGGCCAGGTCCGGCGCCGCGATGATGCTCCAGAGAAAGCGGAAGTTCAGGTAGATGTTCTCCGGGATTTTCCTCAGGGGCACCGGGAAGGGGAAGCCGGACGACACACTGCGTGTCATGTCAGAAGCAGACGTGCACAGCTGGGCGTTCGCGCTCACCTTGGGTATTTCCATAGCATGCCGCCCCAGGGCTGCACCTCCAGGAAGCTGTCGACGAGCGGGTTGGGGGTGACGATGGCGTGTAGCCGGTTCTTGTCCCAGGTGGCGTCCAAGCCAGGGCGGAACAGGTAGTCGAGCACGACGACCGCGGGGTCTACCTCGTCGATGAGGGCTCCCATCTGCCTGTACAGGTCGAGGTGTTCCTCCGCACCCCACGGCGCGACGAACAGCTGGACGTCCCTGGCGAACTTACCTATGCCCGCCATGCCCGGCGGCTGCATCGAGGTGCTCAGGTTGTAGCCCCTGTTGTTTAGCGCATCCACCATACTCAAGCCGTGGAGCTCGTGAAAGACGACATCGCGAGCTGCAGGCGTCTTCTTCCGCGCGAAGGATGTTGCCCACTCGACCTTTGCGCGGGCCTTTGCGAAGGATGCGTAGTGGACCTCGATGTCGGGGTAGTTCTCGAGCAGGGAGTAGGTCGTTGCTACATGGACATTGCTCAGGCCCTCGTCTGCGTTGGTCAGGAAGAGGACGGTCTTGTTTCTCCCCTGGATGGGCGGTTGCTTGGGCGCCGCGTCTGTCGACGACCGTCCAGCCAGGAGGTAGCCCAGCGATGCCACGAGCAAGGCCCCGATGAGAAGTATTCTTGTGTACATGACGAGAGTCGGGTGGACAATGTGGTGTGATGTCGGACTACGACTGCACCAGCAGACAGGCCATCAGGGCTTCATATACTAGCCGTGTACCAAAGCCTCTTTCCCTCCATCGCTGTCAGCCCTACAGAAGGGAGATTAATAGTTATCTCAAGACCGGACCCTTCATTCTCGAATGATTCCGTTGGTTCCGTCAGACCGTGGGTCTCGTCAGCAGCCTCATACCCACCCCGAGATGACTGACAAGGGTTGATAGGTCTCTGTTTGACAGCTCGTCCGCGTGTCGATCCCAGACTGGCAAGTGGTAAAGGCATAGCCCGGCTCAACGGTGCCTGGCCCCCAATCCGGTCTTCGAAGACACAAAGCCCGTCAGCAAAAGTCCGAGCATGAGTCCGAGCACCTGGCATGTCAGCCCTGGTATCGATAAGAACATTGATCATGAAAAAAAGGTGGGATTCTGTCTGGGTATGTTGTAGAAACCGCAAAAGACCGTCAACTCCCAAATCATCATCCCCCTGAGTCCCCAAACGCCATGCCCTAAGGCTATACTGTTGCGCCTCCAGATCATCCATCGTAACCGCGGGGTGTTGTACCCTGACGCCCAATCTATGTTGCTCCACGCCCTCTAGTCCTCGAAGAACTTGACAATCTCCCGCAGGTCCTTGACGGCAATGTCGTGCTTCGGGTAGCAGATGTACACCTGCTCGCCCAGCACGCCGAACTTCTCGCGGAACTCGGCCTTGCGCCCGAGGCCCAGGTTCTTGACGATCGCGTCGTACGACTTTGCGAGGAACCGGCCCCGCGCGCCGCCGAGGTGCTCGCCCGGCGTGAGGCGGTCCGACACGCCGACGCCGAACGTCACGGGCCCCGACACGGTCGACAGCGCGTGCTCGACGAGCACCTCGATGGCCCCGTTCGACGACCCCGGGAAGTCCAGCGCCCACTTGACCTGCCACCCGTGGCGCGGCGCGAGCTGCGCCAGCACCACCATGGCGTGCACGACGCCATCCTTCTCCGCCGCGAAGTACCGCCTGTGCGCACTGTCGACCCACGGCCGCACCTCCGTCAGGTGCACCTGCTTGCCCTTGCGGCTCGCCTTCCAGCGCGTGATGGCCTCGTCCGCGCGGCCGCGGAAGGCGTCGTCGGGCTTGACCTCGTGGACCTTGATGCCCTCGCGCTGGATGCGGCGCGCGGCCTGGCCGTGGGCCGGGGTATGGTGGTCGCCGTCCGTCCGCTGCTCCTCCGTGCACGACAGCGAGCGCCAGCCGAGGTGCTTGCTGAGGATCTCCTCGACCTCGACGGAGACGAGCATCCAGATGGGCGTGAGCTTGAGGGTGCGGACGCAGTGGTCGACAAAGGCAGTCGCGACCTCGTTGTACTGGCGCTGGTCGCAGAGGGGGTCGCCGATGATCATGGCGAGGCGACCCTGGGGGACGTAGCCGACGGCCGCGCCCGTGTGGTGGCGCCAGATGCGGAAACGGTCGTCGAGCCAGGACGTGTTGCTCGCGTCGCCGTAGTTTGCGATGAGCTCCTCGATCGGCGGGTGCACCATGCCGACGTGGGACTTTGTGGTGTCGGCCGCCGGATGGGGAAGGGCGGGCGGCTTAGCGGGAAGGGATCTGGGATCGCGGTGGAATAAGGTTGCGTAGCGGATATCGCCAAGCTGCAACAAAAGAGACACGAGGCGATCGAGACCCAGGCCGGCGCCGCCGTGGGGGGGAGCCCCGAGGTCGAAGGCGGCGAGGTACTCGGCCATGTCGTCCTCTGGGATGGCGTTGTCCGCCATGCTCGCGCGCAGCACCTCGGGGTCGTTGATGCGCTGGCCGCCGGAGCAGATCTCCTGTCCCCGGACGAATATGTCAAACGAGTGCGTCCACTGGGGGTCCTCGTCGACGTAGGTGTAGAAGGGGCGGGCGTTCTTGGGGAACTTGTCGAGGATGTAGTAGTCCGTCATGAACTTCTCCTTGACCAGCTCGCCGAGGCGGATCTCGTCCCTGGTGCTGAGATCCTCCTCCTCGACATCGCGCCCGTCGTCGCGGAGCATCTGGATACCCTCCTTGAAGGTGAGAATCGGTGTCTTGTCGAGGACTTGAATATCTGAGCTCGGCCACCGCTCGCGGATGGCCTTCATCTCGGGCATTGCCTGGACCGCCTTGAAGATGTCCTTGAGGACTGAGTCGACCACGGTGATGAGCTCGTGGTAGTTCGATTTCAGGGACATTTCGATGTCGAGCCCCGTGTACTCTGTGAGATGCCTGTGAGTGTTTGAGTTCTCCGCCCGGAAGACAGGGCCAATCTGGGTTCGATGGTCAGTTCTTGAACACAATACTGAAAGCCGGGGCATCATCACGTACCTCGTACACCCGCCCAAAGTCGGCGGAGATGGCCATCTGCTTGGCGAGCTGGGGGCTCTGGGCGAGGAAGGCCCTGCGGCCGAAGTAGTTGACCTTGAAGACGGCGGCGCCGCTCTCCGTCGCCGCGGGCTGCAGCTTGGGCGTCTGCATCTCCATGAAGTTCTGCGCCTCGAGGGAGTTGCGGAACGTGCGGGTGATGGCGGCGCGGACGCGGAAGAGGGCCTGGTTCGAGGGGTGTCGGAGGTCGAGGATGCGCGAGTTGAGGCGCATGTTCATGGTGTCGGGCGGCCTGTAGTTGGAGAAGGCGAGCTGGTGCGCCGAGCTGACCAGGTAGATGGAGTCGATGTTGACCTCGACGTCGGAATGGTTGGCGGACCGCACATCCTCCACGGGCTTCTGCAGGACGCCGGTGACCTGGACGATGGACTCTGGGCTCAGGTGCTGGACCCAGCGCACCATGTTGGGATGGGCGCGGGAGAGGACGCCCTGGATGGTGTCTGTCTGGTCGCGGAAGAGGACGAAGTCGAGGAAGCGCGACATGCGGCGCTGGGTGTGTATCCTGGCGCGGAAGGTCACGGTGTCGCCGATGGCCTGCTCGGTGGCCTGGGCGACCGAGAGGATCTTCTCCGGCTCGGCCAGGGTCTCTGACGAGTCGGAGCCATAGCGGTCGAGGGACTCGCGGGGCTCGGGCTCCTCGTCGTCCCGGATGATCCTCGAGGGCTGCGACCGCGTGGTCTGGGAGCTCTGTCGCGAGGCGGTGGAAGGGCTGGCGGTGCCGATGTTCTTCGGGCGGCGGCGGACGTCCGAATCACTCTGGGTGCCCTCGCGGAGGTCGAGGGGCAGGGGCTGTATGTCCCTCTTCAGGCCGAGATTCAGCCCGTGACGCTCGAACTCGCGGCTTCCTCGAGCAGACGAGGCATTGCGAAGGGCGGACTTTTCGAGGTGATCGGGCTGTGACTGGGACGCGCGCAGATGGATGTCGCCCTTGAGGTGGGTGAGCCTGTGGGCGATTCGGGAGAAGGGGTTGTTGGAGGAGGAGCGTTGACGAGAAGTGGCATCGCCCGCCGTCATTGTTGCTGCGCCCATATAGGGCTGAGGGCGATACTAGAAGAAGTAATCGTAGAATCGTAGATTGCAGCTTGCCAAGGCGGCTCCGGGCTCTGCGGCGAGAGCTGCCAGTGGTCGATGACGCTGACGACGTGCCGGGGTGTAGGGGCGGGAGCCGTGCAAGTAAGACGGGCGGGAGCTTCGGGCGTCGGCGTTTATGCGATATAAGTCGGGGGAGAGGGCAGAGCAGAGAGCGTAAGTCGTCTTGTAGTTGAATGAAGAGAGAAGTGTCGGGCTGGGAGCTGGGCCGTGAGAAATTCGACGAGGATGTGCGATTGACGACGTCAACGGCCGAGGATCGAGCGATCTGCGCAGGCCAAGTACCGAATAAATAATGCTACTGCTGTACCTCCGCGGTGGTGGGAGTGGGAGGTTGTTATTAGTTGGCAGCGGATCTCGGACTGGGACTGGGCTGGGCGTGAGTGACGGCAGGGCCGGGACCTTGGACAGAAAAGCATCAGCCAAGGAGGCGACTCGGCGTGCCTGACTGACTTTCTTCTCCACCCCTTTGGCTTTTTTCCCTCAGGCATGCCGAGGCGGATAGTAATAGCTTACTCTGAATGTATTCTCTCCCGCCCTCAGGATTACCAAGGTACTCCCTCACGCCCCTCTGCCCGCCCGTCGTATCCGACTTAGGCCGCCCATGAACGCCCGGGATGTTTCCTTAGCCGCTTCTGGTCTTCTATTTCCTCGACTAGCCCTACGACTAAGCAGCAAGCCTTTGTCACCTGAGCAATAGAGGCGCCTAGTACCCGTCGCCCGTCCCGAGTCAAGTCGTGATGGACTGCTCCCTGGACCCCGAGCTCCCGAGGGGCCAGAACGGGCATTGTGCCCTCCACCCTACCCTGCTGCTCTCTGGCCTTTGTGCGACTGCTGGCGGCTTCAACGTCATGACGGCCGGCCATGGCTGGGAGGCTGAGACACGGAGGCTGATCGATCTCAACATCTCTTCCCGCCATGCGATGCGACCGGAGCTTTTGGTACGGGGAGCACAAGAGACTGCTGTGGACTGTTGGTACATAAGCTGGGCCTCCCCCCGTTCACATGTCCGATGGCGTAACGTGCAAGCCGCCGGCGTGCGCCAACGCATCCTGCCCCGTCAGACTGCAGCCCCCAATCCGAGGAGAGAGATGCCTGTTCACAGACACACAAGAATGGGGCTGGAACGTCTTGTCATCCAGGCGAACCAGGGATGTGATGCTTGGTCCCCATCGGTGACGATTCGGACTGAACACTCCAGACGGGCTGAACGAGCTGAGGAGGGGGGCAAGGGGCACCGAGAATCGCAATTAGAGGCTGCAGATTCCCCTGGAGAACCGTTGAACGGCCTGGCCGGCTCCCCGTTGCCGTGCCGAGAGGGAGATCGATGCAGAGAGAATCATGCCTTGGCTCGCGAAAGTGAGAGGCTCAACGCCCCAGGGGGACTGCAGACGATTTCATCCGGCAAGGAGGTGCTAATGACGTCAGGGGGCGCCAAGATGACCAAGATGGTGGGACCTGGCGGCGTTCCACCCCCGCAACCGCAAAGCTTGGGCATGGCATCTGTCATTGGCGGCGAACATGTTCTCGCACGGCACTAACATTCGACTGCCGTTCAACGCAGAGAGCTGTTAGGGATGGCTGAGGTGATTCACCCGCTCCTTGCTCTGTTTCTGGCCCACGCGACGTCTCGATCACTCTCGGAGTTATCGCTATCGCCTCTTCGCCTCTTGCTCCAAACCGGTTGTCTGGGGGCCTACAGGCCACTCGATTTCCTTCATCTACTGCCGCCGTGTCACAATTTCACCAGGCACTGCTTTGCAACCTTCATCCCATCTGAATGGAAGACACGAGACTGCAACCGCACACCCAAACTTCTCCCCTCCTTCGTTACACGAGTAAGCAGTAGGACAACCCATTGAACAAGCGTATCCCGACTCTCGGCATCCTCGGAGTCGATAAGAAACAGACGGCCCATCCACTCGGCGCCGGCATCCAGGGAAACCTCAGCTAGACCCCGCCGACTTGCGGCTTTGTCATCGCCCGCCCGTCCCATCTGCGAACCTCGGGGGGCCGTGATTTGCAAACTTGGGAGCTCGAGTCAGAAACGAACCCGTCCCACCGGTACGAGTTCGGACCCGAGACATGCAAGAGACTTGACTCTGTCTTGCCGCGCGTGATCTGATTGCTCAGTTCGCAACATCGCTCACCGTACTACTTGTAATCCCGACCAACCACCACCACCATTGCCTGCCCGCGCATCCGAGACTCCGTGCTGGTCGACCCTTCACCATCCTTCCAGAACACTAGGCACCGTCGTTTTCAGTCGGGCCATCAGCCGGGATTCTCCGGTCTACCAGGGACCCCCGTGGCAGCTGCTGGCATCACGCGCGCATCTGGTTAACCCACCCTCAACACCACCGCTGCCGTATTCCCATTCCGGACTCTCGGCACCGCAACGGTCCCTCAGGCTGCAGGCCAGGCCATGTCGCGAAACGCCGTCACCCCGGGCCCGACCGCAACACCGGGATCCCGTCGTTCCCGCCTGTCCGCCCGCCTGTCAGGGACAAGGTCAACGGCCCAGTCGAGCCACTCCCCGCAGGGCAACCCGTTCGACGAAGAGCATGTCAACCCCCTCGAGTCCATCGCGAGATGGCGACTGACCGCCAACGCCATGGCCCTCCGGTCCGGGGCCTCCTTTGCCTTTGCAATAGGCAACCGATCCGCCCCGGCACCGCCGGAACCCTCCCAGACGCTGCTGCTCGACTCGACCCTGTCACCTGAATGGAAGGACAAGGGTGTCATCCGTGTCGACGTATGGGAGCCGGACGCCGGGCGAGTCACGACGCCTCAGACCCCCATGCAGGAGACAGAGGAGGTGGAGCTCAAGGGAGAAACGACGGAAGACGAGGACGATACCGAGTCGGTCGCCCTGTCGCAGCCGGTGTCCCGAATACCCTCAAGACAGCCCTCGAGGCAGTCGTCGCGGCAGCTTCTGCGACAGCTCTCAAGACAGCCGTCGCGGGAAACATCAAAACAGCTGTTCCGGCAGCTCTCACGGACAACATCGTCGAAGCAGCTCTCGGATGACGGGAAGGATGCTGCTCTCGCCGGAGCACTCGGGGCCTGGGACAACTCCGAGGCCTCCTCGTCCGTCAACATCTCGGACCGCCCTCCTCCTCCCAAACGCCTGGCACTCATCAACTTCCACGGCGGCGGCTTCGTCCTCGGCAACGGCACCGACGACGCCCGCTGGGCCGCCTCCGTGATGGAATCCTTCCACGCCGTCGTCTTCTCCGTCAACTACCGCCTCGCCCCGGGCTACCCCTACCCGACCCCCGTCGAGGACTGCGTCGACGCCATCCTCCAGATCGCCTCCCGCGCGGACGAATTTCACATCGACCCCGCGCAGATCTTCCTCTCCGGCTTCTCCGCCGGCGGCACCCTCGCCCTCGCGTCCTGGGTCGTCCTCCAGGACCCGGCGCGCTGGGGCTACACGCTCCCATTCCCCACCCCCGCCATCGCGGGCTTCCCCCTCTTCTACCCGCTCCTCGACTGGACCATCCCCCGCGACATCAAGCGCCGCCTCTGCACCCACCCGGACGACACCCTCTCCCCCGGCATGACGAACCTCTTCGACGCGAGCTACCTCCACCCGCCCATCCCGCGCGAGGGCCGCGACGACCCGCGGCTTTCGCCCGGCCTGATGCCGGAGGACATGCTGCGCCGCCTGCCGCCCGTGCACCTGTGCCTCTGCGAGAGGGACATGCTGCTGAACGAGGGGCTCAAGTTCGCGGAGCGCGTGCGCGAGGCGGGCGGCACGGTGACGACGCGCGTGGTGCTAGGGGAGAAGCACGCGTGGGACAAGCCGCCGCCGTTCGTGCCGACGCTGAGCGTGGGCGTGGAGTACCAGGCGGCGATCGTGGCGATGCGGCACTGGAGGGACGCAGACGGGGAGGTGCTCACGAAGCGGGACGTCGGGTCTGTGAGTGACAGGACGGAGGTCGTGCCGGGGATCACGGTGGCGGAGTACATCGAGGGGGGCGACGAGGGGAAGATGCGGTCGGACGGGACGGAGACGCTCCTGAATCAGGGCGGGAAGGGGAAGATGGGCGTGGCTAGTATAGACGAGAGAGACAAGCACACGAGTAGAGATGCGGGAGAGAAGACGTCGAGAGACGATGATGACGACGAGACGCCGACTAGAGATGATGGGACGTCATCCAGAGCGGACGGGTCGACTTCATTATGGCATGAGGCGTATTAGACGGGTTGGCAAGGCGGATGTCATCACGGGTCATGCTCTAAGATATAGAGATATCATTTATTAGCGAACCAACACACTTGTACGATGCCCTGCCTCTTTATCTCGGGGTCTTCTGTTGCTCCTGTGTTCTGTGGAAGTCAGTCTAGTCTCGAGGCGGCTCACATCGTCAATGACGGTTCTCTCGAGTCAACCATATCACAGGGGATTTCTGGCGGCATCGCATTGTCCAAGGTGCCCAAGGCAATGGTATTCACGGCAGCCTCAGTGCTTGTTGCTCGCTGCATTGCATAGTCACTTTCGACTTATCGCACCTGATTCACGTGTAAAAATGCACCAAATAAGACACTGGACGGACCGCACCACCCACCTCGCCGGCTGTCTTACGCCTTCTATCCGGAATCCATGTTCTCGCGTATCTCAGAAAGGATGAGATCCAGACAGCGCAGTTCTTTTTGGGCTTCCAATCTTAATCGTCCAATATTCATGTGGTTAGAGTGGCCTTGGCGCAAGCCAATAGACGGTTGACGGCGCTTTGATCGCCGGGCATCCAAACCACAAGGCGCGAGCTAACGGCTCGAACTTGCGGCCGTCGCACGGTCCGTGGCGATCTTGGGCGTTGGTCGGTTCTGAATCAGTGGACGCGGTTTGGTTTCTTGCGATGCGACTCCAGCGGTGGCGATGGAGTCCAACCGCGAGGGAGAGTTTCTTGGGTCGCAGGAACGCGTGGTCAGTGTGTTTGCTGCACGTTGATTTTGGCAAAATGGCAGATGCATGTCCATACGAGGTGTGATGGCCTTGGAGGTACTTGTAGGGAAAAGGGGCTATTTTTGCACTGACGGGACTGACGTGAAGAGTGACATCCCGCGCCGAGAGGACGTGCCAGGGAGAAAACGTGACCGTGCTGGTGGTCACTTAAGATCCCTGTCCGGCCCGAGAAGTTGGTGATCACCGCCGCTGGGCTTTCAGCGGCGGCTCGGTGATCAACGGCACCCTTGAACAAACGTTGCAATGGCGCAGGTGACAGTCAGGCAGCGCATCGTCCGACAACCTCATGTCACTTCACTCCTTGCTCACTGCAGATGACAGGAGCGCGACTGGCGCCTCAGGCGAGGCGGTGACATGTGCTCTGGCACGGGCCCCCGCGTCGACTCAGGGGCAGCCCGGCCAAGATGGCAAAACGGGGGAACGTGCGTGCGCCGCTGAAGGGCGAGGAGAGACAATATCACGGACCGTGATATCGGGCTCATTTCGCGGCGGTGAGCTATTGATCGTAGTGGTGATAGTGATCGTCATATGTTTGTCTCGCGCCTTCATGCTTTATGCGTTATCAGAGCAGTAAACACCTCCCAAACCCTCGCGATGATTCCGCGACGCTTCGGTCTCGTCATCCTTCGCGCGCGTGCTTCTCTGTCAGGAGGACTCGCCCGAAAGAGGCATCGAACCGACCAAGCCGAGCTTACCCCTGAAGACGTGCAGCCGGGGTGTGCCCTGAAGCGGTAAGGGGCGAACGTGGCAGCGTTGTCGGCGGGGGTCTGGCGGCCCCTTGCATCGGGCCCCTGATTCGGCAGGAAAAGGGGGAGGACCCCTGTCGGGGCTGTTCCTCTGCGGGCCGCTGGTAATGTTTCGAGATGCTGGGTGGCCCTGGGAGTGGTGTTTTGGTCCTTCGGTCATTCCAAGTGGCGGTCAGCGAGGGAATAGCATCGTAGACTGGATAGCATCACCATTGGACCTGAGGTCAGGCACTAACCAGATGGCTGCCGGTGTCTGGAAGCTGAGGTCATGGTCTAAACCTCCCGTCGGTAACGAGCCCTGAAGCCCCCAAAGCCAGCTGCATGCAGTGCGGTGCCTGAGTTCCGGTAAGTGTCCATTCGCTAGCGCGACCGCTGGAACATGAGCGACGGGGCACCTGCATCGTGGCCCCATTGGGCCGGGCGTCCTGCGCGGGTGGAGAGCTGCCCGAGACTGCCCCGTGCGGACACATTCCAATCCTTCCATTTCATCTCTCGGCCTTCCATCTACTGAACAACACAGCACAGCACAATCAACCAGCCGCCCGACGCCGGGTCATTGCTGTGGCTCTGTGCTCCTCTTTTCGTTTCTCAGGTACCTTCGTTTGCCCTCTTCAGCTACTTGTAGCATCGCCGCCAGACAGAGTCCGAATACTTACGCGCCCGACTTCGTGAACGCCACGACCTCACCCACCCAATTCAGCGAGACAGGGCGCTTGTTCAGCTGAAAAGAAAGCTGCCCCTGGTCAATTGAGCTGGAGTCAACGCCTCTTTCCTACTTGGGCATCCGTGTCTGTCTCTCTGTCTTGTCTGGTGCTGGAGTCCTGGACACAAAGTGGCCCCGGCCAGCCAGTGCAACGGCCACCATACTCGCCGCGCACGCTGCCTGTCGCACAACTCTCCCCGTCGCTGGAACTCGGTGCGACATTGCTGCTCATCTTCATTTTGGTCTGCTCAAACGCGACCCCTGCTGTCCTCTACCGCGGTGGCCCGTGAAATGAGACAGACGACCCTTCGCTGAACATGGCTTCCACCGACTCCCAGGGTCAACGACGACGACGCCGTCCCGACCTCAACATCGACACCACACCCCCGAGCACATCCCACAAGCCGCCACGGGACGCTGCAGTCCCCGTCACTCCGCCGAGCAAAAGCAAGCCGCCGCCGCTGCCCACATCATCCAAGGGCGCCAACCCAAAGACAGCGGCCGCCCGGGCGCTTGCCGTGCCCTCCTCTACCCACAATGCCCAAGACTCCTTTCTAGACGCCGCCACGCCAGTTGACGCAGATATGTCGAACAAGGAAAACGACATTCCCGTCTACTCCCACCCGAGGGACTCCCACGACCTGTCCCTACCCGCGAGGAATGTTACACGGGACTCGCTAATGGCCAACATGCTCATGTCCCTCGACCAGTTCTCCTCCCTGAGCTCCGCCCCGGGTGGTGGCCATTTCGGTGCTCCCGCCAGCAGGTCCAACATGTTTGATGAGTCTTCCTCACAGGCCTACCCGTACGACGCTGAGGAGGACGGCCTCTCGCGCGCCATCGCCCGCCAGGACAGGCGCAACGGACACGGCCACGGCCACGGCTACTCGTACAGCTCCGACTACGACATTGCCGACGACTCGAGCAGATATTCCAGCCAGCAGTCCCGCGGCAGGAGAAGCAACAGCAGCTCCAACTTCCAGAGCAACCTCGGCCGTATCAACAGCATGCGAGAGTCTGTCCGGGGTCCCACGGCCGGCCCTCGCCCTCCCCACTCCCGCGGCGGCGGAAAGGGGAGCAAGAGCAGTAGTACAAACAGCATCGACGCTGGCTACGCCCAGGTATTGGGCAGCCAGCGGTGGGCGCACGGCTTTGGCGGTCGATCCTCCAGCTTCGACCAGGGCGCCCAACGACCGCACATCCCGCAATCAGCCTCGCAACCCACGGGCGGTTGGCAGATCGACTTCTCCAACACCTTCCTCGACGACTACGACGCCGCTCCCACTCCGACCGTGCCTGGCGGGCCACGACGCTTCCCGCCCATGACCTCCCCTACCGGCCCGACAATCCCCCTTCCTCCTCCCGAGCCCGAGGCTCGGGAGCCGATCATCGAGCACAAACGGTCCTCCCGTTCCCTCAAGAGCGCGCCCGTCAGCCGACGGGGCGACTCCAAACACTCCATACCCAGAGAGAACGCGGCGTCCTCCCAGAAGACAACTCCGTTTGCCCTCGACACGTCGGCCCCGGCGCCACACGTCGGCTACGAAAAGACAAAGGAGTCCGTGCAGCCTCCGACACAACCCGCGTCACAGCCAAAGGAGCGCCAGGGATTCTTCAGACGAGTTTTCGGAGGCGGTCTGTCGAGGAGCAACAACGCATCAAACAGTACCGTCGACAGCCGGAACCCTTCTGTCGCCGCGCCTGTGGACCCCGATGATCGGGCGAGTCAGGGCAAGTCTCAGTCCACGCCACCCTCGAGGGACACGTCCTCGTCGCATTCCCACCACAATGTCTTGCAGAAAAAACCATCTTCATTCTTCCGCCGGAGGAAGAAGTCCGTCGCCGAGGAAGTGCCACCTATTCCTGTCGCCAGCAATGAGCCGCCGCTGCCCCTCGCGGCACCCCAGTTCCAGATCCCCCACGGCATGGAGAAGCTCAACGCAAAGGCCGAGCCCAGCCCGGTCAGCAGCTTGCGGAAGGTTATGAGCCCATACCTCAAGAACAGCAATTCGGGCCCGGGGACGCCCCAGAAGGCCGCCGCTCCCGTGCAGTTCGAGACCTACGAGACCCCGATGAAACCCACCGACGACGACGAAGCCCGCGAATACAAGCGATCCTTCTCGCCCGACTATGAGCCGAGCCCGAACGCGAAGATCCGCGAGGTCCAACCCGACCCCCAGGGCGAAGACAAGGCGGAGGGAGGCAACAGGATGAATACGCCAACGAGACCGCCCCCCGAGGTGCCCCGATCGTCTGCCAAGAGAAACGATTCGTTCCTGAACCTGGACGGATCCGACGATAATGATGTGGACGGAGAGGCAGCTGCCGTTGCGCAGGCTGCCAACGACCGGTCGAGGAAGCCGAGCAAAGCCTCCCTCCTTGTACCGTCCGAGTCTCGCGAGGCAAGCACCGAGCGCTCCAAGGCGCCGGCAGATGTCCAGGACCCTGAGGATTTGGAGGCTGACCCGAAGAGGACCACGCTCATCCTGCCCATTGAAGGCACGACGCGGGCGGCCAGCCTGGTCTCGGAGTCTACAGGCACTGATTACAAGTCGGCGGTGCAGACACCGAGCGTCACGGTCGAGGATAGCTCCAAGGGTCTGGGGGCCAAGCCGCTGGACGAGCCAGAGTTTGTTGTTGGTGATCCCACTGACGACGACCGCCAGAAGGCGCAGAGAATCTTTGACGGCAATGAAGATTTCATCCAGAAGGAGAAGGCCGCTGCGTGGATGGGCGAGGAGGGCCTTGTCAGGCAGCGGACACTCCAAGCGTACATGGAGCTGTACGATTTCGGAGGCAAGAGCGTCGTCCAGTCCCTCCGCCAGGTCTGCGAGCGGCTCGTTTTCAAGGCAGAGACGCAGCAGGTGGATCGCATCCTGGTCGCCTTCTCTAAGAGGTGGTGCGACTGCAATCCCAAGCACGGCTTCAAGGCATCCGGTGAGTTGGAGAGAGCCAGCCAGCCCCTGGATATCATCACGAACGCTAACATTTTCACAGATGTGATCCACACGATCTGCTACTCCATCATGTTGCTTAACACCGATCTCCACGTGGCGGACATCGAGCACAAGATGACACGGAGTCAGTTCATCAAGAACACCACAACGACGATCCAGCAGGCGTTGGCCGAGTCCGCACCAGACCTGTTCAACCGGCCCGGCATGCTCTCGGACAAGAACGGCTCGCTCTTAAGCGAAGATGTCAGACCGTCAGTCGACGAGCGATCGAACCGCTTCTCATTCTTGCCCGCCCCGAAACGTGACCACAGCGCCGACCACGCCGACGGGGCGACCGTGGACGACTGCGGGCCTCTGGTCAAAGCCCCCTTCGATGGACCAATGCGTGCCTGGGAGCTCCAGGTCGAAATTGTGCTCAAAGACATCTACGCATCGATTCGAGATGAGCGGCTGCCCCTGTTCGGCGCTGAGCCGTCCCGAAACCCGGGCCCGGCCCCTCAGGGCCTCTCTGTGATGGGCATGCTGAAACGGACGCCCAGCGTTCTGAGCAAGGCGCCCTCGGAAACCCAGTCGTCGATCCGCGGCCGAGTCGCCGAATCGACGCGTGCTGGTGCCAACCGCTTCGTGTCGAAGAGCAGGTCTCGCCCGCGCCTTAACAACAACGGATTCTCGTCCTCGCGCACCAGCTTTGACGATAACAACTCCCTCTGGAGCCCGGCTGCGTCGTCCGCGGCATGGAGCAGGTACTCGCTGGGTAGGACCCAGACATCCATGTCCATGGACTCGTTCGGCGCGCCTCTTGCTGGCTCAGACTTCCAGCAATCGATCGGCTTTGCGAATGCGCTCAGCCAGGCCATCATTCGAGACGATGCGTCCGGCATGGGGGTGGCGCCGTCGATTATGAGCGACGAGGGCCACGTGCCCCTGCTCGAGGATGAGTCCCTGGAGCTTGCTGGTCCCCCATGGGTCAAGGAGGGAAAGATCACCCACAAGCACCACCTCGACGGCGTGAACAGCAAGGCTAAGGACAGGAACTGGCACGAGGTGTTTGCCGTCATCCAAAAGGGGCAGATGAGCCTCTTTTCCTTCTCGGCTAGCAAGTCGCTCGGCCGCAAGAGCAAGGCCGCACGTAACGCGAAGAAGGCCCCTGTGCTTGTCGGCGGCGGCAACTGGCAGGACAATGCCACGAATCTCGGCACGTTCAGCTTGAGGCAGACTCTGGCGTCTGCCCTACCCTCGCCTGGCTATTCCAGGGCGCGCCCGCACGTCTGGGCACTCAGCCTCCCCACCGGCGCCGTCCACCTGTTCCAAGTCGGCACCCCTGAGATTATCAAGGAGTTCGTGACCACGGCCAACTACTGGAGCGCCAGGCTCAGCACACACCCTCTGGTCGGTGGCATTAGCAACATCGAGTATGGCTGGAGCGAGGCCTGTATTAACAACGCGCTCGTCAGCGCCATCAACGAGTCGACCTCCGGCGGGACGAACGGCCGTACCTCCCGCCCCGGCAGCAGCACCGCCACCACCCATCCGCCGCCCGCGTCCCAGGGGCGCGCCAGCATGCAGAGCAGCCGCAGCTTCCGCTCCGCGTCGTTCGACTACGCCATGGGCAGCAGCGGGCCCTACGGTAGCGCCACGCGCGGCAAGCTGCCGGGCGACCGCATCAACATCTCGGAGTGGTCGCCGCCGACGCAGAGCATGCGGCCGTCAAACATGGCCGAGGCGGAGCAGCTCGCGACGCTCCTCGCGTACGTCCGCGGCATCGAGGACGAGCTGCAGACGCACAACCGGCTGCGCAGCCCCATGCTGCTCGCGTTCACGCCGCGCGGGGCAAACGCCAACAAGGCCATGGCCAACTGGGAGCGCAAGAGCGCCTACCTGCTCCGCGAGATTGTCAAGTTCCGCACGTACGTCGACTGCCTCCAGCAGGCGGAGACGCGGCGGGAGGAGATCTACGCGGAGAGAGATCTCGCGCGCCGCGCTGCGAGGGGGGAGCTGAGCGAGGGCGAGGTCGAGGCAGATGCCACGCTGAGGGCGTGATATATCCTACGATGGAGGGTGTCCGGGGCTGCTACACATGCCCCCTGGAGCTGCGGAAGCTACTGTGCTCCCGCGGTTCTCACATTGATTTTTCTTTGTTCTTTCTATTCTCATGATGATGCATTGGGCGGGTTCGGATGACACGATGAGACGCATCGGCATACTCGGGAGGCGAGGTTTGCGTGGGAGAGGGCTTTTCGAGCCCCAAGGGGAACGGCGAAGACCCCTTGGGAAGCAAAAACTTAATACTTTGGGGGAAATCAGGGGCTGAAAAGATGGCCGGGACATGTATTATTGATGATGATCCGAGTTTGATACCCAGGAGCAGCAAGCGGGCGGATGAATCGAATAATTTACGAATGATCTTGGACTACTGCACAGTGCCATGCCATGCATGCGGCTGCCGTGCGTGCCACATGGATATGTCCCTGTCCGAGTGGTGTCATTTTTGACGGGATGGTCGTCAAGAGCCTCGGAAACTCGAGGCGGTGATGCCATCTTCGCGCAGAAAGGGATGAAGGTGTAAGGTCCCGGGGTCCTTTGGTGTCTCTCTTCTCGATATTCTTCCCAGAGCCCAGCCAATATGGGCTCAGTAAAGTGAATGCAGCACACGGGGATGTCCTCTGGCTACCATTAGGTTATAGGGGGTTGTTGCCTGACTGGTTTTCAATACGGCGTGATGGCTTAGCGGTTATACCGCTTGATACTGTTCACGTTCCCTGTGAGAGTCAGAGGGGAGTAGGCAAGGCTGATGCAATCGGCTAGTCGAACCCTTTTGCCATTCGGGTTCAAACCCTGTGCGGGTGACTTTTTTGCTTTATTTTTGTTTTTCGTCCTGACGTTGGTTGATACACGGCTGCACCTTTCGGTCAGCTTCGGTGTGTCAGGCACCATCGTGCGAACCAACCACGGCGGCAAGGTCAAATCTATGTCAAGTGGAGTCTTTTTTGCCGCCGGGTCAGAGGTAGCCCCCGCATCTCCCAGAGAGGGTGCAGCAATAGGTTCAGCAATTAGAAGTCAATGAAGCACTATGCAGAGAGAAGAGAGGACGAGCAGAAGGGGCAGGGAATCACGCCCACTCAAACGACGAGTCCTTCGAGAAGGGCAAGAAGAAGAGAAAGAGACGGCGAGGAGGATGAGGTCGCCAGGCTTGCCTACAGGTATGAGTGCAAGAACATATAATTCAGAGGTCTGGTCGTGTTTAGCGGATGAAGTACGTTGAGATCAGGCAATATGGAGGCCCTTCTCCGGGCTCTCTGCAAGAGGCCCTGTCACGGTTGGCCTGACACCGAGGTGAAAGGCGACAGCCGTTCCTCCGCAGCACATCATGAAGGAATCCAGGCAAGCAAAAACATCCATTCTCATTACACCATATGCTCAAACGACTTCTATTGTCTCTAAACATGTACATCGAAGCAGGCGGCCAGACGATGGGTGTCCAAGGGGCGGGCCCAGGTGACGCGAACTCCAGCGGCGCTGAGCTGTTCTCAATCCAAGCCATCTAAGCGCCTGAAATGAAGGTATCTCTCGTTTCCCGATATGCATTGACAACGTGAAGAAATATCAAAAAAGTCCGAACCCTTGTCGCGGGCTTTACATCAGAAGAGCAAGGACGGACATGGCGGCGAGGCCGACGAAGAGGCTGGCCTCCTGGAGGGAGGAGGCAGCGCTCTCGGGGTTCTCGTCCTCGTCCTCGTCATCGCCCTCGGCGCCGTCGGAGGTGGGAGAAGAGGCGGGGCCAGAGCTGGTGGCGCTGCCGGTCTCGCTGGCAACCGAGGAGGACTCGACGGAGGAGGACTCAACGGCGGAGGAGCTGACCTCGGAGGAGGTGCTCTGTGACATGGTAAGCATGGGTGACAGTGGGACATATTTGATACGGCAAAAACTTACCTCGGCGCTAGAGGTGGAGGCAGAGGAGGAGACGGAGCTCGCGACGGAGGAAGAGCTGACGGTGGACGAGACGCTGGAGCTGGTCTCGCTGTTCATCTCGTGGTTGTTGACGGGAGGGAAGTCGGAGTTGGGGAAGCCGACCTGCTTGCCGCCGGTGACCTTGATGCTCTCCCAGGTGCCCTTCCTGTTGGTGAACTCGTACTTGGTGGCGCCCTCGTATCCACCGGCATAGTCGATGACCTGGAGGCGGCGGTAGTAGGCGTTGAAGGGAGCCTTGGACCACTCGGCAAGACCGCCGGCCCAGTCGATGGTGCCCTGCTCCTCACCCTTGCCACCGACCCAGGTGCCGATGCGAAGCTGGGAGGGAGTCTGGGGGAAAACACCGGCGGAGGGGAGAGCCTCACGGACGACGTTGCCGTCGATGGTGAAGACGATCTTCTCGGGGGTCCAGTCGATGGCGTAGGTGTGGAACTCGTCCATGGCGTTGAAGGGGAGCTCGTGGAACTGGCCGTGGGTGTAGTCCTCCTTGCCGTCCTTGAACATGTTGGTCTGGACGTGGTTCTGGTCGTTGCCGACGAACTCCCAGTCGATCTCGTCGAGCGAGTCGGACTGGAGGACGATGGAGGTGATGATGCCGGCACCGGGGGCGGCGCGGAGCTCGACCTCGACGTGTCCGAAGAAGAGATAGTTCTTGGAGACCAGGAGGGGGGCGTGGCGCTCCTCGTAGATGCTCATCTCCATGCCACCGTCCTTGTCGAAGGTGAGCTGGTCGTACTTGGTATCATACTTGATACCGCCGTCGACAACGAAGAAGTCCTCAATGTCGCTGACGCTGGACAGCTCGCGGAAGTTGAGGTCGTCCTCGCCGCCGAAGGCAGGGTTCGGGGGGCACTCTGAAGAGCAGGTCAGTATGACTTGACGGCGGCATCATGGTCCATGTCCGGATGGATCTCACTGTCGCCCGCGACGGGGTTGCAGAGGGAGTGGGTCTGAGCCTTGGTGACGGAAGCAAAGGCCAGGGCAAAGGCCACGCTCTTCATGTTGGCGTACATCTTGACGGATAGACAGATGGATGGTTCGAATTACAGACGAATATGCGGATTAGTCGAAGAGGTAGAAAATGGCGCGCGAGGCAATAATGACAGTTGGTTGACAGAGAGCGGCGGAGCGAACGAGTGATCTCCGGCGTCGTCGAGTGAAAGAGAGGTGTGAGAAGCGGAGGATGAGGCGCAGCGGCGGCGGCGACGGCTGGTTGATGCTATTCACGACCAAAAGACAGAAGGAAGAAGAGACGACGTTGAGAATGGCAGCGGGCGTCGAGGCGGGAAAAGGGCCAGCGGGCGAGCAGGGGTCCCTGGCTCCCTCGCGCTCGGTGACCGAAAACAATGGCAACGTGAGAAAACCCAAGAACCCAAGACCAAAGGGGGTCTTGGGGGGGCGCCAACACGAGAGAACCCAAGACTCCAGCGTCGAATTAGGTATGCGCCAAGAGGAACTCCGCCGCACCTTCCCTTGGACGACGAGAGCGTCAGTTGGTCAGGCAGGAAGGAAGGGACTGGCTGACTGGCGACTGAGCCTCCCGTCCCTGTTTCATCCTGAGGGAAGGAGCCGCCGGGCCTCTAGAGCCCTGAGGAGGCATAATAAACAGACCAAAGCGTCCGCTGATTCACATACATTCCAACCCGCAGGGGAAACCGCGTTCAAGCTGTGCCTGCCCGAGGGCAGACAGACAGGCGGGTGGAATCCCGTGACCAACGCCCTCGGACAGTGTCCGGCAGGAATGGAATTCGGATTTGCTTCCAACCTCTCCTCACCTCCGTCATCATCATTAAACCACCCCTCGGTTCTCTGCGGCACCCTCAAAACAGGGGGCGCCGAGCAGAAGAAGAAATTCGAGCAAAATGCGCAATGCAGGGCGCAATTTCCCCGGCCCAATACCCAGAAGCCACCAGCACCGCCAAGACCGCGGAGAGAATGCCAAGTTGCCAACCATCCCGCCTGATTGGCCTTCGCCGGGTCCCTCAGATCGCGCGTCTCCAGATGAACAGGGGGCGGCCGGTTGGGCGGAGCCAAGGAGCCAAACACGGGCGGCGCAGGGGGCCTGACAGCTCGTCTCACCTCCGCGGGAATGAGATGCTCGATGGCCTGATGAGACTACCAGTGCGGGTGGTGGGCAGTCGGCGCGCGATGCAACCGCCTTCTCGATTTCCTTCTAGAATATGAAGCCATCGCCTAACGCCGAAAAGGATGCCAAGGCCCGGATCTCAAAGTATCAACGCTCATCAACATGTCTTAGGCCCTCCGCCGTCGATGCCCTCGTCTACGTTCATATGTACTCGAACAGGCCGACCATCCCTCGCAAACGCCCCCGTCGGAAATGGCTGGTTACCTGCCGTTCTCCCCTGCCCCTGGCAGCTCCCTCGCGATTGAATCGCCAGGAGCCTCATACACTGGCGGGCTCTTTGCCGGCTCATAGTACACTCCCGCCGCCCCGTTGTGATCGTTGCCGTGGTTGTGGTGGTTGTTAAAGTCCTGGTATGGCTTCGGGGTCTCGGTTTGCTGCCACTGACCCACGGCACTGTTCGCGCTGACGTCCTGGACAGGTTTGTAGTTCTCGAACCCAACGCCCGGCGAGGGCTGGCTCTCCTTGCGGAGGCGGTTCCGTCGCCGCCTGATGAAGAACCATGCCGCCAGGCCAATGATGGCTATGGCGGCAACGCCGAGTCCGACGCCCAAGCCAATCGCCAGCGGGCTTCCCCCTGAGTCTTCAGAGTTGCCAGAGTCGTCCCCCGACTCGGTTGGCGACGAGGCTGGGTCGGTTTGCGACGAAGTGGCGCTCGACGTCGACGGCGTCGCAACCCGTACCCTGTCGAGAGTGAAGAACATGTCTCGGCCGGTGTTGCAGTCGACCTCATTGGTGCTTCCATTGACGCACGAGAAGCCGGCGCCATCTCCGTTGTAGTTATTGCAAGGCGACACGAAAAAGCCAACTGGGTGCCGGAGCGGTCAGTTCGGTGAACAAGTCGCCAACGTCCGGGGCTCGCCCTCTGCTCTGGTCCGGGGAACCACTCACTCGATTTGCAGTGTTGAACGCATCCGCCCGAGTCCCAGTCCTCTAATGTGCATCCGCCGATGTTGTACTGGTAGTCCGACTCCTCGCCGGGTTTGAGTACGCATAACCCGTTCGTCGCACAGTGGTAGTTGTCACCGCAGCAATGCGTCAGCTTCTCGTCCACCGTCGAGCATGGTGTCATTCGAAGCTCCTGGTTTCCATTCCTGGAGAAGCAGTCTTGGTTCGACGACATGATGGGCTTGGCGCTGGGTGTGTCGCCTTACGATGATGGTAGCGGCCGTCCGTGTGCGAACGTCAACAGGATTCACTTTTTTCTCTCAGGACGCGCCCGTGGATGGATCGATCGGCCTCATTTCAGCAAAGACCTCCTTATATACCAACGCATCATCATTCCACCCTGCCGTCAGCACGTGAAACGGTCGCGCGCGGGATGGAGGACGCCGTACGCGTAAAAGATGCAAATCCACTGACACACAGTCTTGGTCGCCGCATCTACTCCAATCAGTGGGCATCCTCGGCCTGGCCGCGATCATCACTTAAACCCAGCCTGGAGTGCCAAGTGCACCCAGGATGACGGTCGGAGATGGGCAGCCAAATATATCCAGACATTCATTCAGTCGGTCTCAGCCTCCACTCAGCCCTAAGCGCCCCCGGCTCCGAATCCTGAGCAACCAGCAGAGCCCCCGAACCATCCAGACTGCCACCCCCTTTCTGTCAGCGAGCCATGCATGATGAGCCGATTGGAAGACGTGAGAACTTACCCCTGTGCAGCCCGCGGTGCACATCCCCAGGGTCTCGCTGCCGCATCCGCCACTGCCTCCGCATGTCCCCGTGGCACAGCTTCCGACCGAGCCTGGTCCGGTGTTGACCTCGCCTGGCGGCACGACATATATGGCCGCCGTTGTCGCTGCCGCCGTTGCGCTCGCCCACGGACCAGCCAAGGGCACCTTGACTCCCCAGAACGGCACGGTGTCCTCGCCTCGGGGCCCCATCCTCTTCGGCGCCGTTCCTTTGGCGCCCTTGATAGGGTTCTTGTCTGCTCGCTTGCGGGCTTTCTCGTGGTATTCGTCCATGCGGTTGCGGAACGGGATCCTCAGCCTTCGCGTCCTGGCCTGGCGGCCTATCGTCTCGACCGTGTGCACGGCTGGATGCGCCGATATGTGCGCAGACGGCGCAGAGCTGCCCTCGGGGTGCCTTCCGGAGGTGCCTGACGCATGGTACTGCTCGACCACTGTCCGAAAGCCTGTTAGCTGTCTGGGTGCCTGATTGAAACAACGCGGAGGGTGTATTACACTTCTCTTCCTTGCTCGCGCTGCCGAACATCTTGGCGAAGCTGTTGATCGCCATCGTACGGGTGGCTGGTTGAAGCTGTCAGTCAAGCAGAAGTTATGGCGCCTGCGTGTCGAGACTTACTCTCGCAGTGCCAGCAGCGGCATTCTGAGTACACCTCGCCGTACTTCTCCTGGTAGATCTTTGTCGTCCACTCGAACTGCACACCGAGCCTCTGCTCGTCGACCTTGTCGTTGTGGTCCACGAACGACTTGGTCTGCAAAACAGTGTGGTCGTAGTACGCCTTGGGGCTGAGCTGGTGCGTGTGCCATCCCAGGTCGACATCGAGCGTAGGCACGGCTGATTCCCCGGGATAGTTAGCGATGATCTCGATGAACCGCTCGTACTTGGTGAGCAGCGCGCGCATCGTTTGCCGGGCATTTGGCAGATGGAGCCAGTTCAGCTGAAGAAGAATGTCAGCCTTAGATTTCATCAGGCCGGAGTATATCGCTCGTACCGTCACCATCTTCTCCGTGAAGAGCCCCTGCCTGATCACGCAGCCGGAGAGGTCGATGGCAAAAGGCGAAGAGTTCTGCCAGTACCTCGACATCATCTTCCGCGTCTGCTGCCGCGCCGGCAAGTCCAGCCTCACGTCCACGGCCTTCTTGACGCCGTGTCGGTCCTCGACGTGCTTCAGCTTCTTCTCATCCGCGGCCTTGCCGGTGTAGTCTTCGAAGAGCTCAGACACGGCCAGCATCGTTGGCTCTTTGGGGCCTCCCGGCACCAGCATCTCCACGATCGACCCGACGAGGCCGCGGCGCAGCACGCGTGCGGGAAATAGCCGGCTAGCGCTGTCACCCATCTTTTCCTCGATCACCTCCGGCAGGCCCGATTTCATGTCCAGGATCGTTCCTGGCACGGCGGCATTGGCCACGATGTTGCGGTTGATATCATCGCGCAGCTTCGCGACGCGCAGCGCATCGTGGGTGACGACAAATCCGCACTTGCATGTGTGCTTAAGCTCGCCGTCGCCGTAGCCCTCGCCGACGAGACCGGGCCGCTTGTCGCCCTGGTACCCCTTCGGCAGGCAGCATGTTGTCCATGGAATGACCAGCGTCAGTGGGCAGTTCGGGCACCGCATGTCATGCGTGTCCGCGTCGTCCTCGTTAGCCCAACAGCGGCCGGTCCGTTCGGTCCAGTTCGTCGTGCGCGAATCGGGCGCGGACCACTTGAAGCGCTGGTCGATGGAGTTGTTGATGACCTGCCAAGGCATTCCTCCAGCCCACATAGATGCGTGGCCGTATCGCAAGCAGTCCTACTCACGCCAGTCAGCCGCCATGGCCTGCCCCTTTCTGTGTTGGGGTCTCCTCCTCACCTCGAGATAAAGCCGCGGGTTGAGCATGTGAGCGTGCCACACCATCATGACATCTGAACCCGTCAGCATACTCGAAGACTCTGCATCGTTCACTGAGTGGTCTTACCCAGCGGCGGCAACATGTCCTCCGTCCACTGCGCCGGCTTCGCCTTGGTGACAAACGCACCATATCTGCCTTCCCTGTCCGCGATCCCAGGGGCGACCATGTCCCCCTCGAGCAGCATGTCGGGCACGAAGCTGTTCCACCACGCGGTGTACCGGTCCACCGCCCTGGAAACGTACAGCGCCCACCGCTTCTCGCGCAGCTTCGACACCACCTGCGGCGAGCCCCTCGCCCTCTCGTCCCACATGTCGAAGAGCCCGTCTCTGTACCCAACCTCGTTCTTGATCACCTGGAACGCGAACAGCAGGCGCAGGTGCGCGAGGCATGCGTCCGGCGCGGGCTTGCCCGGGGACGCCTCATCCAGGGACAGGTTCCCCAGGGAGGCCGCGATAGCTCCCGCGTCGGCGGGGAGGCTATTCCCGCCAGCTTCGGGGGTGTAGACCGGCGGCGCGGCGTCGCTGTGCGGGTTGCTGGACCGCGAGCGCTCTGCCTCCGCCAGCGCCGCCTTGTTGTCTTTGTCTTTGGATCGTCCAAAGGCCATCTTGGGAGGGCTTGAGAGAGCTTGGTGGAGATGGTGTACCTAGCTGGTTGATTGAGTGAGATGAGAGTCTGGGCGACGAGACAAGAATGATCTGAGGTGAAGCCTGTTGCCGAGGATCTTATGCTTCCCCGACCCCGCGGTCTGGACATGTCGTACGGCCGGAGGACCTTCCCCTCGCGGATGGCCAGATGGGCGCAGCGTACGTGGAGGCGCAGCCGTGCGCCTGGCTGGGTTCGAGATGCAGGCAGGGGACCAGATATCGGGATCGCGGGCCAAGATGCCGGGCCGGCGGTGATGCGTGCCCCCGGAATCCCCGCGTGGTGCTCGGAGCGAACCGACGGCACGGTACTCCCACGCGAGGCCGCGTGGGGCTGATTCAGTCTATCGGACGGCCGTTGGATGACGAATACATGCCCGATCAGCCTTGTGTCTATTGCTATCGTCGTCAGCTGGCTGACGAGGCCCGCAGGTTCGGTGTGCCTTTCGATGTTCCTGCATGCAGGGTTGGGTTGCACCGTCGTCGTCGTCAGGCTCTCCACAGGCATTCTACTAGGCTAAAAGCTTGATTTGACCTGGTCGTTATGATATCGAATGTTCAACGGGCGTTCTTCTTAGGGGTGGTGGTGTCGGTATGCGGTCAGTCACCCGACGGCCAACCCTCGTAGACACCAATGTGTGGCAGACGAAAGATAAGAGCAATGTCCAAAAGCTGCGTCAGTCTGACTTACATTGGAGCTCGGTGTCCGCTTTGGAGTAAATTGAGGGGATGTCATGTTCACTTACAGCGAGTCGAGAGGAATGCCCGCGAGATCCCTCCAGCTTCTTGACTTGCGAGGACCACCACCAGCCCAGCCACAACTCATCGTTCTCTTCCATCGCGATTCACGTGAGAGTCTTGTCGGAAAGATCTAGATTGGTCATCTTGGTGTCGCTTGCGACAGCAGTTTCGGTGCGTGGGCGTCTTCATCGCCGAGGCAAGCAAGCGACTGGGACCCTCGGAGCCTCTCTATCATGTCGGGGACCGTGTTGGCAATCATTCGGGGTGGCATGGGGAATGTTGACCTACTAGCTATTTAGTATTTAAGAATTGAGCCTGGGTACTAGTTAAGACGACTTGCCGCCGATTGTGAGGTGAGTGAACGCCAGGTTCTCGTTGCGCATAGTTCTCAGGCTGGTCGTGAGCGAGCTGGAGGCCGTGCCTTATGCCCATCAGTTTGATGGGCCACAGTTCTATAGTGACTGGCTCTAGGGCGAGCGCTTTTCTGACTCTCGTGAGTTCAGGCTCAGATGTTACAGAATTACTTCGAGTCTCATTCTCTTCGTATCATAACGTACAGTTACGTGCCATAGGTACCTCGCGTTGCGCCATCGTGTACGTATCGCCCTCCGGTGCCTCTTCTCCTGCCATTAGATCTGCTCCCGGTGCGCGGTGGCACCGGTTCCCTCCTCCTTCTTCCGCGCCGCCGCAGCCGCGGCGTCGGTCCCATCGCCCCCGAATCCCGAATCGCGCTGCAGCGCATCCTCGCTCCCGCTCCCGCCCGCGCCCGAAGCACGAGCAGCCTCGGCCTCCAGGTCGAGCCCGGCCTGGCGGCGGATCTTTGCCATCTCCTCCGGCGGCGGCGGCACCCACTTGGAGCTCTGCCGGGGGTTGACGTGCTCGAGGTACATGGTGTCGATCTCCTCGAGCGTGCGGCCCTGGCCCTCGACGACGAAGAAGTAGACGAGCATGGCGCCCAGGAGATTGCAGCCCGCGAAGACGTAGCCGTACTTGAAGTTGATGGACTTGGTGATGAAGGGCGTGAAGAAGGCGAGGAGGAAGTTCCAGAGCCAGTTGGACGCGGTGGAGAGGGCCATGCCCTTTGCGCGATAGCGGGAGGGGAAGATTTCGGCCATGATCGTCCAGATCATTGGGCCCCAGGTCTGGAGACTGGTGTTAGAGCGTGTAAAAGGGGACGAAGGGGGTTCGGTGGGGGTCTTACTGTTGCAAAGCCTAGGATGAAAAGCGAAGCCATGACAATCATGGCGATGCCGGCGGGTTGGGTGTTCTGCGGGTTGTCGAGGTCGAGGGCGAAAGACCCAACGGACGCGAAGACGAGGAAGCAGACGAACATCCAGAGGGAACCGGCGATGAGGGACTTGCGTCGGCCGTAGTGCTCGACGAGGTAGAGACCGATGAAGGTCGTGAGGAAGTTGATCGTGTTCAGGATGATCTGCGTGATGTAGCTGTTGATGCTGACGGACTGGAAGATGGTGGTACCGTAGTAGAAGAAGTAGTTGGCGCCGGCTGGGGGACACGATCAGCATGGGCACGGGCAGGGGGGATGCAAGGGAGACGGACTCAGCTGCTGGAACATCTGGAGGGATACACCGAGGAAGATACGGTACGCCATGCGCGGGGCCTTGAACATGCCGACGAACTCGGTGATGGGGTTCTTGCTCATGACCTTCTCGGCGCGGAACTTCTGCTCGATCTCCTCCATCTGCGTGTGGATGGAGTAGTGGTTGGGAGTGGCGCCGTACACCTTGCAGAGCGTATCGCGGGCCCTCTCGGTGTGGCCCTTGCGGTAGTCATATCGCGGCGTCTCGGGGAAGAAGAGGATGCCGATGCCCAGGAATAGGGTGAAGACCCAGCCGAGGCCGAGGACAATCCGCCAGCACGCGGAGCTGTTGGGGTGGTGCGTGACGGTGCCGTAGTTGAAGCAGGCGGCGAGGAAGATGCCGAAGGTGATGAAGAGCTGGTACGTACACACCATAGCGCCGCGGATCCAGGGGGGCGCCGTCTCGGCCTGGTACATGGGCACGAGGAGGGAGAGGGCGCCGACGCCGAGGCCGGAAACGAAGCGGCCCATCATGATCTGGACCCAGTCTCGGTTGGCGGAGATCTGGATGATGAAGCCGATGCTGACGATGAGGTTCCAGAAAGAGATGGAGTACTTGCGGCCGATCCTGTCGGCGATGGGGGCGGCGATGAGGGCGCCGAAGAGGGTGCCGATGGACAGGAGGGAGACGATGAGGCCGGAGCGGACGGTGCTGAAGGCCTTTGTGCCGTCGGGCTGGGTTTGGGCGAAGCGGTCGAGGAAATCGGGCATCTCAAGGAAGCCGGAGATCTGGCCTGTGTCGTATCCGAAGCTGCCAGGGACGTCAGTCTCACTCCTTTGGTCGTTCGCATGAAGTCATCGTCATCACTTACATCAGACCGCCCATGGAGACGAAGAGTGCGAGGACGAGAGACGTTCCCGTCACGCGGCGCAGGGGGGAGTAGTCCAGGCCGGCCAGGGACCGGCGAGCCCCCACGCTCTTCTCGGAGTTTGGGTTGAACTGGTCAAAGTGGACCTGAAGTGAACGTAGTACCATGATGGGCAACTCGGCGTGTCACTGTTGTATGTGTGCCCAGGGCGGAGGGAAGCCTATGATCAGGGATGGGTATTTCAAGAATGGGAAAGCTATCCTCGAGAAAGGCAGATGATCAGGAGATCAGTGTGACAGGATCGACTCCGGCCGTCTCTGCGGCTGAGAAGGAGCAGAGTTTAAGTACCTGGAGGCACATCGTCAGGGGGCACGCGATGGTAAGCCTCGTGACGTCAAGAAACGCCCGCGGAGGAGGTGCGGCAGTTCATCGTTCGATCTTCAAAGGAGCTTCAGCCCCTCGAGGGTGCGGGATGGGCCCGTTGCGGCAAAGTCGGCGTGGTCCCATGGGATCCCCGGGCCCAGACGGCCAGATGTGGCCAGGACAATGGGGCCTGAATCGGTCCGGGTAGACAGATGGGTCAGGTGTCTGTGATGCGTGGATGAGAAGTCAATGGCCAGGAAGCTCTGGTCCGTCCCCAGGCCCGGTCGGACCTCCTCTCTCTTGGGGATCCAGAGCTCTGTCGGCCAGTGAGGAGCTCGTCCATCGTCCTGGAGAGAGCTTGCCCGAGGTGTGATCGTGATGATCGACACTCGACGCGGGCACGAATAGCAGTGAGACAGGAGGACGTTGGCCGGCCAGAGACACACACACCAAGACAACACACCGAAGCAGCGAGCCTGGCCTAAGAGATGACGTTGGACACCCACGCGCGTGAGGCGCCGACGAGTCTGGGGAAGGCCTAGTCCTGAATCGGGCCTGTCAATGGGAGCGGCTGTGCCGGCCTGACGCCGTCGTGTTTGCTGTAGCCACACACGGCGATCCCTCGAGAGACGGTTCCGAACGTTCCGGGTTTGGCTGGAACTGTTGAAAGTCAGTGAGACAGGAGCGCGTGGTCTCTGAAACCTTGAGCCAGGGCGTTGGAATGTTCCCCGTCCGCCCGCCGCGTGCTCTGGCTTTGCCATTCTTCCGTATAACAGATAACCTTGCTCGGTTCTCTGGGGTTGACAGCTTTCATGAAACGCGACGAGGATGTCGCGATGCGCTCTCAATGCTCCCAACACGGCGGTCCTGCAAGATCGGCTCCGTCCGTGCCGCGCCGGGCCAAGAAAACCGATCGGACCCCGCCAAGTACCGAGACGATCGCCTCGTCCCCGGGTCAGGAGATGCTTTGGCACCTTTGACAGATGGGGATTGAGTGATGACGTCGGACGCGAGTCCACGAGAGCTTCCTCGGTCCCGGGCAGCTGTTCGTTAAACGGCCCAATCATAGCGCTGGCGGTGCTATTCTGGGTGTGTGGGCACAAAGGACGGCATCCCGGGCCCGTTCTCGGTCGCTTTGGGTGGCAATCTGCCGGATCCTGCCCATGGCTGTTATCGCCGGGTGAGTAAGTTACTTGACGCGGTGTCTGATGACTGCCCGCTGTCCCCCAGTCTTTTTTTCTGCTGTGCCCATAATACTCGTAATAGGCATGCTCCGGGGTTGCGCGGCATCACGGCCGGGGATCGCCGAGAGTTTCGCCGGGATCCACCCGGCATCTTCGGCGACTGGGGGATTCCGCTCAGTCATAGGACCTCGGGACTGGAAGTCGTTGGCCTTGCTGAAGGCACAGGCCGAATTGTCGCAACAACTCGATAAAGGCCTGAGTGCCCAGCATTGGAACTACGGAAACCTCAAGTATTCAACCGCGCCTCGTGTCGCTCTCTATAATTCTTATGCTCAGAAATTGTGCTACATGCGATAGATACAGCTTGCCAAATTTACAACAAACACCGTCTAATACTTTTATGTACACTCAACTCCACGCGCAAACATCCCGCCCGCCTAAGCAGAGGGAATCTTGAAGCCGGTCTGGCGCAGCTTCTGGAACACCTGCTTCGAGTCGTACTTGGCAGACACGTCGCGCAGGAACTGCACGCTCTCGGCGCCGTAGGACGCGAGGGGGTCCTGGTCAGCGGCGCCGTAGTTGGCGAAGACCCAGTCCTTCTGGATGCCGGCCTCGTCGGCGTACGCGTTGATGAGGTCGCGCAGCTCGTAGGCGAGGGGCAGCAGGACCTCCTGGTTCGCGGCGGTGTCGACGGTGAAGGCGATCATCCACTGCAGGCAGGGCCCGTCGGCCACGACGCGCTCGAGGCCGAGGACGTTGCCGCCCTTGGCGATGCTGTGGTCGACGATGGTCTGCGTGAAGGGCTGGAACTGGAGGAGCATCTCAAAGTCGGCGTCGGGGCGGAGCTCGACCATCTTGGCGACGTACTCCTGCTGCTTGTTGTTGATGAAGTCCATGACCTCGCGGTTGTGCGCGACCATGCCGTTCATCCAGTTGGAGCTGGGGTCGTCAGTGAACCTGTCATGCTGATCGCACCATGCAATGTTGACTTACAAGAGACCCAGGGGCGTGGGGCCGGTGAAGACGGGGACGAGCTCGGCAATCTCGCCGATGGTGAGGGTGCTCGAGATGGTGTCGATCTTCAGGTAGTCCTCGAAGGCAGGGGCATCAGCCACAGCGTCAATGTTGCTGAGGACGGAAACGAGGACGAAGGAACCGCCGGTGAAGATGCAGGAGAGGATGTTCTGGCTGGCAGGGTCGGAGGCGCTCTTCTCGAGGAAGTTGAAGTAGGCATCGTACAGCTCCTCCCTCTCGGACATGGCGTACATGGTGATGCCACCCCACATCGAGGTAGACTCGATGGTGACTAGAAGGTGTCAGAGGGACAATTGTGTTAGGGGGGTCTTGGTGAACGGGTACTCACACTCATCGAGCCTGGTGACGAAGCCCAGGTTGCCCGAGCCGCCCTTGAGGGCCTTCCAGAGGTCGGCGTTCTCTTCCGCGTTGGCGTTGACGATGGAGCCATCTCCGAGGACGACCTCGAAGTTGGCGATGTTGTCAGAGGCGAAGCCCTCGGTGAAGGTGTGGAAAGAGTACTGCATTATACATGTTAGACATGATCATCAAGAGGCAGGGCATCCTTTGGCTGAACACTTACGCCGCCACCAGTCGTGAAGCCACCAACACCGACAACGGAAGCACGGCCGCCAACAGCCGTCAGGCCATCCTCGGCGAGGGTGGTGAAGACGGTCTCCCAGGTAGCGCCGGGCCCGATGCTGGCCAGCTTGGTCTCAGGGTTGTAGACCGTGGCGTTCATGTAACCTGGGGCCCAAGTCAGCTCAGACCCATCAACTCATATTGTAATAGCAACCAACCAAAGTCAACGGTGACACCATCCTCGATGCCGTTAGAGCCCTTGAACGCCGAGTGGGCGCCGCTGCGCATGCCAAAGGGGCACTGGTACTCGGTGAAGATCTTGACGGCCGTGGACACATCCTCGGCGCTTGTGGGAACAAGCATGCACCAGGGGGCCTGAGCGGCGTTGGCAGAGTAGTACTCGGCCAGACGAGCCGTGTACAGCTCATTGCTGGGGTCCCAGACCTTGCCCGCGAGGGTAGGCTCCTTGCTGAGGGCAGAGCACTGCATACAGTCAGGGGCATGTCAGCACCGCCGATCCGGAAGAAGGCGGGTAGCCAGGCAAGGGGCCAAGGTGGAGGGAGTACGAACACAGGTGCACTGGGGGCTCTGGGCGCCGATGGTGCTGGCACTGACGGCCTCGATGGCGGCCAGGGCCAGGAGGGTGGTGGAAGCGGCAGCCTTCATGGTGAACAAGGAGGGAGGGAGTGGTGTGAGAGGAGTAAGACAGGTGTGACTAGAAAGAGCTGGTGAATTAAACAACGCTTAATAGCAGCACGCCACGGCTTAACGACAGCTCGGGAGGACAACGGCAGCTTGGCAGGGCAAGGGAATCTCGTGGCAGGAGAGAGGTGAGCGGCACGGATTCAGTCAGGACTGGGTGTGATCGGCGCGGCGTCGTTTTTATGTGTGTTGGTGTGGTAGACCGCGCAAGCCACGCAGACGGCTGGAGCGCAATCCGACGAGGGTGAGCGTATGCGAGATGGGCTTCGCCAAGTTGCATCGCGGCCTCATCGCCGGCGGGTTCAGGGCCCGCACGTGGGCTATAATAGCATGCATGGCCTTCCTCGTCTTTGGATGCTTGTATGTACCCGGGTAGTCATCCTGCTCGTCTGAGCCTTGGTCTGTTCTGCGGTTCCCTGCCAGATCCGGCCTGCACCCCTGAGGTGCGCTGCCCCTGACTGACCTGAGTCTTGTCCTGTCCCCTGCCTGGTCGGAGGTTGATCAAGCCCCTTGATCCCGGCATAGAACCGTTGATCCCCTCTGCCGAGCCCGCGGCCCCAGTTGTTCGTCCCGCAACCCGGGGTTGTATTGGCTCCGGGGCCGCCAAAGACGCTCTAGTAGCGGACGGCTTGGACGGACTCGCTGAGCCGGCGCAGGGGTCGACGACTAAGTGTAGCGCGCTTCTTAGAGCCCGACGACCTCGTACTAGTCGGCTTTTGTATCAAGTCTGCGCGCCAAACTATACGGCGTTATTGGGGCTGACTTCGCTGTTGCAGCAGATGGAGCAGTTCACGACTCATGTCCTCGCAGGCGGAACTCCAGCTACTCCACGTTTGGCCGCCACTTCTCAGGGCAGTCAGCCTGGCTACTCCGGATATCGTATAGCACGCAGAGTCCTATTGCTCAGTGGCAGCACACTAGCAGCTGGCTTGTCTTTAAGCATGAATCTCTCCAGGCCCCGTTGGATGGCGAGACCGTTGCGGCGTTTCGCTGATATTAGTATCTTGTTGAACCCCCCCAACCCTTCTGTCCGTTTCAAGAAGGTCAGGAAATCACATTCCCCCTTTCTGTGATGCCGGCTCCAGCTCCTTAGGCCATGGTCTCGTGCCCCGGACTGTCGTATTGATTTTAATAAAAGCAAAAGCAAACTCCATCGACATCTCCAGGCTTGGGTCCCCCTTGTCGACTTCTTCTCCCCCGCTACGACGTTCCCCCGCCGTTCTACCGCCCTCCTTTCGGGCAACTTGCGCGTCTCGCCTGTCTCTCCGTGTCGCAGGGTTCCTGACAGGAGGTCCGACCGTCGATGGCCTGCGGACGCCCGCGGTCACGTTTCCCAAGAGTCTTGACTGCGACGTCACGAAACCATATATCCTCTCTGTCTGAAATCGAAACCACCGCTCGTTTTCTAGACTCGAAGGATCGTCAACATCATCACCCGCCGCCATGGAGAACTTCCCGCTCACGGACGGCGTGCGCACGCTCGTCCCAGCGCCAGAGGGCTACGTCGTCGACTTTGACAACCCGGCACAGCAAAAAGTGCTCGAGCATTATCTGATCACGGGCATCCTGGGCCCGCTGGCGCTGATCGCCCTCTGCCAGCGCTATTACACCAAGATCTTCCTCTCCAAGGGATTGCAGCTCGACGACGGTGAGTAATTCCTCCGCTCGGGGCCTGATATGCAGGGCTTATGCTCTTGATGGGCGCCGCTGACTTGTGCCCAGCATTCATGTTCTTAGCCTGGGTATGTTCTGCACGACATGGCGATCGACCCGATCGGATCCTCGGATCCTTACGTGGCATTGCGGCACAGCATCGACTAACAACATGATTCCATCACATTAGGCCGCGTCGGTGATCACACAAGTCATCCTCATATGTGAGTCTGCCCTTTCCACGATGGGTTCAAGCGTCGTCGGTGATGACGACCACTGCTCGGGAGGATATGTGTGCTGACGGCCGCGGTTACAGATTGCATCTCGATCAAGACACTATGCTCGCACGCCTGGGAAATACCCCTGGAGAGGTTCCTCGAATATTCACGGGTACGTCACTGCCAATACCGAATGCGACGACGACACGGGCTGACATGCGAATCCAAACAGCTCACGTGGGCGGCCGGCGCCGTCTTCATGCTCTGCAACGGCTTCACGAAGCTCTCCCTCCTCACCTTCTACCTCCAACTCTCGCCGCAAAAATGGTTCAGGATGGCTGTCTGGATCAGCCTCGGAGTCGTCGGCGTCTACACGGTCGTGATCACGACCATGCTGCTGTTCCACTGCAGCCCGGTCCATAAGGCGTTCAACCCTACCGTCCTCGAGGGAGGGTGCATCGACATCGCCATCCTCTTCATCGCCACCGCCGTCTCCAACATCGTTACAGATGTCATTCTCTTTGTTCTGCCGATTCCCATGGTCCTGCACCTCCGCATGGGAATAGGCCAGAAGATCGGCGCCATCATTGTGTTCGGCATCGGTACCGTCACCGTTGTCACGTCCGTCATCCGCCTGTTCTACCTCTTCCCTGTGTTGGCAAGCACCGACATTACCTGGGATGCCGCGCCCGCCAACATCTGGTCGTAAGTCTTGCCGTTCCGTTCCGATCCCGCCAGGGGAAGTCCTAACAGTCCACCACAGGTTCCTCGAGGCCAACCTGTTCATCATCTGCGGCTCGATGCCGACACTCCGAAAGTTCTTCAAGCACTTCGCCCCCCAGTTCATGGGCGGATCCTCCTCGAACCCGTCCTACGCAAACAACTACGGCCCTTCGGGATACGCACACGGCCAGTCCGGCCTGGGTCAGAGCCGCGCAGCGCGGAAACAGCGAAAGCAGTACGAGGTGTTCCCCGAGGAGAACGAGCTGAGAACGTTCCCCTCGAACGAGCGGAAGAGCAGCCCGGACAGCAAGGATCAGTCCACGACAGTGACCGTGGACGTGGCGGGCGGGGCGGACCCCGAGGCGGACAACAGAAGCGACAAGGCCATCTTACAGACCAAGTCGTTTACCGTATCATATGATTAGATTCAGGAGGCAGGCCAGATAATAATACAGGGGGTACAAAAGTTCAAAATGCCCAATTTCAATTCTGAGAAAGCTGCAATACCGAGGTGTTCAAAGTTCGGGGAGATCGGGGGCCTTCAGTCTGTGCACAGCAGACTGGACACCCGGGCGGAGGACGGAAGCTACCGGGGCCGCACGCAAGCGCCGTCGTCTTGGGCAGCCGAGGATATCGTTACAATACCCTCTTTAGGTCAAGATCAACGGCGCCACCGTTCTAGCCTGGCATTCGGTACCGACGAGCTCGTGACGGCAAAGGGCCAGAAGGCTGGGCAACGGCACAACGGCAACGGCGTACGCAACTGGAAATGGGACACAATCAGGGTCGCTTCTGCCCCTTTTTTGTGTAACCGTCGACCAGGCCTCGATACAGCACCGTCCTTGCCAAACTCGTCCTTGCACAGGGCGATATAACCGAGGCGTTTGGGCGCCCGGGTTCCTCCACAGCAGCTCCATCGCCCCCCGACGGGACCAACCTCTTCCCACAGCGGGCCTCCTGGGACGAAAAGAAGCATAACCCGCTCGACCTGGGGTTGGCGGGTGATCTCTGACCCGGTCCGGGGCTGCCTTCAACAAGGAACCCCTGAGCTCGAGTCGCTCGAGTCAGGATCCTGGCGGGGATATCCACAGCGCCCACCGACGCCGTCGCCATTGCGCGTTATTGGCCCGAAGCATCGTTGAGGGGGCATCGGGGGGTGGACTATCGTCTCGTGCATCAGGATTCCAGAAGCGAGACTGACGTGGGCGGCGTGATGGCCCGGCACCGAAGGATCTCGGTGTTCATGCGTTTGGGCTGCGGCCAAGGGTCTTTTGCGATGCCGTTGGAAATGACAGATGATACCCAGATCCACGTCCTATTGATCCCAGGGTCGATAGTTGCCGGGGATATTTTCAGGGGATCCGGCATCCCTAGCCCCTTGGCTGCCGACGCAATGCTGTGTACGGGGGGTTGGAAAGGAGGCAGGCTCGGTACTTGAGAGCGAAGCTTCGGGGGGACTTTGGTTCATATTTATGGCCTTCCTGTAAGAATCGTACGAGCCTGCCTTTGCCGGGTGCCCAGAACTACAGGGGCGGATGAGGCACATGTAACCTAATCTTGACGTAGGCTCAGGGCGTGGATCCAAGGCTGCGACAGAAGCATGTTGACATCTCAACCAAGGCTTCGGGTATGCTTGCTTTTCCTCGGAACATTGCCAGCCCTTTGGGCCGGTGTCATGCAGGTTCTCGCTACCCCTTGGCTGTCAGTTGTGGCGCTGTCGCACTCTAGGCCGTATTGAGTCTTCTGAGAGAGGGCTCAATATACGAGCCGTCCGTCTCTGGAAAGGCGTGAGATGGTGAAGCGAGAAGGATGCGGGTAAGGTGCTCCGATGCAAGCCACTTCCGAACCTGCTTGCATCGGGATGTCTAGAATCCACGTGAGATTCACGTCCTGTGAAGTCGCATTTTCATTTCCCTCTATCCGCCTCAATAGTCGCTGTCCGGCGACTTTCCCCTGAAGTGCTCCATGAGGTTCGTATCAGACGGCTTCAGAACTTTCGGGTACCAATAATGGAACCCGAAGCTGTATGGGTAGTCAAGGGAAAATATGCTGCGGACATGGATGGTCATGTAGAATCTTGATATTGACATGGATACCAATCCACATACGTTTGATAGCACCTGGTGTACGGATATCTTCCCCCTTCGCACATCTCCCAGTGAATCATGGAAAACAAATTCCAGCATTCTCTCAAAGACGATGTAAGGGCCGAATAGATACACCATCAAGAATCACGTCAGCCAGAGTCTGTCTAGATCGAGCCTAGGATTATTGAGATGATCTCTTTCTGCCTTCGTTGTTAGAGAATGAGTGCATTTAAATTCGGGATGATTTGAAATGTTGTTTTACTGCTCATTCGATTTCGGAATCCCGTTATTCTCAGAAGCATGTATTTATCGACAAAAGGTCTTAGGTCGGTGATGGATATTCTGATCTCTGGCAGAGCGTTTGTTAAACTGTGTCTCGATCATCCTGCATCGATTTCTCGCCGTGAACCCTGACAGATTCTCCAATAATAAATTGCCGGTTTTCATGTGCCTCAACCCAAGTTTAAGATCTACCGGACAGCACCACGCATCTTCCTTCATCTCATCCAACACGGTCAAGCTGAAGGGGACTTCGACCCAGCCTATGGAAACTTACAGATTCTACTAGTGGTTCCGTCCTTGGAAAACCATTACAGACACGCGGAGATCTCCCGCGGCTCACACATATATGTTGATGTCAAGATGAAGCCCGTGATCTTGCGTCATCTGAGCCACTTTGATTTCCAGGTCGCGTCGAGGAGTGTTAGTCACGTCGAACTCGTCAGGTAGATTGAAACGACAAACCCCAGAGCCGAGTGATTCTGAGCATCTGGAGATTGTTCCGTCCTGAGGAGATGGTCCGCTAATGAATGCTGGGACTTGTCTTATTATGATTATTCCATCTATGGTATCTACCTTGAAGTTGCTCGCATGCTGCTCTATGCGCATCTCTCCCATTTCTCCCATTTCTCCCATTAGACCATTACCTTTTTTGCCGGCTTGTTACGATTATTAGTTGACTTGCCATCCAGAAACACCATCGAGTAGGAATCATCCCCAGGCTCCGTGCTACGCGGCCAACGCCTTAATGTTGGCATCCAGCGACTCGCAGACCTTGGTCACAAAAGCATCCTCATCCTCCTCCGGAATGCCCAGGGCCCCCACAGGCCAGGTCGCGGTGTACGTCAAGCCACCCCCCTTGACGCTGACGAAGTTGAACGAGATGGGCGGGCCGTTGACGTGGCCCGGCTGCGCGAAGACCATCTTGACGATCCTCGCGAGCCCATCCCCGGCGTCGCCCTGCTCGGGCGCGACGACACCCAGGTTGCTCATCTCGACCGACGAGTCCCTCTCCTGCCCGATCTTCGACGCCACCCACTTCCTCACGCTCGGCGCGTACCGCAGCAGCCCGATCGCCTGGTCCTGCAGCGTCGAGGCCGTGTCGGCGAGCTGGCGCGTCGCCTCGCGGGCCAGCGCCCACTCGACCTCGGAGAGCGGCGGGCCGGGGTCGGTGAGCCGCAGGCTGCGGACGTACGTCCCCGAGGCGAACTCGCCCATCTCGCCCGCGGGGACGCCGACGGAGCCGCGCATGTTGACGGCGGACTGGGAGACGAAGTTGGTGACGCCGGCGGAGTCGGAGAGGGCGCTGCTCAGGGCGCGGGAGATGAGCTGGAGCATGACGCCGGTGAGTTTCGCGTCGTGGGCGCGGGCGGCGCGGAGGGCGCCGGCGAGGACGGGTGCGTCGATCTCGCGGAGCTGGAGCTTGGAGCGGTGGGTTTCAGGGTCGAAGGAGGCCACGCGGGTGCCGAGCCAGGTCCCCGCGTCGGTGGAGGCGGGCGAGGCTTTGAGGCCGAGGAGGTTTGCGAGGAACTTAGGGAGGATCTCGCCGAGCAGCGGCGCGAGGAGGAATGACCAGGAGATGGGCAGGCGCTCGGGGGTGTCGAAGGGGGCGCCGAGGGGCTTGTTCGGCGTCGCGACGACGCCGGAGGGGGGCGAGGGCGAGGCATCCTTGGAGTTGGGCGCATCTCGAAGAGCCTTGAGGAACGATCGGTGGAATGCGACGCCCGTGGGCCCATCGCCGGTCGTGTGGGAGAAGGAGAAGGTGATGAAGGCCTGTGAGGACTGCAGGGGGAGGACGATGATCCTCCAGCGCGGGATTCCGCTGCGGTAGGGCCGGTCCAGGTCCTTCTCCAGCGTAGACGAGATGGCCGCCGAGGCGTCCTCGCCCTTGGGCAGCTGCGGGAGGATGGTGAGATGGTCCTCGATGGTGATGGAGGGGACTCGCTCGTAGTACGCCTTGTCCGTGTGCGCGTCGCCAACGACGGCGCTGAGGAACGGGTGCTCCTCGATGCACTGCCTCACAGGCCCGAAGAAGGACTGCGCTTCGGTCGCGTTGAACGATGCGCCGACATCGTAGACGGCGCTGACGATGACCGCGTAGTACAGACCGAGGTCCTCGCGGCTGATGGTGCGCCGCTCGTTCGGGCCTTGGAGATGTCAGCGTCTGGTTCAATTGAGGCAGGATCTGAGCCGGGCGACATACTAGCGTATCGGAGGAACAGGTCTGACTTTGCCATTGTGCGTTGGCGATCTAGTTCAGCTCTCTCTGGTTCTGGCGCGGGTTGAATTGAAGTCAGGGCTTCAATTCGGGGTGGATGGAGGTGAGAGGATCCCACAGATGCCGAACCGGCCGGAGGCCTTCGGCGCGCAAATTACGACCACCTCGAGATCCATCAACGGACCTTCGGTTCAATTGTGGCTTCCTCTCTCCAGGCAGCCGGGCGTAATCCGTTTCACATTGACAGGGGCAGGGGTTGGCAAACAAACAAACGAACACCAGAATGCGACGTGCAGATAAATAAGTAAGATCCAGACACTAATACCTACAATCTACTGTATGAGTGGTAGGTAGCGAGCTACCGAAAATGGCACAAATCAACTCACGACTCCAAGTCTCCCTGTCCCAAAATCCAGCAACCATCACCCAATTCCCCAGACACAAACAAACTCATCCGGGATCCCCGGTATCCCCGATACCCCCGGACTCGACCACGGCAGGGAGCAATGATCCCGCCCCCGACTAATCCGTCCCGATCGCGCTGTTCGGGTCAACGGCACCGACACGCCCCGTGTCGAGCAGCCGCAGCACATGCTTGATGCACGCGTTGACCTCGTCCCTGCTGTACGCGCGCGCGTGCCACTGGCGCCAGAACCGGCGGCAGTGGTTCGTGATGAACGCGATATCGTCCTCCCTGACCTTGGAGTTGATGTTCTGGTCGTACGCCGCCTCCAGGTCCTTCCCCACGTCCATCCTCCTCTCATCCACCGACTCCGCCCTGATCAGCTGCCGCCGGAGCTCCGTCTGCTTGGCGATCTGCCGGAACTCGTTCTCGTACGCCTGCAGCCTCATGTTCGCCGTGAAGTGAATGCCCCGCTTCCTCAGGCTCTTGCCCGAGGCCTCTGGCTCCTCCGGGGGGTCCTCGGCGGTGGTGTTAAGGGGGCTTTGGTCGCTGACGGGGTTCACCTTCTTCGGCTCCGGCCCCGGGCCTTGGTCCGTCGGCTCGTACCCGACGATGACGGAGATGGGGACCCAGATGCGGTGCTCGATGCCGGCGAGCTTGCACGACTCGGGAGGGTCGATGAGCTCGCCGTGGAAGAACGGATCGTCGCGGTCCGCCATGCCGAACGCGACGAGGTCGTTCGCGCATTCTATGGTGTGGTTCGATGCGTCGCCGGCTGTTGTGAGCTCCATGAGGTCGGAGTAGACGCGCTCGCCGTCCAGGTCCTTGAAGATAGGAGTAGCAGTGACCGAGACGGCCGAGGCCGCGATGAGGAGAAGAGGAGCAGAGGACCTCATCCTCCTTTTGTCGAAAATAGCTTCAGATAGAAGGTGGGAAGATCTGCTTCCAGTGCTTGTTGAAGCTGTTCTTGACGGGTACTTTTCGCAGCGGGAAGCGAAAGGGGAGAAGAAGAACACGACGGGGCGACCCTCTGCATTTAAGTACGTCTCTTGAAAACAAAGTCTTCCATGTGACTCGATCTCGAAAGTCTCTCTCTCAACGTTTTGGTGGCGTGCACAACCTCCAGCCACAGACCACCAACGCCCGCCGTCCCTGCTGCCCTGGAGCATGAACCCGGGGCTATGAGGACCGAGCAGAGAATCGTGCCCTATGCTGCTGCTATTCTTTAGATGAGCTCGTTCAGAACTGCCGTGATGCGTCAAGGGATCGCGATGCAGAAGTGGTGTTCGATATGGATGGGTTCGCCGTGCAGTGCATCCACGATCGGCTGACCGCGTATACTTCTCATCAACGGCACTACTTTAGGCTTTGGCGTGCAGGATTTCAGAGTTTTGAGAGACGTCCGAGTACCAAGTGAATATCGATGGTGAGTAATGCATCATATTACCATCTACCTAGGCGACGTGGAATGCTTCGTGCTATACTTCAAAGCCAAATGATACTGCCTCTTGAACAATCTTCCATCCATCTATAGAGGCGCCATGAGCAGAGCCCCAACAAAAGACGCCACGCCCCATGCTGCCACCAATGCTCCAGCCCCAGCTCCCAGGCTCATCCTTCCACCAGGCGCCGCATTGGGCGAGGACTCCTCGGCATCTGCATCACCCGTCTCCGTGGAGTCCTCCGAATCTCCGGAGCCTCCAGTCGCCGTCGGCCGAGCAGTACCGCTCTCGCCATCATCATCCCCAGGCCGCCCAGTCGCCTCGCCATGCACGAGCGTCAGCATGGGGAAGTACGTGTATCCCGTCGACCGGGCGAGGATCTCGGGCAGGACGACCGAGACGCGGGCCGCGACATATTCGGACGTCTTGAACTCGACCTCCGACTCGGTGGCCGTCACCGAGAAGCCCTCGCCGTAGATCGTCTCGCCGTTGTACGTGATCGTCGCGCGGCGGAAGTACCCGCCGCCGTGCGCGTCGCAGTGCGTCCGGGGCCAGTCCTCGGGCGGGATGGTCTGGTAGCAGTCGCCCATCGGGTCGACAGTGAAGCCGCTGCCAGGTTGTCAGTAACTATAGCTATGGGTATGGTGACCAGCGACTTACCTGGGGCAGCAAAGGACGGCGGTCTGCCCGGGACCCATGGCCTCGAGCAGGATGTTCGGCTTCGGGTTGTAGTACGGGACCGACCTCGTCGTGGAGAATAACATGAACTCCGTTGCGGAGAACGCGCCCGTCACGTTGCTGTTTCCCCAGGAGCCACGGCCGCTCTTCTCGGCGACGCCCGCGGTGGTGAAGCCCTCGGGACACACGGAAGCCGGCGAGTAGTAGGGCATGTGGTAGCCACGCGTCGGGGCGCTGATGTCCGCCATGATGGTGGAGTCGTAGGCCTCCGCATGAGGGATGCAGTCATCGTAGGTCCTGGGGTTGCAGTCGTTCAGATGACGCCTGGTTCCCGGACGAGGAAAGCCGATGGCGACGGCGCGGAAGTTGGAGATGTCAGTCGTGCATGACTGGGGGGCGGTCCATGTTGGGTCGATGGAGCCGAGGTTGAAGATGTTGTACGCCGACAAGGCAGTAGTGGTTGGCATGATGGCGGTTATCAGAAGCTCAGACTGGCTCCCTCGTAGATGGATGTGTAGAAACTACGGCCTGCGGGAGCGGGAGAGGCTGAGAGTGACGACGTTAAGGAGCAAGCCCTCATCGGACACCGTGCCTGACCAGCGACATGGTGGCGTATTTCAAGAGGTGCGACTCCTTGCCTCTCTCCATGCGCAAGGCATAGCCAAGGGTACCAAGCGGCGCCGCGTTCAGCTCCGTGGGCTCGGGCGCTTGGGTGTGGAAACCGAGAGGGATATCGGGAGAGCGGCATCGTCTGGGCATCAAGGACATCGCTATGGTTGGCCATGCGGAGAATTAGGTCGTCGACTGCATAGAGCTGCCATGGTATGTCTGCCTTGATTCTAAGCGACGAAGAGATGTCCGAGGTCATTGCCGGGGTAGGACAAGATGCATCCCGCAACTTCTGATGGACCAGGGCGATATGTCAGACCGACGCCCCTTTGAACTAGTTACTGCCCTGAATACAAGCAGACATGTCAGTGAGCCTAGCAAATGTTCTCTACATGGCCGATATCCAGCCGCCCGGGTCTGCTTCACCCACACGAGGCCTCCGGTGATCTTCAGGGTCGGGGTGACAACCATGTGCGCGTCTGACGACGATCCGGCCCGGCGCGTACTCGACAAGGCTGAATCGGGAGTGCCAGCGCAGAGAAAACAGGGAACTGACCGGGAAATTTAACCACGGATCTCGAGCTGCTCCAGCGCCAAGTTGACCAAGGCCCGCTATCGATCCACGATGCCGGCTTGGGCAACAAATCCGGAAGCATCGTCGTCATAGCGGACGACGTCCTCTAGGAAAGGGACGACGTCCTCCAGGAAAGGGACGAAAACAGGCTATGGGGGGAAGTCTTGCGGTCGCAGTGGTCAGGGGGCACAGGACAGATCCAGAGATGATGTCTTGCTGCTGCGACGGTTGGAGGCCCCGTGCGAAAACTGAAGAGACCTCGCAATCATGCAAGACTCACCCAAGCCAGAGGCACCTCAATTGGCTTCACCAATTAACCAAACAGATTATTATTATTACCGGGGCTATAAAGCCAAAGAGTGTACGTGGATTATATGTTGAGACGTGGACATCGAGGAACATCCTCGCCGAGCCTGGTTCTCAGTGAGGCAGAGAGTCATTGCCCCGAGCAGCAATCGCGACAATCCGCTGCTGTTCCAGGAGAATTTGGTCTCGAATATCCCCGGTTGCGTCAATCTCGAGCAAGTCAAAGGACCTCGGAGACAGGCCGGCCAACATGGACTCTGCTCGGTCCAGCCAGCCGCTCAGAAGACGTTGGAGACCGGCCCCTGGCCGCTCGCGTCGTCCGCCTGCTCCCATGGGTCATTCTCCCTCTTCGCCTTTGCCTCTGCGTCCGGCTCGCCAAACTCGGCAAACCCTAGCTCGTAGACGAATCCCATGACCAGCCTGACGTGCTCGGCCATGTGTTCGTAGTCAATGTTCTCGAGCGTGTCGTTCGACGTGTGGATGTGCGCCACGCTGTTATCCAGGCGGCTGTGGGAGATGAACGCAGACGGGAACCCGTTCCTGGTGCCCGAGGCGTGGTCGGAGCATCCGTATCCGCACTTGAACTTCTTGAAGCCGAGGTTGGTGTACTGCGATCGTCAGTCAGCCGCCGGGTAAGTAGCCAGGCTCCATGCCCAGGCAAGCACTCACCCTTCTGATGACCCTTGCGAGGAACTCGTTCAGCGGCCCGTACACGTGGTCCACGACCATGGTGAAGCGGTCCGAGGAGGGGTCGATGGGCTTGAAGCCCGACATGTCCTGGTTGAGGAACGCGACCACGTCGATCCCGGCGAGGCGGTACTGCTCGAAGATCTCATTGCTGCCCTGGAGGCCGACTTCCTCGGCGGAGTAGAAGTGGAAGTGCACTTTGTTGCGGAAGTGCTTCGTGCGGGGGTCACGCAGGAGGAGGTAAAGGGCCTCCATGAGGACGGCGACGCTCGAAGCATTGTCGTCTGCACGGTCTCACGTTAGCATGCGGAACATCTGAGGGCATTCACGGCTCGACGTACCGGCACCAGGGGCCCTGGTTTCGTTGGCTCTCGCGCGGCCGTTCTCGACGTTGATCGAGTCGAGGTGAGCGCCAACGACGACATGCCGAATATCCTTCCGCTGACGAGCGAATCCCTGGGAGATCTGTACATCGATGCTCCTCTGGGGCCAGTTCTCGTGACGCCACTTCTGGATCTTGAAGGTCCCGTCGTAACGCTTGAGCTGCTCGAAGACCCAGTCCGAAGCGTCGACGCCGGAGGCGGATTGATAGTAGCGGTTATGGAAGCTGGTCAGGGTTTGCATGTTATAATACATACGGCTGGTGCTGATGGAGTCGAGAACATTCTGCGAGTTCTCCTTGTGGTTGAGGACGGTAGGATAGGTGGTCTGCCGGATGGGGATGGCAGCAGCCGGGCGGGCCGCCGAGTCGTTCTTCTGGATGAACTCGAGAGGAACGATGGCCAAGACCACCTGCACAGCGCAGGCAGCGATGAGAGTTCGCAGGAAAGCCATGGTGACGAGGGGGATTGCAGCAAGTCCAGTCAGTCCGGCAAGGTGTTTGGTGTGAGGACGACAGAATGAGCAACAAGGGTGATGAGCTGGCCATGAAGCAAGGAGAGACGTGTTCCCAGCAGAAAGAGACAGGTGGCCTTGGGTGTCGGGCACATTAACGAGGATATTGTGGCCGAATTACTATTCATAATCGTGACTTTCTCATACATCGAGGCTGGCCGGGCGGGCTGAGAGGGGTCAGCCTCCAGTCTCATCACCCTACTGCTATGATGAAATCGTGTAGCAGCTTGACGTCTCATTGAACTTTACCATATCTCGGTCGCCCGGTCCCATCGAGGGCACATCTGCCGGGTGAGGAGGGCATCGTCACATTGTGGACTGGGAGGACTTAAGCAGCGGGAGGAGATCAAGCGAGATCCCAGGGGACGAGAAGAGACTGTCCTGAGGAATGGAGTCGAAAATGTCAAAAGGTCGAACTCCGCACAGTTCAGCACATACTTCAAGTGGTTGGCGAGCGAGACATGGCGCGGCCATGCTGTTCCAAGCCACAGCATCTTCTCTTCACGCGCCTCATTCCTCCTGGTCGGTCTGGCAATCTGGGTCCCAGCTGAGTCCTGGTCCGATCTCGGTCAGGGCGGTGGCTCGGTCTGATTCATCGATTCCCATGCACGGGCCACCAGAAATTTTCTTTCCACCTGTGGCGCTCCCCGAGCCCACAATGGATCTCCAAATTCACACCGCCAGCCCTTATAAACGCAAAATTTTCCTTCGCCGTCCATCGACCGGCCCCTGGTTACAATCAGGGATCCTGCAAACGCGCCGTTGGTCTAGTGGTATGATTCTCGCTTAGGGTAATACCCTGAACATTCTTGCGAGAGGTCCCGGGTTCAATCCCCGGATGGCGCCCACGTCATCTTCTTTTTTGTCCATTGGGGCTCTTTTTTGGCTCCGTGTTGCTTGGTTTTCGGGGATCCATGATTCTCGGTGGAGACCCTTCGCATGGCATCCAAAAGCATAGAGGCCACAGTCGAGGGCTCCAAGTTCCCTTTCCCGTACCCTTGCCAAATACCTTCCTTCAGTCGAGGTCTTGGGGAGAGTGCCGGCGGACGGTGGGAGGTCTTTTGTCGTCGTTCACGTCATCCCCGGCCGCGGCCAAGGCTCTCCATCATCCGTGGGAAATGAGGCCATAGATACATTTCCTGCTTCTAGGAGATGCTTCATGTCACACACCCTTGTCGACCAAGACCTGGATAAAGGGTCCAGCTTGCCTGGAGAAGCCCACTGGTGTACTTAACCATCCCACATCTCCTGTCTCTTGGAGCCGTGCCAATCCCGATCCAATAAATCAATAAAATATATCATCAACTTCCGTACAAAACTCGACAACACCATGGATGTGCTTCTAGGTATCTTTTTGAAGATAATGAAACCTCGTGTGATGCTTCTCTAGGAGTAGGTGCGAGGCTCGTGGAGTCGAGAGGCATTCTCCTCCCGCTTCTCACACCAACGGAGAAAGTATGGATCAGACAGACTCAGAAAAATGCCAATATAGTGCCCTGCTTCAGATACCGACCAAATTATTATGATTGATAACGTCAACATCAGGCATCTTGGTCTGAATCGTGACATATTCAGGGGTTTCGTGGAGAGGGAAATCGGTACACGGCTTCAAGCCCACGGGGCAGTGAGAAGAAGCAGAACTAGAGGAGGTGACAAGCAGAATCCTTGTCATGTAAAGTGATGAATGAAAAAACACCAAGTGGGATTGCCAAGACGGAAGGACGACTCGTGCTCCGAGGGACTCGGACTGTGGCAATCCTGGGGAGATGTACCGGCGAGATGATCCAGGCCCTCCTCCGCTTAGCTCTCCGTGGCTTGTATCTGGAGCGCATCTTCTCTCACGAGAGATAGAGCAAGGAGTGTGAATCTATCCCCTAAGAGCCCGGGGATGAGCAGGCCTTTTGGGCAGAGATACGCCGCGATATCAGATGTTATGAGGCACCCGCAAACTGTCCCTCCACTATACAGAGAAAAGAATACTGCTGGTGAAAACTTTTCCCCATATTCCAATGGCAGAGAGGCATTGCAAAATGTCTAACTTTCGGCGTTTTCGCTCGCTATAGCCTCCCATCATCCTAACTAGTCCAAGCCGTCTCGGCCTTTGACCCCAGCGATTCATAAAGATGCAGGCAGTAAAGATCCCGCTTGCCAGAACATGGGCCTTGCTCTCGTCCTTCTCATGAGACCCTCTTCACGATTCAGGGGCATGCACACGAAGGAGGCGGGAGATCGCCTTGCTGGGGTTCCCGTCACCGATCTCCCCTTGAGCCCACTTGGACAGCCCCCTGATCCTTGGACAGTGGGCGATTCTCCCGCACCGAGTGGCCACGATGCTCCCAAGCGTGCTGTCGGCGTCGAAAGCACAGATGGGGATGCAGCTTGGCACCGCGGGCCGCAGGGCCACTCTCACGATCGATATCCGCTGCATGTACGCACGGGCAGATCTGTACGCTGGCGCTTCCCGGCGCCAGATCCGTTCCGACCACCTCCTCCTACAGTTCTGAAAACACCGAATCCTCCCCCTTCAGAGATTTTCAGAACTTTCAACGAAAACTGAGTTTTCTGCCCTCGTATTCTCCTCCCTCCCAACATTGCCACGGAGTTCACCCCGAGGAGTCTCCCCGAGCTCGGTGCCCGGTAAGGTTTCGGCAGTTACAACGGTTCTGCCGTTTTGCCATCCCATGTCCCGCGGAGACGGGCACAAAGACCAGGACAAGAAAGTTGGCAGGTAGCGCGGAGCGAACGTCGTGGCGATGCAAAGCCACCCAAGAGGCTAGGGGGATTCTAGAACACGTCTTGAGTAAGAGTACCCTGAATCGCGTGCGGTGGTGGGACGGATGTTGTCATGACGCGGCGACCGGCGAACGTCTAGCATAATGCTATTGAGAACAGGTACTTCTTTTGACTAGGTAGACAACGGGGTTGATGAATGGCTAATTCAGCTGCCTAACTTGGACATAGTTACTCCTTGGGCCTGCTAGAAGTCGAGTGAAAGCCAGTCTGACTTGTCACAAGTTCTGGTAGGCGCTCCTCTCGTCTCCCTGAAATCAAGATTCAAGAGAGACATCATTCCAATTACCCGCGGCAAGATTTAAAGTCCGGCCTGAGGTGGAAACTGACATCCGATGACGGTGGGTAGCCTGTCAGCGCTGGTGACAGGTCGTTGCACACGTGAAAGGGATGTTTGCCATGTGGACGTAAGTGCTGACGCCTGGGGCTGTCCCGAGGGAATGGATGAATAGAAACCTTGGGATGAGGCAGCCTGCCAATGACGGTCCACAGTAAAAAATCCCTCGGCGAACAATGGCCAGCAAGAGGTCTAGGAGATAAAGCTTTGCTCCCTATCGGACATATGATTCGAGCGCAAGGGAACCGACCCGGCAACGTGGAGAACTCGAGAAAGAGCTTTCATCTGCTTCCCCGAGACAAAGGAAGCTGGCTGACAAAGACCTTTTGACTTTTCAACACCGTTCGCCCTGGCGCTGGTGGAAGAGTAATCAGTCTTGTTACCACATTCGTCAATACCACCCGGCGCCGTCAGGGCCCCGTTTTGGCCCGTCTTTTGTGTCCGGCGCCGGTAGCGGCCCCGCTTTGCCCTCTCCGGTCGCCGATTGGGCGATGGTCGGGGCCGGTCTCCGCCGCCGAGTCATCCGAGTGGGGTCCGCCCCCTTTCCTGCTTCTTCCCTGCTTCTACCGCGCGTGGCGTCTGGCTTTCCGTTGCGCGTTCCTGCATCGGCCGCCCTTCACAATGCAGGTCAAGCCCTGGGGGCGTCGTTGAGTGCCTGGCGTTAACCCCCGCGCGGCTTAGGCCCAGGGGTTTACGGTGTTTTCCGCCGGCATTTCGATGGGATGACGGAGGGTGTGAGTGGTTTTCGAGGATCCATGGTTCCCTCCTTGCCTCGTCGCCTCCGGCTCTGACCCCCTACTCGGCCCGGAGCCATTACGACTCCTGCCAGACCTCTCTATCGCAGAGTCGCCGACTCGCTCAACCGGGCCCGCAGTTCCGCGTCATGTCTCCATCGGGATTCCACGACTCAACTCCTCCCTCCCTCCATCAAGGAAGTCTTGAGTAATGCCACGGCGGTCTAGATGCTTTCGATCGCGGGGAGCCATCGGAAATCTGCTCGGATCTCTTTGACGGCGGGCGCCCCTCTTCGACACCCGGGGGGGCGCGGAGGTCAATGGAAGCATCTCGAGGCAATGCGGCATGGCGTTCCCTCGGTCTCAATGAAAAGTTTGAATCTACCCCTTTTGGCCGTCTGTCTACATGTTCTGGTAGAGATTCGAAAGCTATATAGACCCGTCCTCATCCTCCCATCAATGCCTCTCGTTTTCTTCATCCACAACCATCCTTCCTTTCCAACCCAATAGTCCATTCATTCCCAGGCTTTGACAGCCCTCAGTTTACAGTCACCACTCCTTTGTGACCTTTCAGACCAGACTCATCCAAGTCAACCACACCATCCAACCAAGGATACCCCAACACACACACCTTCAAGATGTTCACTTCTGTCACCGCCATCCTCGCCGCCTCGGCCGCTCTCGTCTCCGGCGCCTCCATCCCGGTCCGCCGTGGCGCCTCCGGCGCTGCCAGCATCACCCCCCACGTCCAGTACTCGTCGTCCATCGGCGTCCTGGGCTGCAAGATCGACACTAACCGTGTCGCCTACTGGCCCGGCTCCGTCAACTGCGACGACATCTGCGTCAAGGTCTCCCACGCCGGCCGCTCCCTGCACCTCCTCCGCATCGACTCCTCCGCCGGCGCCCACGACATCTCCTACGATGCGTGGAACTACCTCGCCTTCGGCAAGTCCGCCACCGACGACCCCCAGATGGGCGGCGGCGTCGACATGGACTACGAGTACGTCGACCCGTCCGAGTGCAAGGACCTCCTCGACGACGGCAAGCTGCCCCTCACCGCCGCCAACTCCATGAACTACGTCGCCTCGTGCCTCGAGGGCGGCTGGGCCGGCAAGAACTACAAGCTCTACAACATCGCCAACCCCACCTGCACCATTGGTGTTGACGAGACCTGCTCCCTCGACCTCGCCGTCAGCAACCAGCCCAAGTGCCCCAGCGGCCTCGGCTCTGTCGGCACCCTGAAGGACATGGCCGTCAAGAACATCGAGTACGGCACTGGCAAGGTTACTGTTGCCCAGTGAGCGGATCACGGGGCGCTTACACTCGTTTGAATGATACCAAAAAGTCAATGACCTTTACGATAAGATTTTAGAATAGACTGACACAGGATGTCGAATGGAATCTATTATGAACATATTATGAACATTATGAAGACAGAGTGATCAATCATGAAATGTAAACATGTGGTGACCAAAGAAGTTGATGGAAATGATCTCCGGATTCGACATGGATAGCACAAGGGGCACGAGCAAACCAGCCGCACCAAACTCCCAAAGTGCCGAGAAGTCAACCAAACCCCACCCAGACGCCCACGAAAGCAAGCCAACTAGCCTCAAACTCTGTTCTTCTGTTCGGACAGATGTACCTTCAATCCTAAGAAGTCAAGCTAGCTCAGGTCAATTTCACCCAGCTAAGCAGACAGGTCAACCATCTCAGGCTCGACCTAGGGTCAAGTCTTACAGGGGGCAGATGAACAACTCATAACAAACGACAATCCTCAAACAAGACCGTAGGATTAATCAAACAAATGAATTACTCTTCATGATGGGTATCTAACTCCGTCCAGCGAATGCCATGATCCTCCCCCTACTCTTGTCTGTCTATGCAATCGGCCCCTTTCCATCCTCGAAAACCTCCTCCCACCACTCCTCGTGGCCCTCAGCCGGACACAGCTCATCCCACCCAGCCTCGTCCAACGTTTTCGTGCCCGTCTGCTCCCTATCGAAGATCCTCGTCAGCGGCTTCTCCGCGTCCGCCGGCGGCGGCCAGTACACCAGCTCCGCTTCGCGGCCCTGTATGCTCGCCAGCGGCGCGACCTGCTGCCTGCGCGCCGCCGGGTCCGTCGAGTTCGACGCGGTCTGCACCCGCTCCGCGATCTGCCTCAGGTGCGGGAAGAACCACGTCAGCTTCCACCAGTCCCGGAGCCGCTGCGTCTTCATGCCGTGGATGTGTGCGTTGTGATGCAGGGCCACCGGGACCATGGTCGTCCAGTAGTCCGCGTATAGGGGCACATTCGCCCAGCCGCCACGGGTGGTCGCGTTGACCGCCATGTTCGCCGCCTCGTCGTCGAGGCCCGTGTACCGCACTGGCGCGTCGAGGCCGACCATGTCCTCTGGCAGCCCCTCCAGCCGTGCGGGGAACACGCCATGCGCGATGCTCGCGGTCTTGAGCGCATCCGTGTCATTCAGTAGCATGTACTCGCCGTGCGTCTCGTGGAACACCGTCGGCGGCATGAGTTCCTGGTAAAAGTCGAGGCCAATGCCGTACTCGAACTCCTCGCGCTCGTCGCTCAGGTCCCGGAGCACGGCCTGCATCCCCTGATCCGCGCCGCCCTGCACGAAGCTGCTGTCCGCCGAGCGGGCGTTGAACTTGCGCACCTTCTTCCGCCACACCTCCTGCTCTCCCATCACCTCGGCAAAGACTGCCTGGTCACTGAAGCCAAGCGGCACGGGGCCCTCGATGGCCTTCTCCCGAGTGCGCCGGAACATGCGCCGCATCGCGCCGGCCGTGCCGATGATGCTGCCGCTGTTCACATGTCGGGGCCGGTTGACGTGCACGCCGCCAACGTCTGTCATGGGCCCGTACAGGTCCGGCCTCACAGGGGAGGGAGGCATGGCGTCGCATCGGACGCTCTTGCCATCAAACCGGATGGGCCAGCACTTCTTCTGCGCCGAGATGATGATTGACTGTCCAGGGGGGTCGAGGTCTTCGAAAAACGTCGTGTCGTTGACGTTGGGCATCCAGGCGGCGCGGGTCCGGGCATCGGCAAGGGCGTTCTGGGCGTGGAACCGCTTGATGAGCATCTCGGGAGGGAGCTGGAACCAGACGTCGTACGAGTCCATGAAGACGATGATGTCGTCTTCTGTGAGTCTCTCGTCTGCTGGTGCTGAGTCTGAGAGGAGAGCCTCTAGCACGTCCAGGGTTCCATCAATCTTGCCGAGGTGAGAATGTCCAAGCCTCCCGTCATTTTTCGTGAAGTCTCGGCCCCAGTTGACGATGATAGGGGCTGGGTATCCGTTGGCGTATCCTGAGAGGATCGTCTTGCAGAGGGTAGGCCCTGGGTTGTCCGCCGCCAGTATGATCCGGAGCTTGAGATTACTGGGGTCTGAGTTTGATGTCGGCGAGAGTGTTGGTAACCGTGTTGGGAGGGGGGGATCCGGGCTCCATTCTCTGCTCATCGTCTCACATGTCTGTATAGCGTCAGTCATGTGCCCACTCCTAGCTATCCAAATCCTGTACATACACTGGCAAAAGCTAGAAGCATTAGTAGTGCCATGCTTCCGATGAAGCCAACCAGGGACCTGAGTGAGAACCCTCCAAGTCGTGCCCTGAGAAACCTTCTCCGCCGTGGCACCGAGCCACTGCTGGTGTCTGAAGCGCTATCCCACTCTCCATGCTCTTCCTTGGAATACTGGTACGAGTCTCGAGACCGTGACCTCGCCAAGATGCCGACCAGCCCGGCAGGAGCGTCGCGGAGCATGGTCGCCAAGTAGCCTCTCGGGTTCTTCGGATGCAGATGGAGGTATGGTGAAGCAATCCCTGGATATCCAAGAGATATAGGGCGCTCCGGTGGCCGAGACACGTGGCGGACGCGGCTTGAGATGGTCCTGTCAGTATGACAAAACGCCTGGGCGCTGGACGATGCGTCTAGTGAACAAGACTTTCTTGTATGTACTCGGTATTGTCGTATATCTCGGGTCAAGAAGCTAATCAGGGTGCAGGACAAAAGATGGGACCCGAAGAACTGATAAAAGAAGCACGCCTTGTACCCCAGACGAGACGAGGAATGGCAAAACGGGGAATACAAGTACTATGATACACACAGAGCACCAGGCCGGGACAACATCCGACCTCACCAGCGAGCAAGAAACAAGGAATGGATTAGGGGCCCATCGCGTGGAGACCGGGATGGGCCTCAAACGCCCCGAGAATAGGGCTGGGCGAGCGCCCAAGATCCGATCGCCGTCCGTCGGGTGTTGGTGGTCAGAAGCGGGCTACAGGGTTTCCCGGGCGAGCAGGCAACAGAATTAACAGCATCGGGATGCTGTCAAACTGTGTCACGCCCTACATGGCGATCTCTGCACCGCCCGCGAAATTGGCTATATGCGTGGGTGCATGATCCTGGCCATTGGAGGCTTGGGCTGTCTCGGCCGTAGACGATGGATGGATCGGTCCAAGGAAACGGTGGAGTCGGACGAATGAAGTGGTTGAATTGGAGCACTGGTCCCCATATGTACATAATACTCGTATATGTTCCCAGTCTTGACAGGTTTGAGGTGGCCGAGTGGTGGCCCGTTGTGTCAAGAGTTGGGACGGGGCAGGTTGGCTGGTTGCAGCATGGAGGAGGAGAAGATGATAGCCGACGGTGATATGCCTCGCCTCGCTGTGGTAATAAGCCCTGCCGCGCCACCCAGGTTGGCACATCACCGCCGTTCCGCTGTTCCGCCGTTATGCTGCCGTCACAGTGTTGTCCTGGTGGCTTGGGGAATGGACGTCCAAGAGGCTCGGCGGAGAATTGCAACATCCTAACAGGATGGTTGGAGAAGAAAGGGGAGACTTCAGCTGTGGATTCACCCCCCTGCGACTCTTGGTCCCAGTTGTTGGCGGAGCCGGAAATATGGGCATTGGAAGCAGAGACATGTATGTACCGTGCTCCGTGCCTCTTTCATTCCGCTTTCTAGGCAGCGAGTTAGCAGGGCATTGTCCCATGCGGTTCTGCCAAGTCAACCGTCCAAAGTCCACAACCCCGTCTCTCCAGGCAGGCTGCCATATTCTGTACCTGTCGAAACAAGGCACCCAAGGGGCCTCGGGCAAGTTCCAACCAGACTCGAGTCGACGGTCGTCGAAGAGGACAGTGGTGAGATTCCAATTTGGGAACACCAGAGCCGAATGAGGGGGGAGGAGGTGCCTTTGGTCGCCGATCGGCATGCTATGTGGACGGCAATGTCGCGCTGTGCCTTGGGCTAACCAGAGATCGTCGGTTCCTTCGGGGAAGGAAACGTGTAAACTCTCCACTCCGACGGTCTGACGGCCGGACTCGCGCCCGAAGGCGGCTCAACGAGAGGGCCAACGACAAAACTCCAAGAAGACAGAGAAGCTTGTGACGTCACCTCAGCTCATGCCATGCCGCCCTGCCCAAACGCGTAAAAGTCCCTTGTGCCGAACGGACTTACAAATGGAGAAGAAATGCTGCAGATCTTGGTGGCTAGTTGAGTGGAGGGATGGAGCGTGGCGGTTGGCGGCCTGGGCAGTCTCTGGGCAAAACGGAGGTTTGGCGACGGGGCGGTTCATGGCCAGTCAGGTCGTATTGGCAATTTCATTTGATGTTCAGCAGTGATCCGATACACATGTGTGCTGTGCAGTGGCGCGTCAGGGCCGTCCCATTGTCTGCGGCGCACGCAGCCTCGACGTTGTCTGTCGTTGTTGTGCGGGACTCGGACGAGACAGGGGTAAGGGCCTTTTCAGCTTTCCCGGACTCCCGACACCGCTTTGACGGCTTTCACCGTTTAGGCGGTGTCATGGCTGCTCACCATGCCGGAACCGGCATCGTCACCCTTGGCATCTCGATCAGGGCTTGTTTCGAGAGCAGGGAGGGCCGGGATAAGCGCTTGCTGAGCTCGAGATGCTGACATGGTCCCAAGGACTGCCAATTCGCCTGTTGCATTTCCGAGAAGACAGATCTGGACGGCAAGGTCAGCTGCTTCGCACAGGTGCTTCCTGCCCTTGGACATGGAGGGCCGCAAGCCCAGTTCCGTAATAAACCATATTCGTCAACACGGCATGGAGTCGTCGAAGTCTTGTCCCCAACGCCCGGCTGCAGTGTCAAAGTCGCCTGCCGAGCGACGAGCGTCGTAACCATATATCCGTCGGGGACTCGGTCCAAACCCCATGTGCTGTGCCGCGTCGGCGCATGAATTGGCGACCCAAGAAGGCCGGGCATCATCCTCACAAGAAACATCCAAAAGCACAAGCAAGCGAACAACAATGAACCCGATGAAATTTCGAAAACCAAGACTCGACAGCTCCGATATTTCGGAGAGCTGGACCAGAAGCCCTCAACGCCGCTTCATGCATCTGCCGTGGCAGAATCAGAACAAACAAACACAAACTCCGTATAAAATGCCACCGGCGCCATGCTGAATGTCGCCCCAAATCCCCTGCGGTAGGAGTTGAAATGCTAAACAGCCTCGACGAGGCCTTCGTAAGCCCTCTCGATCGCCCTCCCTCCCATGCCGGGGGCCGTACGCAGCTCAGCAATCGAATCGATCTGCTCCTGACCGTCGCGAGCCATCATTTCCAGATACTCGACGAGGTCGCGAGCCTTCTTCGCGCCAAATCCGTGAAGCCCCTGAATTTGGACAAGGTCCCGGGAGTTGACGATTTCTAGCAGCTGCCGCGATTCCGGGCTCATCGTATCCTGCGTGTCGGCAAGGACAATGAGCTTCCGTTGCACCTTCGGCTTGTTCTTGCGAGCCTTGGACCTCGGAGACAGTTCGACGTAGTCCTCGTCGGCCTCGATGTCGGCCTCCGCATCCTGGTAGTCTTCTTCGTCCGTCCGGACAGCTTTACGCTGCTTCCTGGCTGGCTTGGGGGACGGGATCCCACATGGAGGAAGATCCAACTTCGCCCGGAGCCTGTCGATTTTCCCAATCAGCTTGGCCTGCCCAGGGAAGAAAGGCAGGGCGAGCTCGTAGTTTTCCAGCGCGACTGCCTCGTCTCCCTTTTCCTTTGCCTGGCGCGCCATCAACAGATAACGCAAGCCCTCGGACCGTGTATCATCCCGTCGCTCGTCAGACTCGATACGTCTCTCCAGGGCGTCCAGTCTCTTTTGCACAGCGTCGTTGATATCGGGGTAGTGCGCGGGTGGAGAGCAAGGCTCGGGGGCCTGCGTCGCTCGCGCAGCCAGAATCTCGCCAACTTTCCTCTCGACTAATGCCTCGAGCTGCTCCGCTGAGATGGAAAGCTTCTCCGGCTGCGCCTGGGGTTTGGGAGCAGCCTGCGCCGGAGGTCGGGCAATCTTAGTTGGCCTGGGGAGACTGTTCGACTCGGATGGTCGCTTGCGGAGTTGGGCGGTGTTCGCGACGGGGCGAACGGCCGGCGCAGGTTTGGCCTTGTCAGTGTACACACTAAACGCCTTGACAGGCCGGCTGGGATCTTTCGCCTTGTCCGCGTTGGCAATAGTCCCGCTGTGCACATTGTGCGCATTTGCGAGAGGGCGCAATGGCTGCCGTGCGGCGTTGGTGAGGCTGCCAGAGTTTGTCCGCGGCATCTGCTTGAAGACGACCTCATTTTCGATTTCGCGCACCTCAATCCGCTTGGCTCGTGAGCTAACATTCAGACTGCTCAGTGTATCCAAGTGGTAGCTGCGTAACGGTGCAAGGTTGAGGATCATGACAGTGATGCCATTGTTCTGCCCGAGGCTCAAGATGCGTGTCATTTTCGACTCGCGGTACGGGATACGCTTGTCGCCCCGAGAGATGGCATCCACACATTGGGACAAGACGAACAAGCTCTTGTTGATGGCCGCCGACTCGACCAGTCTCTCCTTACCATTATCGGTCCTCCGATTATCTTCTGACCCGGCCAGGTCGATGGCCGACGCGATGCTCTCGCGCACCATATCGCCGGTAGTCTGGGTTACTTTGACCCTCAGAATAGCATGGCTTCTGCTGCTGTGTGCGTTGAGCTTCGTGGCAGCGGTTACCCGGTTATTGTTGGCTTCGATGTACAGCTTCTCAAAGTCCTTGAGATCTTGGCACGTCCGTTCTGAGAGTCCAACAACGAAGGTCTTGTTATCCTTCTCTCGCAGGGGTAGGCCGGCGGGCTGACGCTTCTCGGGCGGTTCCATCAGGTCGAAGACCTTGTCATTGTAGATCTCGTAGTAAGACAGCGAGACGTCAACCGTCGTCTGGCCGTCCGAGTCTTTGGTGATCTTCTTGCCGCGTCGGAACACGTTGCTGAGCAGACGCGGGATAACTCCTCGGTCGGCGAGCTTGAGACCGCCTCGCATGGTGTGCGTCTTGCCCGTACCGGTAACGCCATACGCGAATATCGTGATGTCGACGCCTTGGAAGAGAGACTTGACGTGAGGGGCCACTATGCTCGTCAGCCCCTGCCAATGTTGGCCCAAGTCGCGTCGGAACACGTACCCTCTGAAGCAAACAGAGTCTCCTGCGTTGCCGACTGATCGTAAACGCTGTTGAACGCGAAGGAAAACTCCTCGGACTCGTTCTTGGGGTTCGGGATCTTGACCAAGGTCGGCGGTCTCCCTTCTTCGGTGCTCCCTGCCGACACGATCGTGTCCTTGTCGAGCTCCTTCGGGAGGAGAGGACGGATACGTGCAACCACCCGGACGGACATTGTGAGCCAATGGGTCAATTGACTCCGTGGATGGATGAGGAGGGAAAGAGAAAAGGAGATCCAACGATTCCCGCACAATTGAAGCACTCGACGTCAACCGCGCCTCCCTGTCCTCGAGTCGTGTGGTGTTGGCAAGGGGGAGATTCGACAAGGAAAAAGCTTGGACCAGAGTCCACAGGGATGCACATGTGGCTGCCGTTGCCCGGCAACGGCACGAATTGGAGATCACGTGTATATGCACGTGACCATCCTGCGCCATCAAGCTCCGGCTTTTTGTCGCATCTCCAAATCGTCATTCGGAGCAGCTTTCAAGAAAGTGGTGCAAGCAAGCTCACCACACGGCCCACCAACGTCAAAATGCGAGGTTCCTCGACCCTCGCCAGGACGGCCCATGGCCTCCGTCAGGCCAGGGCTCCCTCATACGTTTGCCGCCAGTGCAGGACCATCCAGATCAGCGCTGCGCCGACGACCGAGAGCCCCAGGGTTGGCGGGGATGCCTTTGGAGCTCCCTCCGAAGGACTGCGGGATGCTGCTGGTAAGCCTCGGAGTCGGTCAATTGGGTGTAATGAGTGTCCAGCTAATCATGATACTCGGCAGACGCCCGTTTCGAGGTCCTTGGGTCTCCATATTCCCTCCTTTCCGTCACGCTGTCTCCATCCCAGCAGCTGTACACGAGGCGCGGCACCCTCGTCGCTGTCGCGGGCAAGCCAGACAATGTGAGGCAGCATCTGAAGATACCCTGGCAGCTCACGGGACTTGCTAACCCGAGTCAATAGGCCCATTCGACACTTTCGATACTGTCTCCCTTCACACGATCTTTCCTCGGCGTTCCTTTCCTCTATCAGAAGATATCTTCCTCCACGCCACTCACGGCTCTCATCTCCTCAAAGTCGCCGACGTCGACGTTCTCGGTCCTCCACCTCGATGGCACGACCGACTATATGATCACACAGCGCAACGCGCTCCTGGCTTGGACAGGCCACACCTTGACACCGTCGCCCCGCATCAACCGGAGCCTGTCTCTGGCGCATTGGGGCAACACCCTCCTCACCGGCAGGGGACTCGCGGCGCTCTCTTCTCCGGGCCAGGTCTACCAGCTGACCCTCAACGATGGAGAGGAGTTCGTCGCGCACCCATCACACGTCGTCGCTTATGCGGTCTCGCGAAACCCGCCCCTCCCCTTCCGATTCAAGTCGTCATCCCTCCGCCTGCAGATCCCCAGCGTCACCGGGCTGCTCCCCGAGATCAAGTTCTTCAAGTCGATGAGGGACACCAACACGTACAAGACTCTCGCCCGGTTCTTCTACGGCGTCCGCACGTCGCTGCGGAGGACCATCTGGGGCGACCGCCTCTTCCTCCAGTTCAGGGGCCCGACCACGATTCTGATGTCTAGCAGGGGCGTCAGGGTCGCCGACGCGTTGACGAACAAGGAGGTCAACGAGATCGCGGACACCGAGGCGGGCGTCGTGCCCAAGGCAATTGACCTGCTGTCCCAGCCGAAGCAGCCCGAGCCTCCCGTGACGACCGAGCAGGCTCCCAGCGCGATCCACATCGCCAGCGTGTCCAAGGACGGAAAGGTCACATTCGAGGACGCGAAGGACCTGAAGGAGTTTGTCCGATAGTCCCACGGCGGAATCTGCCTGCCACAACAACGGATGGGCATTCATGTCTGCCCGCCACTCTGTACCTCTACTGTGTAATAGACGACGCGGCCTGGAGAAGGCCACATGATTGACCAAGCATGCAATTTCGATTGAACGAGTGAAACCCGCCGTGCGCTCGGTGGTGAGCGGACACTAGACCACCCAATATCACTACTTGAAGGACGAGGGGCTAACTGTATCACCATCCATGGATAAGATTACGGCCATTGGCTATTGATTGGTGGTTCACAGAGAGTGCATCATATCATCATTCAACTATGGATATAAACAGCCCGTCGTCCAGCATAAACCTCCAGTCCCTTACCCAGTCATAACCCGTCAGGATACCAGTACGAATGACCATGCTACCTAATTCGAAGAGTCGTAACGCCCATCGCTGCCCCTGGAAATCTCAGAAACAGCCGGGACCTTCCCAGTCTCGACAGCAGTCGTGCCCTTGTGGACCTGTTCATACATGACGGTGCTGCCGCCGGCCGTCTGGAGCTTCCGTCTCCGGATGAAGAAACTATCATCAGGTCAGTAATCGTGTCAGCGAGGGGGGCAGGCTGTTTGGACTCACATCAATCCGCCAATGATGGCGAGAAGCACGGGCACGCCGAGGCCGACACTCAGGCCAACGATGAGCGGGATGTTCGGGCCGCTCGATCCTCCTTCGCCGTCTTCATTCTCGTCATTTCCATCACTGCCACTCTTCTGAACGCCCTCCTCATCCTCATCCTCGTCCTCCTCGGCCTCCGCGCTGCTGGTGGCGGGCGGGGGCGGGGGCGGGGGCGGAACGAAGGAGATGGGCAGGCCAGACGTGGCCTCGAAGCTGCGGACTTCCTTGCCGAAGGCATGAGGGGTCTCGACGGCGGCATTCACAGTGTCGTCCCAGTTGACCTCCTCACCCGAGGGCACCGCGGTGGTGAGCATCTCGGTGACGGTGTACTTGTGCACCGACTGCAGCGATGCGGGACAGTCGACGAGCCCCTCGGACAAGCACTGCACGCCCGTGTAGACCACCTCCTTCTCGGTCGAGGTGATGGAGAGCTCCTCCTCGGCCCCCTGGCGGGCTCTGATCTGAGGGGCGGGCGTGGTCTCGGCCGCCAGGGCACAGATCTTGCCCAGGGTGGTGTAGAACACGGGCGTGTGCGCGGACGGGGTCGGGCCCCAGGTGCGCTCGTCGATGAAGACCGTTGCGCCGGCCGCGGCGCCGACCGCGAACGAGAAGTCCTGGACCACCTGCACGAGACAGTCCTCCATGTCGTCGTCCACGTGGGTGGTGAGGTTGGTCGTGAGCTGGGCCAGGTCCGCGTACAGCGAGGCTTCGATGCCGCCGCCGGCCTTGGGGATGGACAGGGGCCCAAGCTCGATCTCGGAAAGACGCGAGGGGGTCTTCAGCGTGATGCCGGAGAAGATGCTGAACCGGAGCAGCGCGTCGAGAATGACCTCGCCGGTGTCGATCTTCACGGGCAGGAATTCGAAACGGGCGCCGTTGCTGAACGGTGCATCGTTAGCATATGCTCGGGGCCTCGGAAAGAGACGGGGATACTCACTGCTCCAGCTTCGCAACCTCCGTGGCGAAGAGGTTGAGCTCCAAGAAGAGCCCCTCGTCGAAGCGCAGGTGAAAGCCGTGGCTGATCTGAAGGACACCGCTGACGCTCAAGATCAGGTCGAGGTTGAACACGACACCCAGCCTGAGCGAGTCTGTGATCTCGAAACCCGTGGTGCCAGTTGATGTGTACAACCTCATGGAATACGTAGCACCAGCCGTCAGGGTCGTGCGCAAGTCCATGAACAGCTCCAGCTCCTCGAAGCCGAGACGCAGTCGACACTCGGGCAGCTCGGGCAGCTCGATATTCAGAGGGATGTCCAGGGGGGGCAGGTCGAATTCCTTGGGACTTTCGCTGTCTCGGATGTTCCTGAAGACCTGTTTGGCGTACTCGCTCGCGTAGTCGATGATCTCGCCGACAGTGTCCTTGAACTCCTCGACGACATCATCGACAATCGCAGGGAGGTCAAAGGTGTCATTGCTGATGGAGAACTGTGCGACGGCTGTCGCCAGCACATAGCAGTCGTTGCAGAAGACCTCGAGGCCGCCTTCATAAGTGAACTCGTTGAGATTCTCATCCTCAGTCGGGGCCTCCCCGGGCGGCTTAGATGTCTCCTCATCCTCGGGCGGCTTGGATGTCTCTTCATCCTCGGTCTCCTCTCCCTCTTCTTCTTTTTCGGGAGTACCACTAATAAGAAGAAGTCAGCTGCCAGGTCTCTGACACGGTGTGAGACGTGGTGCTTGAGGCCTTACATCTTGAGAATCGCGACCTGGGACACTCTGTGGTTGATAGAAAAGGTCTCGTCCAGGAGATACTCAACTCCAAGATCTCGGGCCCGGATGAGGTGGCGCCGGAGCTCGTGCAGAGTCTCCGAGGTCGATACTCCGGGGGCATTGCGGACTGCCAGGCCAACTCCCGAGTCTGCTGGGGCTGCGAAAACGCCCGTGGCAGCTACTGCCAGGCATGCCAGAGAGCGGAACATATTGTGGTCGTTTCTAGCACTCAACACAACTGAAAGTGAGTTCCTTGGTGTCTTCGGGATTTCACCAGCCTTGTCACCTTCGACGCCCTTCAACCTTATATCACACTGAAGCCGTGGACCCCCTCCTGTCAGGCTGTCAGCACTATCAAGCCTTTCTGTTCCAACAACACAAGGCAAGGGTAGACCGGATGCCGTACCCTCGCCCAAGTCGGAAGCAAAACGCGATGTTCGTCTGTCAGGCCAATCACTCGTGCGGCCACCTCAGGGGTCTGTGACCCTGATGAAGCATCTCAGGGGTGGTCCCCGTCCGAGCCGTCGAGGGGGCTGGGCGTCCGCTCCGGCCGCTAACACAGCCCGGGAACGTGGTGAACCCCTGCCCGGGTCGCTAGAATTAGCCCTGTGGAGGCCGTAGCCCGGGACTTTTGGCCAGCCCTGCGGGAGGAGTCTGCAGATTTGTGAGCAGGATCCATGAATATCCTCGATTTATAAGGCCCGCGGGCTCTTGGCAGCGGTCACCGCTATCCGAATGCTGCAAGTGCGCCGAGAAACAGTGGTTTTGGCCCCCAAAACGCCTTGTCCTGATGCTTGTTCCGTGATGCCTCAACGTTCTGCCGATGCCTCCGCCAGGCTCTGAAAATGAGAGAATCAGCCCCCAACGCCCGGCATGCCCGATGCTCCTCCCAGCCACGGGCCGAGATCCTGGCCGCCGTGCTTGGCTGATGTACAAAAGGTCCTTAATATCTTTCCCCTCCTCCTCACAGCCTCGTTATTACTTGTACATGTGCATGGGGGTGATGTGCGTGCTTCACACAACTTTCCGCGGGTCAAAGCCCGCCAGCCTGACCCTGGCAACGCAGAGGACGCATGCACTCGCGACCATGACGAATCCGCAGAACAGCTGCAGCCCGAGATAACTGCCCCCTTGGGCCGTCACGATGGCGCCGCCAATGGGGCTGCCTGTCAGCCCGCCGAAGGACTGGAAGGCGAAGGCGGTGCCCGTCCGGATGCCGATCTCTCTGATGTCGGAGATCTGGGCAATCAAAGCGGGCGCCAGCGAGATGAACCCGCCGGACGAGAAGCCGAAGACGACGACAAAGGCGATGATGCCGGCGTTGCTTTTGGCCGGGATCCAGATGCCGAGGGTTGCAACGGCACTCAGAATCGTGATGAGAATCATAACGTTGTACCGGCCGAGCTTGTCGGCCGCGATCCCTGGAAGAATGCGGCCAAGGATGCTGCGGAGCGTCAGCTTGGGGGCTGAGTCCCGAACGTGAAATAAAGTAGCTCACTCACCTAACTGCATTCATAATGGAGAGGAGATAAGTCGTCAGGGTTGAATCCATGCCCTGCTGCTGGGCCTGGAGCATGACATATGTGAATGGCAGGAACATGCCCCAGTAGAAGAGGAAGTTGGCTGCGATGAGCAGGGCCAGATTCGGGTCCCTGGCATTATCGTAGTACTCCCTGAACTTGAAAGGCCGGGGCTGGGGCGGAATCCTCGCCCTGACCGTCAGGCAGGTCACGGTGAGGAGGCCCAGGAAGAGGAAGCCCACTGCGCGCATGGTCCAGGCAAAGCCTACGTCGTCGATTTCCGGATCGATCATCCGGGACATCATGATGGGGAGGACGGTTCCGCCGAGGGACGAACCGGACACCATGATACCCAGCGCCGCTGCTCGACGGCGGTAGAACCACGACGACGTTGCTACAAGTGAGCACTGAAAGGCGGCCGAGGACCCAATCGAAGCAACGATAGACTGGGCCAGGATGAAGTGCCAGTAACTGGATGCGAGAGAGGTCATCATCAAGCCGAAGATGTAGACCACCGTGCCGCCGATGATGAGCGGGCGGGCGCCATAGGAGTCATAGAGACGGCCAAACTGCAGACGACGAGTCAGTGTGCTCTCCAGGGAATAGTCGATCATGGGAGTGTCATACAATTGCTCCTCCGAAGGTCATGGTCCAGACTTGCATGCTTGTGATCCAGCTCACTTCTGACGGGGTGTAGCCGCTCAACGGGCCCCGGAGGTAGTATGCCTGGAAGACGCCAACGCAGTTGACCAGGCCAAAGGTGCAGAAGAGGGAGCAGAAGCCTCCCAAGACGACGAGCCAAGCCCGAAGGCCGCCGTCCGGGAAGTCCGACGGGTCTACTCCGAGTCCCGGCGCGGGTTCGGGTTCGGGGCCGGACTTCTCAGCATCGCCACCGGCGCCGGCAGGCGAGGCCGCTATCCCATCCACACGCTTCTGCAGATCTGCAGGGCCATTGCTGAGATCGTCATGACCGATGTCCTGGCCCTCTTGCTGCTGTGTTGTGCTTGTTCTCGGCGAGTCGCCTATTTGTGAGGGCGGGCCGGAGGCTGACACTTCCTTGCCTTCAGCGATGGTTGTTGTATTTGGCTCCGCGAAGGTTGACTGCGATGTCTCCGACGTGCTGTCCTTTGTTGCTGGCGCCGCCATCTTGACGGATGAATGCTCAGAGGATGGAGAAAGTCTCTGCTGGAATACGGCGAGCCCACCGCGGAGTCCCTACGTACAGTAGTTATACGTGTGGCCCGGAACCACTCCGCACCTGGCTGGGGTCAGTGATGGATATTTGTCACGGTCGTCACCCTCCCAGAAGCCGTGCCCAGACGGTAAGTGTGCCGGTGGTGATGCGGTCGTGGATGTGGGCTCAACGCCGAGCTTCTCGGTGATGGGCGTGATGTGTCTTTCCCCACGCCGGTGAATAATTCGCCGGGCAGAAAAGGAGGAAGAATACCCCTTCAAAGGCCGTTCGAAGTCGGACATCGTTCATGATTGAGCCTCTCGGGATTACGACCGGATATAGCGAAGAGATGGGACTGTCATCTCGCCTTGAGCCTAGATCGTTGACCCCTGTCAATGGACCAGGAAAACGTGGGTGCCCCCTCGGCAGAATTGGATGTCGCCATTTGCTGGACTCTTGTGCAAGTGAGTCGAGCTATGCGAGTCTCCAGAGCCTCACTCGGACGTCGGGTTGAACTAGTTCTGTTTGCGAAAGATTTGTCATTATCTATCTGTGTCGGAGATCGAGGCACGGAGTGGTTGAGATGAGCCTTTTCTCAAAGCCAATTGCCGTCTGAGGTAACTCGGGCAGAGCTCTAGTGCTTAGTCGTGATACCGGGTCCAGGCACATCTCGTCAGCCATGAGTAGGTTGTGTTGAAATGGAGGCTGATGGAAAACCCTACCCCAAGGTCCCTCTGCGAATAGTCATGATTCACCTGCCAAGAATCATCCTGAGTGAACTAGTTGCATGCAGATGGCTGTAGTTTGCATCTGTGCCAGGACAACCACCTGTCACTCCCCTCCAAAGCGCCCACGACGATGAGAATAACCAAAAGTGTTTAATAGAATATCTAAATATCTTTCCCCAAGCATAGTCCTCACAAGAAAAAAGTGCAAAAGAAAAGCCGCCCCCAGTGAAGAAGCCCGTCCGTCTGTCTACCTGGTTCACCCGCTGCCTCACGAGATGCATTCGCGCAACGCCTCATGTCATCCGTCCCCTCCGCGCTCGACGGTGGCCACGAGGCCGGGTTTTCTGACGCCCCAAAAAGGTGCAATAGAACAAAACAAAATGGAAATACTCCTACAAGTATAGTGATCCTAGACATCTGCCTGTCCGGGCTGTTTGTAATGCTTGCTTCCCGCGAGTTCCCTCCCTAATCCTGACACCGGTATGCTCATGCTGACCGTCCCATCGTTTGCCAACAAGTCCCGCGCCCGACATGTCACCCTTTCATTTCTCGGGGCTTCTCCAGAGGACGCGGTCTCCCATGGTAGCCGCCCCGGCCACGGGACCGGGGCGGGATGCTTATTACTGTATACTGATTTGACGCTGGACGCTTTGCTTACATGCCGACGCCCTTGCCGATGCCCTGGACCTTGAAGCCGAGCTTCTCCAGCTCGGGGGCGCTGACGATGTTGCGGCCGTCCAGGACGAGCTTGGGCAGCTTCATCATGGCGGAGACCTCCTCCCAGTCGACGGCGTCGCCCTCGTCCTCGCTGGCGACGGCCGTGTCGGTGCCCATGCCGCGGGACTCGGTCTTCATGCGCTTCAGCGGGTCCACGGGGATCTTGTTGCTGCCGCGCGTGACGAACTTCTCGAGCTCGATGATGTCCATCTCCGTGGGGTTGGGGCCGAGGAAGCCCGCGTTGTCGGGCTTGTCCTTGCCGTTCCACAGGCTGTCGCGGCGCGCCGAGGCCTGGGCCTTGGGGGGGTAGTGGAAGTGGTACCAGGGGGTCAGGATGCAGATGGCCGAGGCGCCGTCCGTGGTCTCGCGCCAGTTGTTGTACACCTTGATCTGGGCGAGCTGGCGCTCGTCCTGGATGTGGGTGCGCACCTCCTGCATGATCTCCTCGGGGGAGCAGCCGGGGTCGAAGATGGCGATCTCGCGTGGCCGCTCGTCGGCCAGCTCGCCGATGATGTGGACGGCGATGGAGTTACGGGTGTCGTTGGTGCCCTCCTTGAAGGCGAAGCCGAGGATGGCCACCTTCTTGCCGCGGAGGTTGCCGTTGAGCGCGCGGTGCACCTTTTGCGAGAACCGCTCGCGCTGGTACTTGTTAATCTCCAGCACACCGTACCAGTAGTCGGCGACGGTGTCGAGGTGGAGCGTGCGCGCCATGTAGGTCAGGTTGAGGATGTCCTTCTCGAAGCAGGATCCGCCGAAACCGACACCGGCCTGCAGGAACTTCTTGCCGAGACGGGTGTCGGCGCCGATACCCTTGCTGATCTCCTGCACGTCGGCACCGAGCTCCTCGCAGAGGGCCGAAATGCTGTTGATGCTGGAGATACGCTGGGCAAGCATGGCGTTGGCGACGAGCTTGGTCAGCTCGGACGACCAGGTGTTCACCGTCAGGATCTTGTTCTCGGGGACCCAGCCGGCGTACACGCTCTTGAGGGCGTTGGCAGCGCGCAGGCCCGCAGGGGTGGTGCTGCTGCCGATGAGGATACGGTCGGGCTCCATCAGGTCGCGGACGGCGGTACCCTCAGCCAGGAATTCGGGGTTGGACACGATCTCGAACTCGCACTCGGGCCTGTACTGGGCCATCTGGTGGGCGAATGCGTTAATTAGGATTCCTCGAGCATTTCAATCAGAGGCAGAACTCACAATCTCGCGGATCATGCGCGCGGTACCCGTGGGCACGGTCGACTTCTCGACAATCACGGCGCCATCCTTGGCATACCGGGCGACGGTCTCTGAGGCACCCTCGACGGCGCTCAGGTCGGCAGTGAAGCCGGCACCGATACCGTAGGTCTTTGTGGGAGTGTTGACGCAAATCAGGACAACGTCGGCAGCGCCGATGCCATTCTTGACGTCGGTGGTGAAGACGAGGTTGGGCTGGCGAGCGGGGATCTTGACGCTCTTGTTCAGGGAGGGGAGGAAGGCGGTGGTCTCGTTGGTGCCGTCGCGCGCGATGCTGACGATCTTGGGGAGGCCGGCCTCGTGGATAGGGAGGTGGCCGGAGTTCCAGGCGGCAACACGCTCCTCGTTGAGGTCGACGACGGTCACCTGGAGGTGGGGGTTGTGGAAGGCGACGAGGGCAGCGGTCGGGCCACCTGGAGGGACACGGTTAGCAGCTGATCTTGTCCAGTGGCGGCGACTCGGGGCGCTCGGGCGCGGGCTCGGGAGGGGACTGAGACATACCGACGAAACCGGCGCCGACGAAGCACATGTTCTTGACCTGGATGGGCTCCATCTCGTCAACCTGATCGACCGAGGTAGTGGCCTGCTTGGAGTTGTTCTCTTCGGGGCTGAGGGGCCGCGAAGCAGGAGGCGATGTGCTGGGAGTGCCAGAGTTGGAGTCGGCCACGGAGTTGGTGACGACGGTCGATGCTGTGTCGATGGGAGCAGCCATTTAGAACCTGACGAAGGTGGGCGGCGGTGTGAGACTGGAGGAGCAGGGCGATTCCAGTCTGCGGTGGGGGGCCTTTCGGATCTTGGCAGAGAGAATTCGCGTCTCTCGAGTCGGTCTGCTGGTCTGGCGGTGTGCCGGGCGTGCAGAGATGTGGATGGCGAAGATGCGCGGAACGTGGGTATTACTTCTAGTCGTCGATGGTCGCAAATGAGCGTGGAATATGGCGATGTCTTTCGTGGCGTAGCGAACGTGTCTCGATCGTGCTGAAGAACGAGTGTCTGTCTCGTTTCTTTTCTTGGTCTTGATGGTTCCTCGGGTGCAACCAGGTACGGCAGGAAGCAGGTCGTCGTCGAGTCTGTCACACAACCTCGTCGTCGTCGAAGGGCAGCAGAAGAGAAAGATGACTTCACTCAGAAAATAATAAAACCAATTATTAGAGCATAAAGGGGGGAGCCGGGGGATAAGACCGATGCCAATGCGCAGAGGGAAGGCTGCCCGAAAATCGAGGCAGGGAAAAAACACTTGATATATCCTTGCTGGGGGCGGATGGTAAAGTCTTGGCCGGTGCCATCCACTTTCAGGGGGCTGCTGGGGGAGGAAAGGCACCCGGCCGCCCCCCAAATGTGCCCCCCTTTCCCGCCCCCCCTGTCGGCCTGCCTTTTGGAAGGCTGCAGGGGTCACGGCCGCGATTCGTGGGAAGGCTCCATGTGTGGATCGTCTCGATCGGTACGTCGGGATTCAAATCAGGGGTTGCACCGCTTTCAGTGGCCCGTCCTTTGTGGAAGAGCGGAAAGGCTCGGGGATTGCGCAGGACGCAAGCAATCAGAGGCCGTTTAATGGGGTCGTGTGCCCTGTTGATTTCTCCCCTCCACCCGCCAGACCATGTGGGAAAGGGGAATTGCTTGCCCCTCCCCCTTTTATTTCTCGTGGTTTTTCTTCAAGGTCTCGACGGCATCCTTTCTCGGCCTGCAGTGGCCCAAGACTCTTCCCCCTGCTTCGAGGCTGGACAATGCTCGAGATGCCATCCATGAACGTGATTGGGTTCCTGGTCGAGGTCTCGGAGGTTCGAGACTGGCTGTGATCGGCTATCAGCAACACCAAACTTCGGCGCCAGGACAAACGTTGTCGAGACTTTCGGGGCTGTGGTGGCTGTTCATCCCCCCTTTCCCCTGTTAGCTCATCTCATCAAATTGGACTGTGCGTGCCCGTCAGACTCGCCCCCCCAGACCGTCCTCCATCCAATGTCCAGGCCAATGTCCGTGACCTGTTAGTCAAGCTGGTGGAGGCGGTTATCACCCGGCCTGATTGCGAGCGATGATCAGACGACGAGTTTGCCCGCTTTCGCCTCTCTGGAAATAGCCTGGACGCACAGAATGGACTGCTCCAGGGGTGCGAGTCCCACCTTGGCCTTATCGTCTGCTTCGAGACAGCGCACTTCCGCCATTTGGGACATTGCATCCAAGCATCCAAGCAGTCCATGGCAATGCAACCTCCTAACAACTACGTAACCACGAGGACCTCGATTCTCCGTTCCGTCTCGGCCGGCTCCGACTCTCCAGCGAGATGGCCGGTTCTGCAACCAGAGTGTCTTGGGTGCCTTGTCCTCTCTCCTGGACAAAGAGCTAGATGAGAAGCTCGCCTCAGGGTCCTTTGCCTTCGCTTCCCGCGCCGTCTGCTTTAGCAGCGGGTGATCCGCTCGGTTTGCATACCATGTCCAGCAACTGGGGATCAGCGTGTCATGCTACACATGGTCCCGTACCCTGCAAGTTTCCAGGTTGATGACTCCAGGTTTACCTACAAGAAACTCAGAAACCCATGCGGGATGTGGGAACGACCACGACTGACAGCCAGGCGCCTGCAGCAACTGCGACCTCCATCGGGCATGCGTGACATCATCGAGGGGCTCACACCTCCCTTCTCCATCGTGTTGAACTGGTTGCCTGCCCGCATTGGGAGTGAGACCACTTCGTGTCCAAGCCCGTATTCCAGACACCCAGAGGGATTCTGTTTGGTGGCCGCCAGAGGTGCGCCTCGTGATGGCAAGGGGGGTTAAATCAGGCGATATTTGGCAAAGTTCGTGGTGCAAGCAAGATAACTTTATTCCTGGCGGCGAGGAACAAAGCCAGGCCAGGAACTGCGTCCGGATGCAGCCTCGCCACTCGTGCTCGAGGCGCGATCGTCAGGCACAAGTTCTGTGCCGAGGATGAGAATATTCGTCAACAAGTCGGCCCACAGGAGTTGACGGCCATGTCCTGTTTCGATACGCTCCTCATCAATGGCAAATCTCCAGCTCGAGATTTCGATATCACCTCATAATTGGGACTCGGCCGACCCTTGCAACGGCTGACGACGACGCTAATTGCGAGTGGTTGCAAATGTCGCTGTCCCTAACAGCTCCATTCCAGTTGTGCTAGACCATCTGTTAGCAGCGCAAGAAGAGGCGAGGCCTTGGTGCCCAGACACTAGGAAATTGGGAAACAGAGGCCCGCAAATGCGTCGCAGCCTTGGCAAGCTCAGGCTGCTCAGCGATGCGAGGCTTCAGGATATCCATAGATGTTCTGGTTGCTTGTCAATTGAACTCCATATGAAGTCGGGTGAGCGCATGTACTGATCAGGCACATAGAACGAATTGGTACAGTTGTCTTTGTGTCCTCGACGAGCGGCCAGGAGAGAAGAACCTCCGTGATCCAGGTGCAGTAGGGGAGTGAGGATGGCTATCAAGTGCTGAACAGCAGCAGACTGCTCAGCTCAAGTTCAAACAGCCGACGCCTGATACTCTGTCTCCCGGTCCTTTGGTGCTCCACGGTCTCACCTGTCGCATCCACTGATTGTCGAGCGATCAGCTTGGCCGGCAGTACGACTCGCGTCCGCGGTCGTCACCTCTGGTCTCTGTGCGTTGTTTTGCCGCTGCTGCGACGCACGCCGTATCTTGCGTTGACGTGCGAGTCGCATCACGAGACCAGACCCTGGCCGTGATACTGCATGATCTCGCAGCGAGGATGGCCCAATTCGTGCCGACACCCAGCCATGCGTCCCTTTTTTGCTGGGTTGGAGGGTCGTTCAGTTGGCAATCGGCCCAAAGAGCGGCCGGTGCCAGGGACCGACCAACCGATTCAGCGCCTGCTTACTAGCGGACAGCGCCATCCCGCGTGCCCACCCCCGGCCGCTGCCCTGAGTCGGGCTGGCGCCTCCACTGTAACGGGCCTTCTAGGCCTTCCATCCATCCTGCCCTTCGACGCCCTTGTCTGTCCGGTCCTGTCAATCACGGCAACTTGCATTCATTCATCGTAGACCTCCCCCCCGCGAACCCTTCGGAATTTCCTTCCTCTCACCCTCCCTCGTCCATTTCGCCCGTCTGGCCATTCGCTCGCTTTCAACGGTCGCTGTTCTCGCACAGAACAACCCGACCTCCTCGATCTTCGATTCCCCCCGTTTCGACGCCCTCAACGTCGGTACCTGGACTAATTTTCTGACTTTCAACTTTAATCCACGGCGACATCAACACGGCTTGCGCCATCGCGACAGCCTCGCATACATAATGAAGAACACGCTATTCATCGGCGGCAGCGTCGCGCTGTTCCTCGGCGCCGTTTCTGCCCAGGATTACGACGCGACCGTCTGCGATGAGCAAAGATTCGGCCAGTTCAACGAGTCTCGTGTCTGTGAGTAGCGGCTCGACCCTCATGCTGCCTTTCCACGGTCCTGACCACTTCCCCCTTCAGACCTCCCCAATGCCTGGAACGACGACAAGGACCCCAATGGCTTCATCTGCATGTCCGTCGACAACAGCACCCCTGCCTTCGACGTCACCTGGAACTGGGCCACCAACATCAACGACGTCCATTCGTTCCCTTACGTCCGCCTCAACGACAGGAAGAACCTGCCCACCCGCCTCAGCGGCCTCGACAAGATCCAGCTCAAGGTCGACTGGACGATGAACTACGGCAAGCCCGACCCTCCCGTGCGAGACTTCGACCAGAGCACCTGGGACGAGAGCAGGAGGGAGCTCGAGAGCAACGGCGTCCAGTGCAACGCCGCCTGGGACTTCTTCCTCGACGGCAACAAGACGAACACCCACAACCCCGTCGACTCCAGCATCGAGGTCATGGTCTGGATCGGTCGCGTCGGTGACCCTTTCTGGCTCGGCCGCAACGACAACAAGCACATTGGCAACGTCACCATCGGCGAATACAACCTGTATGTCTAAGCTTGCTACTTACTACCCGAGGCCTATGCCTCGATGGCTGGCCTCTTGCGTATCGAACGTTCCATTACTAACATGATGTACCAGGGGCGTGTACTACGACCTCAACTTCCGCAAGCGCCACGTCTTTAGCGCCATTGCCGAGCACGAGACGGGCATCCTCAACTTCGACGAGGACCTGAAGCCGCTCTTCGACTTCATCCTCGAGAACCCCGAGAACATTGCCAACTTCACCGAGGATCCCTGGCTGGGCATTGTCGAGTTTGGCTCCGAGACCTGGATCTCCGACGGCAACGTCACCTTCACCGCTGCCAACTTCGCGATGGACATTGAGGCTGAGGGCCCTGGCTCCGGAGGTGACGGCGGTGACGGCAGCGGCAACGGAGGCTCCCCCGACGGCGGCAGTGGCGCCGGCACGATTGCCATGTCGGTTCTTGGCTTTGCCGTCCCTGCCGCTCTGATGATGGGCGCTGTATTTGCCTAAGCGGACACTGAACGAGGATGAATGGGAGACTGGTGTGAACACGGCCTTGATGATTTGTGGAGGGGGGATGTTCCTCATTGCGACAGATTTCACTTTTTGGTGCCAGACGGCATCGCCATGAAGGGTGGGCGCCCTGGCGCAGAACTTTTACATGCCCGGGTAGAAGAGATAGGCATAGCCCGCGAATACTAGTAATACCGTTATGATCAACTCGGTGCTCCATCGAAAATACCCGCTCCTAAACGTTGGCTACGATGCATCAGTCCGGGGCTGGCGGCGATCGTCGTGGTGCATGCGCTGTGGCGAAAGCGCAGAGATCGTCAGGAACCGGCCGAGAATCACATGATGAGGCTCACGTCGACTCGTGACACGGCGTTGCGAGGAGCTTTTATCAAGCCTCACGACAATCCGATGTGTCATCCGATCTGGAGTGAGTGCAATGAGTGGCCTCATGCGTTCGATTTGACAAATAACCTGGGTCAGTGTCGGTTCCAGCGGAGTGACGGACTGTCACGAAGTCCGATCTCCTAGACCCTGAAACCCAGGCCTCCGGATCCGACTTCTGGTCTTCGCCCACATGGTTGAGCATGATTACCGCCGCAGGTGGCCTCGCTGCCGCGACGTGCAGCCTTGGCGTTGTCGCCGTGGAAGCGTTCGAGAGCTGGTGATGATGGCTGGCTTGCTTGCTTGCTGGGTGCGGGCTGCCTGTCTAAGGGGTGTCAGATTTGTGCACATATGAACCCCTAGGTCTCAGTGTCCATCGCGGCGCCCACCTCATGCAGGTCAGACGTTGACCCCCTGCCTCCAGCGGGCGAAAACGGTTGGAAGAACGGGCAAGGGGCCAGAGTGGGGGGCTGGGATCTTATCGCTGGATAGGCTGGGCAGTGGGATTTGGAAATCTCGTATGGGGCCTTGGCGATGGAAGGACGGCTTTGTTGGATGGGCTTCCGTCGGTAGTTCATTGGGACGCGTCGGGGAGCGGATTTGTTTGGCTCATGCCTTCGTGACAGCGCGCTCAGGGGGTTGATCTTGGTTATGATACTGGACGTAGCTGTCCCTGATTCAGATCCGTCTGTGGTGTCCCTCAGCCGTCGGAGGATGCTATTGACCAGCTAGTCCTTACTATTATCTATGCAGTGTGTCTGAGGCGTTGCGGCTGCAGGAGGCGGTCGGTCAGTCAGCATCACCAACGACGGCCGCTCAGTACTTTTTTATCAGCTGCGGGTTGTGCCATGCAGGGCAGAGACAAGTCCGGGCTACGACCGGCCGGCATCACGGCTCAGCTTGATCGACCGCGGGGCTTGGCGCTAGGGAACAAGCTTGAGGAGAAGCATGAATTTTTGGACGGACCCTAATCAGCCCAAACTCGACGTTAGTTCTTCGGGCTCATGGTGCTTTTCTCTCGCGAAAGGCGGGAAGAGCGCGGGCGACTCGACCACTCAAACCGAAACGGGGGCGTGGCCAGGATGAGCGACGATCGCAGCAAGGTTACGGCGCGGCTGGGAGCTGATTGTGAGATGCTGAAATTGAATTAATTGCCGGGTCCCGTCCTCGAGGTTTGTTATCGCTGCTCAAGCATTCCTTCGAGCGTTGGAAAGGGGAAAAGGGGGACGTGAGCGTGCTGGGGTTCGTGCCGAGACCCGCGAGCGTTTCTTCTCCAGCCGCCATGTGTGGTCCCGGTGTCAGGGCGTCTTTGTCGGCGGGAGCTTGGGCGGCTGCGATGCCGGCCTATCCCAGCATTGCGATGGCACGACTCCATTCGAGGTTCGTCGCGGATTGACATGCGCATCTTTGCAGAAACATCTGGGGGAGGGCTCAACGTGATGCCAACCGGTGCAGACGAGGAGGCGAATGAGAAGTCAGATGAGGTGCCGATACGAGGTCACGCTCTCGTCGGGGCTACTGTTAGGGATGCCACCTTCTCCATGCCGGAATTCCGCAACACCGTGATCATCAATGTCTCCGGCTACCTTTTCACGGGCAGTGTGGTGGTCTCGATGGATGTGGTGTGGTGTTGTGGCGGCCCGAAGCGATGAGGCGACTCGTCGAACGGCCTCAACCACCAGTCGGCCTTGACAATAAGTCAGTACCTAGAGGACTGAGATGGCCTCTTCGTATTGCAGGGAACCGAGACATGCTTCCTGAACTCGCGATACTTCAATTGAGTGCCAAATCGACTTCTGATGAAGGACATCCGCACAGCAAGGCAGTTGGGTCGACCGTGATTTCTAGACTTCTGGGTGGGAGGCGTCCAGTGTCGTTGACCGAGACGGCTTTCTACAATCGCCTTGCCGGAGACAAGACAATGGCCATGGTCTGTCAAAGCACACCGACGGCCCCGACTCTCAAAGACTGGCCGGAAAGGTGATGATGAGCAATCTTCATTCCAGTAATAGACGCCAAGACGACGAGATGACAGGTCAGGCACATCCCACCTCCCAGCCAATCACTCGCCGCATTGGGACGTGCACAATGTTTTGTGCCGACCCAGTGGGTGTAAACAAACCCTGCCCTGCTGCTCGTGTAAGTCGTTGCACCCCTATCGTGAACCCCCTGCCCCTTCTCGGCTTTCCCCCCCAAGCTTCCGTTATTCTCGCTTTCATTACCCCAACTGCCTCTCGGCAGACTTCGCGATACGGTTTCTTGTCGCTGGAATGAAATGCCATCTCGTCGGTAAGAGGGGCACGATGACGACAGCTAAGACACCGAAATGGGTCGGTCAGGGGCAAAACCGAGATGGAAGGAGAGCATGGTATTCCGCCGCATCCTCGGGGTTGGGTCTCAGACGAAAGCGTCTTCCCTCCTTCGACTGTCTGCTCCGCATGGAATCACGGGCTCTGCAGGAAGGAGGTCTTCGTATCTATTTCCGCTCCTGATATTTGCTGCGGACTTCCACGGCCTGATAGCTGCGAGAAGAAGGTGGTCTTGCTGGTGTGGAGGCCTTTCGCCGTCGCATCGTAAATCCTGCTTTGCATGGTCCTGCCCAGAGACGAGGAGATTTGAATTGAAGAACGGACGGGTCTTTGGGCGATACGCAGGCAGATCGGCCGATTGCCTCGAGGCGACAGGTGTCCAGCGGCGGGGCCTCATCAAAGACGCCCAGTGACAAAATCTGGCTTGAAGCGGCCAAGCCGAGCCTGCATCTCGGCACTCTGAGGCCAACCAACTGCATGGACTGAACATGCAAAAATCAACATTCACATCGGGGCAGGGCTTGGGAGGTCGGTTCGCTCCCGACCGAGAGTGAATGTCCGCTGCATCTCCTGACAATTACCGTTCTACATACTCGAATGCTTCCTCAATGCCTAAGATAGATACTGCATGGAATGGAACTTCAGCGCTGTCTGCCCCGTAAACAGTTGCCCCTGGGCCGCGAACATCGCCCCAAGAGCTCGTACAGCGGAGGAAGCAAGACGCCGAGCCCTGGCAGGGGGGTTCACTCCACTGTCGGTGCCTTGCTTGCGGCCGGCTTGGCAGCACTCTTAGCGGGCCGGATCCTCGTGTCTGGCGCCCCCCACCCACTAAAAACTGCCCTGGCAGTGAACCTCCCGGTCCCTCACTCGCTCCCGCTGCACGTCCCCCTCCATGGGTCAGGTCAGGTCCTAACTCATCTCATCCCCCGTCCGTCGCTTCTGCGGCTTCATCTTGATTCCGTCTCGTCTTCCTCCGTCACACCACTCGCTCTGTCGCTCGCTCGCTTCTTCCCCTCTTCTTCTACCCTGCTCTTGCAAGCCATTTCTTGGGTGGCTTGTCGTTGCGTGGGCACCCTTCAGCTGGCCGTCTCCCGTTCTCTGACCAACCTCCAAAGCCAAACGGACAGGCGCTTGCTTCTCTTACCACCACACTCGCTTTTCCTTCTTGATCTTGGACGCCTCAACTCACCCTCGTCCTCGTCGCTTCCCCTGATCTGAGATCCAGTCTGTTTGCTACCCTTTCATGCATCGCCAGCTGCATTAAGGGTCGATAGACCGCCTCACCAACTCACCAGTCACTCGCTTTCCACACACACCCCACGGCTTGGATACGCCCAAAAGTCAGTCTTTGGAGCCTCACCGTTCTGCATCTCGACGACCAGGATATCCGCCCACCACCCTCGCTGGAAGCCAACCGACAAGACAAAGAGACTTGTCGCAGCTCAACCGCAACACAAACACCCACCGTCGCTAAATCGTGTGCTGGCTGCCTCTCTCGCTGTCAGGCCACACACTCGCCCAACAACAACACCCCTCGCTCGTCCCCAGGTTCAGGCGCCTCGCCGTTGCAGCAATGTCGCAGCCTTGGACCCCAGGGACTCCCGCTGGGAGGCATACTCCCGAGTCCGCCCGGAATCCCTTCGATAGGAACCCATTCGACACCGACGAGGGCAGCGCCGCGGCGTCCCTCGCCAGCAACTCGACGTTCACTGTGGTATGTTCCAGACCAGACAGCGGGGCCCGGCCTTGGAGTGTGCGCCCATGGATGTCACCGGGGAACGGCTACTGACACATTCCTCAGAACTTCGAGAACTCCAACGGAGAGAACGGCGGCTACCCCACGGGACCCCATCACATCTCTCGGAGATCCGGGTCAGATGCGCCTCCTACGCACCGACTGAGTCGGGCGGAGATTGTAAGTTTAGCGGCGCAGAAGCGGCGGTAATAGTGGTTACGGTAGTACTGACCGTTGAAACAGGAGCCGTCACCGCTGAGCAGGGAGGTTGGCAACGAAAAGTACAACCCTTCGTCCTCCGAGACGGACTTCGAGCTCGAGACCCCGACACCGTACAGGAACAGGCCAATCGCTTCTACTGCCGAGCAGGTCGAGGAGAAGCGCGCCGACACGATCAAGAAGCTCCCCCTCCACAAGCGCCTCTACCAGAAGTTCCGAAGGACATACTGCCCCATCGAGCCCCCTGAGCTCGTCTTGCCAGTATGCCCGACCGACGAGGAGAAGATCCTCTACGTCCACACCAACCGCGTCTTCCTGTACATCTTCGGTGTCTTCTCTTTCCTGGCCCTCGGAGCTGGTATGTGGCTGTTCACGCTCTCGTCGCCCGCGTTCTACTGGTACGGCGTGTTCGCGGCAGCCATGTGCATGTACCTGTTCATCTCCTACGCCGTGGGCATCATCGGCCGCGACTGGGACTACCAGGCCCATCTGGACCGCGTCGAGCGCTTCCCCATCAGCGACCTCAACGCGCCGACCATCGACATCTACCTGCCCGTCTGCAAGGAGCCCGTCCCGATCCTCGAGAACACCTGGAACCATATCGCCAAGATGGACTGGCCTGCCCACAAGCTGAAGGTCCATGTGATGGACGACGGCGCCCAGGAGGAGGTCCGCGAGCTGGCTGAGCGTTTCGGCTTCATCTACACTGTCCGTGAGGACAGGCCTCGCCTCCGTAAGGCCGGTAACCTGCGTTGGACTTTCGCCCGCACCAAGGGCGAGTACTTCACCATTTTCGACGCCGATTTCTGCCCTCGCCCCGATTTCCTCAGGGAACTCGTCGTCGAGCACCTCGACGACCCCAAGACGGCCATCGTCCAGAGCCCGCAATTCTTCCGCGTCGTCGACGAGCAGACCTGGGTCGAGCAGGGTGCCGGTGCCACCCAGGAGCTGTTCTACCGCGTTGTCCAGGTCAACCGCGACAAGTGGGGAGCGTCCATCTGCGTCGGCAGCAACGCCATGTACCGTCGCGCTGCCCTGGAGGAAGTCGGCGGCACTGCCGAGATTGGCTTCTCTGAGGATGTCCACACCGGGTGAGTGTTCTTGCTGAGATGAGGATGAGATGAGGTTGGAAGAAACGCGGCTGACCATCTTTTAGCTTCGGCGCCGTCGATCGCGGTTGGAAGGTCAAGTACATCCCCCTTTGTCTCGCCACCGGTGTCTGCCCCGACTCGCCTCGCGCATTCTTCTCCCAGCAGATGCGCTGGGCCCGTGGTAGTACCACCCTCCTGACCACTGGCCACTTCTGGGTGTCCAGCCTGACCTTCATGCAGAAGATCTGCTATCTGTCCGGTAAGTCGATGCGTGTCCAATGTCCCATCAAACTCGCCGCTGATGACCCGCAGGCTTCCTCTACTACTCCGCCGTCTCGATGAACATCTTCCTCTCCCCCATCGCCGGTACCCTCCTCCTCGCTGTCCGCCCCCAGTGGTTCAAGTACTGGAACCTCGCCTTCGCCATCCCTTCCATCATCTATGGTGTCATCATCATGCGTGTCTGGGCCAAGGCCAGCTACGGCTTCAACGTGCAGCACGCCTCGACGATCATGAGCTACGCGTACCTGACCGCCATCAAGGACCGCCTCATCAACCGCGAGCTGCTGTGGGCCGCCTCCGGCGACGCCAAGGCACACAAGAGCAACAAGTACCGCAACATGCGCATCCTCTGCATCCTCTGGACCGTCATCGTCACCGGCTCCATGATCGGCGTCGTCACCTGGCGCATCGTCACGGGCTTCCCGTGGTACCACCCCATCCCCCTCATCATCATTAACGTCTACAACTTTTTCATCCACCACTACTTCATGTTCTGTAATTGGTAGACTTCCCCTGGAGTTTGCTAGGATGATGGAGGGGCGGGGATTCCCGCTCGCGTCGGCAGGATAGTATCGCTTTTTTTCGCGCAGCATCAGCATGGCATTGTAGAGAGATTCACGGCCCTACCCGCCCTCGTGCGGCTCTTCTTCTCACGACGGTTGCGCACAGTACACGGCATACAAACATGGGGAGTATGATAGAAACCATTCGGCTCGGCTTTTTTCTTCTCTTTCAGATTCGCCCCCCCTCGGGGGCGTCTCTACGATTAAACACCTCACACCTTGTCGATTCAGGACACAACATAACTTATAGACTGGCATGCGGGCGCGGGGGCTCGCCATGCACATACACGGCTTCTGCAGCACGGTAGATCATGGATAATGGCGTTGAGGGCGGCTGGACATGTGGTCCCTTTTTTTTATTACATCGGTGGGAGAGGCGGAGAAGAAGAAGAAGATGGGGAACACTGGCCCGAGGGCCTTGTTGTATACGAGCACACACCACAGACAAGACGTGGGGAGATGTGAAGTAGGCGCCTGCTATGGCGAAGTCGGCGGCGGAGGGTAATACAGTATATCCACATACCTTTGGAATGGTCGTCTCCCCGTGAGTGGTGAATTCATCCGTCCATCTATCCCAGAGCCACGCATGGCCATTGTCTACATGAAATATTCACAGACATCAGGTGCCAGAGTCTCCAGGACTCGGCACTCCTGCACAATACTTGTCCTTGTCCTTGTACGAGATCTCGCATCGGCATCGACATCACCCCTTTTCCGAGCCTGCCTGCCCCTGAATAGGGATTATTGCTGTTACGTCGCTGCCCTGAGAATACCAGTGTAACTTGGAATGGGAAGAGCGCTCTATCCAAGTTATTTTCCCCCGTCCTACAACAACGGCAGCCACCTTTGTGGTCCGAGCGCTGGTGAGCATCATGGAGAGATTCAGGGGTAACAATAGCAAGAGCGCACCCTCAACCGAAGCTACACAGTGACCGTCTGTACACTCGTGAATGCCAAAAATGAGTCAAAGACTAGAACTAAGGCGGCTCTATCCTGTTTTCTTCAGTCCCAAGCTGCAAGAACGGCAGCCGTCCGTCTTTGTGGCCCATGCGCTGGTCAACACCAGGGAGTGATTCAGGGGCAAAACGACCGCACTTGCCGTGATTCCTCCTGGAGCTGCAGCAAGAGCGAGATCTGATTTTTCCTATTACTGATTCCGCCTCAGGCGAACACTGGAAACCCGAGTATAAATCGAATACCGCGCGCCCCGGCAAACTGATTCTTCTTCCTCACCACAACACCTCTCAAGCCGCCTCGTCCAGCTCGAATCTTCCCGTCCCAGATCCCCCTTTCTGTGCACTTCTCTTCTAGAACTTGCAACTAGAACGTACAACTCTCAAGTGCCTTTCCAGTCTTCCGCATCAAGATGAAGATCTCCGCTGTCCTCAGCGCCGTCGCCCTCGCGGCCGGCATCGTTAAGGGTGCTGCCGTTCAGGGCAAAGACTCGGCTCTTCAGCATCGCCAGACCTTCCCCGGCAAGGACAAGATCGGTGCTCCCGGCGACGACCGCACCGAGATCTACCGTCCCATCAAGGACAGCGGCATGGCCTGCAGCATGGTCAACGTTCGCCAGTCTGGTATTTCCAAGTAGGTCCTCGTTCTTTCTGTCTCGGCCCTTACAGTATCCTCCCTCCTCTTTCTGCTCGTTTCTGTCTTGACTCTTGCTGTGTCTTTCATCCTCGTTCTACTCCTTTCCTATCTCACTTGGGGATCATCACGTCTCTTATGTTCCACCCTATTTTCAACTCTGCTGTCACGGGTTCATGCCTTCTCGGCTTCATGTCTTCTTAACTTTATGCCTTCTTAACTTCATGCTGTCTCTCACCCCTCATTCTGTTCCTTTCCTGCTTCACCTCAGAGACCGTCTCATCTTAGGGTCTTGCAAGGAACACCATCATCCTCGCCATCTCTGTTCAGTCACTGACCTTCGTAGCGCCATCCGCTCCGCCATCGAGGCCAATCCCATCGGCCGTCCGTTCACCGCGTACAACATCGCTTCCGAAGTGTACGAGACCGACTTTGTCTACTATGGCAAGGTCCACTTCACCGTCACCTGGGTCCCCTCCGAGACCTTCTCCGGCATCGCCTGCCCCGACAGCAACCCCGCCAAGCTCTTCGACAGGATGTTCGAGGAGTACCAGCAGTCCTGCGGCAGCCACACCCAGTTCGGCCCCTACGAGTTCCCCCGCGTCATGCGCCAGGAGTACAGCAACTGCGGCGCCCTGGAGGTCTTCCACGACGACTCCATCTCCGAGTACGAGGACGTCCTGGCGCGCCCCGGCTTCCTCGTCTGCGGCGGCAAGGACAAGCTCTTCCAGATCGAGTCGATCATGCCCCTCATCCGCACCTTCTGCGAGGACTTCGTCAACAAGCGCGGCGTAGTCAACAACAAGGCCAAGATGCTCCACAAGCACACCAACATCCAGTACGAGCCCGGCCCATTCTCCGACCCCTCCCTGGACGTCGTCAGGACCTCGGACCTGAACATCTTCGCCGCCTTCGACAAGGACGCGTGCAGCCCCTATGCCACCGAGCCCCGCTGGCCCTCGGAGGAGGAGTGCATCGCCAACCTCGACGCCGCCATCAACGCAAGCGGCAACGTCGGCATGTGCAGCCGCGAGTGCAGCCTGACCGCCGACCGCGAGGGTACTCTTGACCTTGGCTACTGTGAGTGCTTTTCCGATCTGACATTTGCTTTCCTGGCACTGAATGATGCTGACTCGTTCGTGCAGGCGATGAGTTCCATGATCCCACCATGAACAAGACCCAGGGCGGCTACACCTGGAACGACTGCTTCCGCTGGGGTGTCGTTGACGACTTCAAGGAGGGCGTCCTCGGCAACATCATGCTGGTTCAGAAGGAGGAGTAAAGGCTCACGACATGGACTTCGCACACCGTAAAGCGGGCGGGTTGACATGATCGCATGTGACCCGGGGTCTGTACTGTATGGAAGAAGATTCGCATCGATGGGTGAGATGACTTGGGATTCTGCCGAGAGGGGCATAACAGGGCTGAGGTGCAGCTGGTTGAGAGAGAGAGTCCCCAAGTCGAATTGAGACCCTTGAGTTTAAGCTGAATGATGATGACGTGGTCTTGAGTCTACAGTCAAGCAATTTCGTTACTCAAATCAATGAGGTACATCTCATCAGCCAGTGACTTTTCGTCTTTGCCAGGATGGTGCATTCTAGAGTCGCCTCGGACAATGTATTTCCAAATGGCTGTCACCGCAATGACCATCCCCCCTTCTGGGAGTGGTACGACGCCGAGCCCGGCTCCGCTTCGCCGTCTTCACCGGCGCCGGCGACTGGTCCTTCAACTGCACGAGCCGTGTCGTGGGGGTCGTCAAGGAGTTCGTGCCGCGTGAGGCGCTTGAGGTGATGAACGGAGGAGAGATTGCGGGGTTCGAACCCGGATGGCGTGGCATTTCGCAGCTGGCAGCGAGGGGGGAAAGGAGGAGAGGAGAGGAGAAGAGAAGAGGGATCCCGAGTGGTGTCCGTCGAATCTGTGATGTCGAGCGGTCACAATTGTGTACTCGTAGAGTAGAGGCAGAGAGGGTATGAGTTGGCGCAAGCTGGCCTGGGTTATTTATTACTACAGAGTCATGGGTATCATCGCTTCCGCTGCTGGTGTACAACAACGACACCTCCAGTCCAATCGGGAGTGTCTTCCGTCTGTCTCTTTTTCATGTCGTTCTTCATGGCGACATTCCATGGTTCAAGTTTCATGACTCTTCTCCTCCCTCACATGACGTTTTCCATGCGTTTATGGTACGCTTCCAATCTCGCGCGCCGCTGTTGCGACGCCGACGTCGAGAAGACGGTCATTTGCGTGCTCGGCGGCCGCACAGCGGGAGCAGGTTGTGATCGCTGGACGGGTGTCGCAGAGAATGATGTGGGAAGCGCAGACTGCAGCTTCTGGGAGGTAGAGCGGACTGGTCTTCTGCAGAGGTCGTCAGTATTCGGTGGTGGTTGTGGTGGTGATGGTTCAGCCTCGGCCGAGCGGAAGTGGGCGGACTCACGAGACGGACAACATGGTGACGGATGGTACTGATGGTTGGCAATTACACGAGTAATTCGGGATCTTTACACACTCTGGCATGGATCAAGAGGGAGGATATGGTGATAGTTGAAGTATCGAAGGGGTAGGAGACGGGACGGGAGAGAACAAGAATGGCCTGGGTCTTGTCAGTTTCAAGAAGTGTGTCACACGATGTTAAGAGTCACAACCCCGGCAACTCATTCCCCGACAACGACTAGCAGCTGAGGTCATCGCGGGTCGGGCGCTCGGCTACAATTGCGACGATCAGCGAATTGGGGGTCGGCGCTGTTCGGGATTGGGTCCCTTTATCCTCGGCTTTAAGGTCCGAGTAGCGCCTGGACCACTGGCGAAAACTGGGGAAGCCGCTAACTCCACGAGCATCTACACTAAAGGACGAGCTGATGCCGGAGGTTGTCGCCCAATGTCCAGTGTCCACGAAAAGGGATCTCCTCTCTGTTCCGAGGAGATGAGGTCACGGCTGGAGGACGGCATGCAGCTGACAAGCAGACAGCACCCAAGTTGATAAGCGGGCTACAGAAGGATGGCCGCCCCCAGAACAGCCATGTCGACCACCAGACTGCAGATCGAGCGACAGAAATCCGACATGACCTCTCTCTCAACTCCAAGGAATTAACATGGCCTGTATCTTGATTGCAAAAAATCGAGATGGCCTCAGTCTCAATCAGAAAGAATCCAAGGGCAAAACATCCGGACGGCAACATACCTGGACCGGCTATCTCTCCTGTGACCCGCATGCCGACAACTGGACGGCTGGACAGCTGCATGAATGCATCATCCATGCGCACCAGTCGCAGATCCGGATGCTCCTGTTGTCCGGACTGGATGCAGAGAGCCAGTCAACAGTTGTTCAGAACAGAGGCCATTCATCAGAGGCTCGATCAGCAGCCAGGTCAACGTCAGGTTGGTGGTGCTTCCTGGGACTCACATCCCCTCATTCTTGATACATGAAAGTGAGTGTCAAGCATCATGCTCCTTACAGTAGGTATACATCACGCAGAGTTGTTCTCTTAGAACACTGGCCTCCTCAGTCTCATATCTCAGCCCACTCATCCCAGTATCCTCAAAGAGCATGTTCATCTCCAGCCCTCCGTGTCCGCCAACTTGTGCTCCCAGCTTGGCATCCAGTCCCTTTGTTCCCGCCCGGCCTTGTAAGCGGCCAGGACAATAACCCAGCGATGTTACAAGAAGTGTGATGCTCGTTCCAGCACCCTGTGGAATATCAGAAGCCTCAAAGAAGAAGCAGGTAGACACTTGCTATAAAGCCATCTCCGTTTGCGAGCCCGATGGGATGAAGATGCTCTACTCCCACACTTTCAACCAGAACCGTTCTTACCAGATCCCCCCGAAGTACCAGATAAGCAGGCCTTGTCTGACCCTCGATCATGAGTCCCTTCATCCAGCTCCCCGTCGTGTCCGAGACACCTACGCACAGAACAGCCACCGATTCCGAGCAGCGAGAGCGACTCTACCTCGCTTTTGTCATCGCCCTCTCCGTCACCACCGGTCTTTTCCTCCTCTTTGGCCTCGCCTTCACCCTCCTCCGCGGCCGCTGCAAAGGCCGCTTCAGCACCAGGGAGGCCATGATGCACCGCGACATCCTGAACCTCCGAAAGAGCGTCTACTCGCTCGAGCGCCAGCTCGACTGCTGCACCTGCACCAAGCGTCTCCCTTGGGAGGGCGGCCAGCAGCCACGCGGCGTCTTGAACAGCGAGCGCCAGACCATCCGCTTCGCCGACGGCGGTGAATGGGTCGAGTTCAGCGCCGGCGACCAAGACGCCTCGAACCCCTACGCCGCAGAGGAGGGCCTCGTCGGCCGGGCCGTGACCACGGATGCACGAGGTGAGCAGACCCATTCGCCCCCGAGTGACAGGAAGCTGTCCCCCGGGTCCACCGAGCTCCAGTCCCTGAACAGGAGCCGCGTGAGGTATCTCCAGACCCTGCGCGAGGTGGACGAGCGGTTCGCCGTCGGCGACGATTCGGACGACGACCGCGAATCGCTGCCCCCGCGGCCGGAGAATCCTCTCTCACGCTCGACTCCTGCGAGCACCAGCAGTCCTGATCATGTGCCATCCCGGAAGCTTGCTTGAGCGGGCTGGGGTGATGACTTGCTAATAGAGTTCGCAGATGTTGACTGGGAGAAGCACATGACGTCGTCCTGGAGAAGAAGGTGGCGGTGTTGAGGAATTCTACCTTTGTATCAGATTATTGGGAGGCGCTTTTGAGTTGGAGCATACCATCATCTCGTCACATGATTCCGCGGCCATGAGCCGAAGCCATCGTGACACCGGACAGCCCCTCAACAAAACACCATACTAGGTAGCCCTATGAGAGGGTTTATCATCAAATATAGTACCATCACTTCATTAGGAGCAAATTCAGAAACCAGAGGAGTCTGGTCAGTGTTATAGGACGTGACATATGTGAATGACTTTGTGTGAAGTCGGGGCCCGTTGAGCCGACTGTCAAGTAGATCAAGCCCCAGATAATTGAGACGATCTCTGCAAAGGAAGTCGAGATGAGTGCTTACTGGATTTCTGATGATTTGATATGGCCAAGCTATCACTGTTTTCACCGGAATCTGACTGGCTCTGGCTGGCATATGTCTGGCCTGTGATGTTCCTCTTGCCCACTGCCCACCAACGTGCCCCTTCTTCTCCCGATGCCCTCACTCCCCGGATCGCCCTTCTCGGATGTACATAGTCGATGGGCATTTAGGGGACCAAAGTCGATTGTGCACCTCAACTAGCGTCTGGGGGGCGGGAACGGTGATGCGGCCGGGTATCTATTGCCGGTCGTGCCAAATGCGGGCTCTACTCCATCATGAGCCTCCGGCCCGTGTAAGTCGGAGGTGTCAACTACACCCCAGCAATAAACAGCCATAATTACATCTGGTTTCTCGTAGAAAGTGTCTAAACTCTCTGTCTTCCATTCTCCCCTCGCCCACGACAACCGCTGCAATGTCCTCCCCAGCCCAGTTCGCGAACAAAGTCATCGCCCTGACCGGCGCCGCATCAGGCATCGGCCTCGCGACCGCCCACCTCCTCGCCTCCCGCGGCGCGGTCCTGTCCCTCGCTGACCTCCAGCCCGAGGCCCTCGAGCGCGCCAGGGCCGCGATCACCGCCGCCCACCCCGCCGCACAGGTGACTGTCCACGCCCTCGACGTGCGCGACTACCCGGCCGTGCAGGCCTGGATCGACAGCACGATCAGCACCCACGGCCGACTCGACGGCGCGGCGAACCTGGCGGGCGTGGTGCCGCCGTCCATCGGCAAGAAGACCATCGCGGAGCAGGACCCCGCGGAGTGGGAGTTCGTCCAGGGCGTCAATGTCACGGGCGTCATGCACTGCCTGAAGGCGCAGCTGGGGGCCATCGCGGACGGGGGCAGCGTCGTGAACGCGAGCTCGATCGCCGGGCTGATCGGCTTGGCCTGCAACGCGTCGTACGTGGCGAGCAAGCATGCGGTGCTGGGGCTGACGAGGACCGCGGCGAAGGAGTTCGGCGCGAGGCAGGTGAGGGTGAATGCGATTTGTCCGTGAGTGTCCCCCGAGTCGACTGTCTGCTTGAAGAGGATCAGGGTTTGCTGACTAGATCATCACAGGGGCATGATTGACACGCCCATGTTGAGGTCGGCTGGACCTGAGCGGACGGCGCAGGTGGCCCTGAAGAGGAACGGAAAGCCGGAGGAGGTGGCTAACTTGATCGCGTTCTTGTTGAGTGATGAGTCGACGTACATGTCAGGGGCCAGTATCAGCATTGACGGTGGATGGAATTGCTAGGGGCCGTTGTAAAGACCGCATGTTGAACTTGAAGGGACTTGAGATTGAGCCTTGGAGACCTCGGATGGTCTCTCTCTTTAGTCAGGGGTAGCTAAGGTAGACAGACATCTGGTACAAAGGAGACGTGGGTTCTGGCCAGCTTTTCATCCCGAGCTCGTCAGACACGGCCAGCACATCAATAAAACAAACGCATTTCCAAATCTGCGATATCCTACTGAAAGCACTGTAACTGATGCTCGATTCCAGCCCCGACATCCCGCCCTGAGCTCCCGAGTGACACAAAACCTCCAACGACCAACCAACGCCGCTTACTCCTTAAGTTCCGGCACCCCAGCCTCCTGGCCTACTATTTCTTGGATCCGCGTGTCGTTATTCTTGATCATCTCCTGGCTCTTGGCCTCCAGTTCCTTGGTGAAAACCCTCAGGATCGGGTCTACAGTGAAGTAGGAGAATATCCGAGCACGGCGCTGGTGTTTCCTCTTCCTCTCCTGCTTGCCGCGAGGCCTCTCCGGCGCAGCATCAGCCTTGAAGAAGGCGTCGACCAGGTCGGGCGGCACGCCGTTCTCGAGGAGGATCTCCCGGCGGCCCTCCTCCGACTCCTCCTCGAGGACCTCGCCCTCGATCTCCGCGAGCCGCTCGGCGGCCTCCTGCTGCTTCTCAGCCTTTTGCAGGGCCTCCTCGGGGTCAGGGAGCTCGACCTCCTCCCCCTCGTCGGGGAACAGGTACCTGGCAAAGTCCTCGGGCATGCCGTTCTCCACCAGCGTCTCCCGCTCCCGCGCGGGATCCAGCTGCTCGCCGGCCTCCGGTCCCTCGTCCTCCTGCTGGGCGCCCCCGAACTTGCCCTTGCTGAGGGTCTTGTCGGCCTTGTCCCAGGCGCGCTGCTTGACCTCCTCGAAGAACTGCTTCTTGCGCCAGTTGCCCGAGCCGTCCACGAGGCCGTACTTCTGCAGGCGCTCCTTGGTGCGGCGCGCCTCCATGTCGCTGTTGGACTCGCCAGGGAGCCGGTGCGGGTCGCCCATCTCGGGGAGGCTGCGCTTGGAGAGCCCCGGGCTTGCGACGCCGAGCTCCCTGTGCAGCTGCTCGAGGATGGCGCGGTCGAGTCTTTCCGAGGGGAGCTCGGAGGCCGTGGGAGTCAGGCTGATGACCACCTCCGTGACGATGTTTGCTCTGGCGGAGGGGATCACGGTATTGGTGCCGGGGAGGGAGACCGTGACGGTGGCATTGCTCGGGCGAGCCACGTACACCTTATTGCAGTCTGGGATGTCTGGGATGTGAACGCACGGCATGATGTGCGAGATGGAAGGGGTGTAAAAGTTTGAGAGAGATGTGATGATGCCTTGTGACGGTGTGGGAATAGAAGACAGAGAGAAAAGGGGGAGGGCGGGCGATGTGAGGGGGGCAGCTCAGATTTATGGGAGCGGCCCGTCCTACAACACACACATACATACACACACATGGAAAAAGGAAGTACCAAGTAAAAAGGTATGTTTTGTCGAGTTAATCAAGGCTATTCCTCTACGAGTGACATATGTTACATGTATGTTCACACTGGGCGCCTGAACTTCCCACACGCCTCAGGGCTTGGAGGCTTGAATCTCAGCCCTGATGCACAAACTCTCCTCCGTGGCTCCAGATCCGGTTTTGGACAATGCCTCCTTCACGCATGGCAGGCTCCATGGCTTTGCCACAGATCCCCCTCCAGCATCCGCTCGGTCAACATTGCTGCACCGTAGGTAGCTTGGTGCTCGGGGGCTTGAGGCCGCAGAGTGTCAGCCCACTCGTCACAAAGATGCCGCATCAGGGGGCAGACTTACCTTGGCAGTCAGCGGTCGACGGATAATTCAGGCGTTCTTCGTGTCCTTCTTGTCGTTTTCTCGCACAAACAGGGCAAGGAACTCAACGAGCTCTTCGCATTCATCCAGCCCTGCCCACAGAATCGGGGCAATGACATGAATGATCTCGTTGGCGTCCTCTTCAAGCAGAGGCGCAGGAATGAAGGCCTCAACGAGTCCTTTAGTTGCCTTATCGTTGGCTTGAGGCATGTTGGCGGTCGTGTTCTGATGAGAACGTTCGGGCGTGGGACGTTGTGGGTTATGCGTGAGACGACGGCGGCGGTATGTGGGTTATGCGTGAGATAGGGGAAGTATGTGGCAGTATGTGGTCGAGATGTGTTTGAGATGTGCTGTGAGATGGTATTTTCTTGTCGACACGGGCCTTTTATGTGAAGAGGTGGCGCGATGCTCCTGCAGTCGGCGTTGAGCACCCACGCCACGAACGCCTATCACCACCCAGGAGCATAATTTACGCCATCTTCAACCTTCCAGATACTATCCCTCAACAGTTCTCAAGCCCGCTGCGGACGGAACTGGGAGAAAATACACGGCCGACATAACGGCCTGGCTGCTCCGTGGCTGTTCGTTCGGACTGTTGGAAATCGATATGGCCGTCCTGATAATACGATCGCGAGTTCAGCCAGTGCCGGCCTCGCTTCTCTGGCCCTCAACCCCAAGTCCGGTCAACGCGTTGTCTTCCGGGGTAAAACCCTGCAGCCTTGCCTTGCACGGAGTGAGTCACTGTCCAAAGTCACAGAGGTTATCCGTCAAGGTTTGGCCACCAGTAGGCTGAGCTTGCCCTGTTGAGGGGAAGACAATCGGCCGTAAACGTTGTTCATTACCTTGTTACGCCTTCCAACCCTAAATCAGAAGAATTTGCTCTTTAGGCTTCCCATAACCATGTTCCGCTTCTGCTTGTTGACGAACTTTCCCACGTCATCGGCCCACCCCTGGCTCTGGTTCTGCAGGTTGTCCATGTTGTCGCCCATGAGATTCAGCGACTCCGTTCGCTCGTTCAGCTGTCGCGTGAGATACTCGCCCCAGCCCTCCTGGGTACCGCCTGGTCCTGCCTGCACACCACCGGCGCCTCCACGAGCGGCGCGCTGTTCCGCAGCTGCCGCGGCCAGCATGCGCTTGCTCGGTGGCCGATCCGGCGCGATCAGGATATCGAGGTCTGTCGGGGAGATGTACTGCGTCCCTGATAGCCACTGGAGGTTGGAGATGACGGGCCGTGTCGGGATGATGAGCTCCGGGTTGATCATGACATCGCGGCTGGGCGGCAGGGGCTGTTTCGCTCCCCAGGCAGACAGGATTGCCAGCTCGCTGGGCCCTGTGAAACCGATCAAGGTGCCAGACTGTGTGACGGCGGCTGATGTCGTCCGGCTACCATCAAGCATCGACAGCTGGACCTTGCTGATCTCTCTTAGGCCGGGGATGGAGAAGGCACGCGTGGTCCGGTCTCCAAACACACCCACGATGGCGCGTCCGTACGGCTCGAACTCGGTAATGTTGGCGGCGTCGCACAGCGAATCATCAAAAGACTTGGACGCGCCCTTGCCTGTTGCGGGCCTGAAGATGCGAATTTCTCCCTGGGTCACTGGGAAGTACCATTAGCAACGACGCCTGCCGAGTTCTTGGGTCACAGTATACTCACCAGCGACAAGAACGCCATTGACTTGCTGTCCCGATCTCAGCCCGGCCACGACAGGCCCGCTCGCCTCCGCGGGCTTTCCGGTGTCGGCCACAATGGGGCAAAGGGCGACCACCTTGCCGTCAGCCTGCTGGAGTCCGACATACTTTGCAGTGTACGAGTTGCCCGACGGCAAGAGCTTGAAGGTCAGCACTTTGCCTTGGTTGGTGCCGACAAAACAGCAAATGCTCGAATAGTTGTCACCCTCGAGTGTCATGACGCCGAACTCGATGACGACCGGCCAGTCCTTCGATCCCGCAGAGCTCGAGCCTTTGAGGAACGACGAGCGCTTCTCCTTGTGGGCAAACTCGGCCATGGAGACCTGGAGGATGACAGACGGTCCGCGAAGGTCGATGATGCTGAAGAACCCGCCCTCGGACCCGGCCGCGACAAAGCCCACGTCGGCGACACACAAGGCCGTGATGGGACCCTGCATCATCTCGTACAGCGTCATGGGCAGGAGGCCCTCTTTCAGGGGGGCCTCTGTCCTCGAGCTGATGTCGGTCAAGCCTCCAGGGTTCGAGCTGAGCTGCACCGAGCTGTCCTTGCCGTAGGATCTGTTCATGCCCCATCGGTACACCACAACCTCACCAGACTTGGTTCCTACCGCAAACTCGCCAGTGGTGCCAGCCATGTGCATCGCTGAGACCTCAACATCTTCGAAGCGGCCGAGCGCGCGAGCGACATCGACCTGAAGCTGTCGCGGGTTCTCGATCTCGTCGTTATGACCGATATCCCAGATCCTGACGGTGCTGTCGCCGTGAGCAACTTGGATGATGTTGCGCCCGTGGTGCGTTTTGGAGGGCTTGCTAGCCATGGCGCCGCCCTTAAGAATTGGCTCGCCTTGGTTGCGGTTCTCGGTCATGCCGAGCCATCGGCCTCTATCGACAGTCTGCACAGCGAAGCGCGACACGTAAGGGTGAACAAAGGAGAGCGAGGGGTGCAGCATGTTTGTGGGGGTGATGGGGTATCCGGATGGGAAGCTCATGGTGATGAGCTCGCCCGAAGAAAGAAGAGTCATGATGGCGATGGGATCGTGAGAGCCGGCATAGTGGGGGGATGTCCGGGGGAAGAGGAGGAAGTCGGTGACCTGCGCGCCCGGTGGCGTAGGGAGGATGCTCTGGCGCTTGCCGTCGAAATGGTCTTGCAGGGCCTGCCAGGACGAGGTGGCATATGCGGGGGTCGGGCCGAGGTCGATAAAGGTGAGGCCCCTCTGTGGCATGTCCGGGGACTGGCCACCGGCGATGAGCAGGCCGGTGTCGTCGGCGTTGGCCTTGCAGCACCAAGCGATGCGGGTGTACGGCTCGATGAAAGAGGAGTTGGCCGGGCTGCGCGAGGGCTGGTCGACCTTTGTGCTCTCCATGGTTCTGGCCGTCAGGAGCCTGCCGTCCTTGGGGTCCCAGAAGACCATGCTGCCGTCGTCGTGGGCGGTGAGAACGAAGGTTCCGTTGGGATGCCACAGGGCATGGGTCACGCGAGGTTTCCGAACGGTCTCTGCCCGGCCGCCGCCTCCTCCGGGCGCGCCCGGCTGCAGGACATACTCGAAGAACTTGGTGGGCTGGTTCTGCTTGAATGAATAGGTGACGACGCCGGTGGTATAGGCGATCAGCAGCTTGCCTATATCTGTCGGGTGCAGGGAGATCGATACGAGGCCCACGGCCCTGGCGCTGGGGTCGTGCGTTCGCCAGAAGTTGGGCAGGCGGAATTGCGTCGAGATCCTCTCCCTATCGAGATCATATGCCAGCACCTCGCCGGAAGCCAAGCCCACGAAAACCCAATCCAGGAGCGGGTCGGTCACCAGGGAGACGACATTGCCGGTGATGACCTGACCAGCCACGCGCTCGCCGGCGTCGAGGTCCCAGAGGCTCAGCTCGTTCTTGCTGTCGAGGGATATGAGCCTGTTGGCCGTGAAGCGCACGGTTTTGAACGATGTCCGCCGCTGGGGCTCGAGGATCTTGTGGACGCGGGTGTGGCCGTAGACGAAGATCTTGCCTGGGCCGTACTGGGACTCGTTTGTGCCGACGGCAATGAGGGACTGGATTGGTTCGTAGGCGAGGCAGCTGGGAGGGAGTCGGTCAGTTCAGAAAGTCTACAAGTCGGTGGGTGGAATCGCCGAGGGACGACGCGCGTCGAGCTGACCTGATCTGGGAATTGATGCCGTATCTTGCCTGGTCGTCGGGTGCAAAGAGCTCGGGGAGAATGCCTGCGGACAGATCATTCTGCATCCCCGTCTGCTTGCCTCGCAGGAAAGCCGCCATTCTGAAGCATGCGACGGTAAGCGGGCGGGTGGTGTTGTTTGAGGGAAGGATGGGTGGTGGGAGTGGGATGCAGTCGGCAGCTCCGGGAGATCAGCTTTCGGAGCGCTAGAGGCACTCAGCATCCCGCGTTAGGGAGGCGGGGCAGGCGCAGCTGGTAGCTCCCGTCCCGCTACCGGCCGTTTGTGCGCGAGCGGGGTCACTTACTTCACAGCGGGCGGCGGGGCATCCACGTCACAACCTGTGCACGGCGGGACCCGGATGGATGCGTCCAATTCCTGAGCTGGCAGGTCCACTCGTCCCTTGCAGCGTCCGCCGCTTCTTGGTACTTGTAGGGCCTGGCGCCTGACGTGGGACGTCATATGTCCCGGCCCTTGAATAGCAAGTTGACCAGCAACCCTTCAGATCGAGTCTTGGATGCCCGATTACCGATCCCTTGCTTAATAATTCATCGACGACACCTGGACGACAACAAAACCGACAGACAGAGAGAGTCCATCAAAATGATTTGACGCTCGACTTACTCGGGCCGACCTGAAGTCCAACTAACACATTTACGGCTGAAGGGCACTTGAGAAACGAACGACAGTGTAGCGCTGCCAATTTCTTCTTGACTAGATACTCTTCTAACAGTTCAATACGTGCGCTTTTGGAAAAACGAACGACAATTCAGAACTGCAAAATCCCTGTTGTATCGGCTGCCCTTCTATCGTTTCAAAAACCTGCGCTTCTTCTGGGGCCCCGAGAAGAACACCTCCAAGGCGTGCAACATCTCGGTCGCCGACTCCAGCCTGGCAACCTGCTTGTATGCCTTTGAATCGGGGTCGATGCTCATCCGCACGAGCATGGCTGACGTCCAGGGAATCAGGCGCTGCCGTTTGGCCGTCGGGGGATGCTGATGAAGATCCCAGTTGAGAGCCAGCACGGTTGACATGGACGTCCTCCATTCGAAGTAATTGCCGATATCGCGGAGGCGGTACCGGCCGCCAAGAGCCAAGGACTGCCATGCGGCGGTGTGCTGGCCCCTCATTGACATGGCATCCAGCATTTCGAGCAATTGGGCTTCCAGCATTCCCGGGTAGTTAAATCTGACGGCGGGGAAGTAGGGTTGGTTGGCCGGAGCCTGGTATGGATTCTGTGGAGGGACGACATGGGGCTGGATGGACGGAGGAGCCGCCGCGGGATGGTGTTCTTCGATGCTGGTGTTGGCGCTGGACTGGGGTTTCTCTTCGGTGCTGGCACTGGACTGACGGTCCTTTTCGGATTCGGCATCGAGCCTGGGTTGAGTCATCTTGTCCTCTTTGCCCTGTGACGATGCACGACGTCGATGTTCTTTGAGCTTGTGGGTGAAATCAATGGAAGACATCCCAAGTCTTGGTTGAGGGCTGGAAGGATAGAGATGATGGACCTGGTAGGTCGAAGAATATTAGAACCCGGAGCTCGAACGGGGAGGATGGGAAGATGGGAGGACAAGGCGGTTTTTGGGAGAGCGTGCCCCTTCACTTATATAGACCGAGGGCTCCAGGCTCCCTTCATGGGATGCATAGCTCTTCCCTCGTGCCCGGCACAGTCTTTGTTTCAGTGGCAAAACTTTGGGGTCAACTTCCCTCTTTTTCTGGGAAACTTTCCGCGGAAGGCTACGGGGTTGCGTCGCACGGCCGACAGACGACGAGGCGTCGAACCTTCCTTGATACGCCGCATCTAGGTAGGTTCGTGCACGAGGCTTGCCCGGCTCTCTTTCCAATGCTTCCATACCTAGATGGTACCTGTTCTCACGACCGCGAAGCGCAGGCCTTGATGCGCATTCTATCTGGACCGAAGCGTCTCCGACTGCCTTGTAGCTGCACCATTGTCGTCTGGGCTTTCCAATTAGCCCGAGTCCGGGTAATGCTCTTTCTCTCGCTTCTGCTCTTGACGCATCAGTTACTCCCTACTCTCCGAGCTGGAATAGGATTCGGACTTACATGTATTGGATATTGAGGGCTTGGCCAGTCGCCTCCGAGGCGTGAAGAGCAAAACCTGCGGGGGCAGGCAACGCTGCATTTTATACCCGAGCTGGTCATAGGAATCAGCCAATTGTGCACTCATTGGCTGATTGAAGGTTCAGGCTGTTGCTCGAAAACGCTCTGGAAATGCACCCCACGGATGACGGCGATAATTGACTCCTTGGTGGTGACCGGTGATGTAGAACTATAACCTTCTAGGTTTGTACGGAAACTTTATTCCTACATACTAGATAAGGTCAGCATTGTACATGCAGCCATCACGGAATGACTCACCTATGGAAGCCAGTCCTGTAAAACCCAAGAGGTACGAGGTTCGGACCAGAGTATGGTTGTGCCGCCGAAGAGCCACCTCGCGATGGCTTCATTCTCCCTCCCGGCGTCCCAGGGGATCGAGAGAAGCGCTTGCTCAATGCACTACTACTCAAATAAATTCAATAATTCGCCTCTCATATTCCCTCCGGGGGTTAAATAGGAGACGAAAGCAGTCCTGGAGAGAACTATATCAAACGTATTGCAGATCGTGCTAGGGGGGAAATGCTAGACAGTTGGGTTTGCGTCTTCTCAATTTTGAGTCGGCTGAACGGGAAAGTTGGGTGCCATCCAACCTTAATAATAAACCTTCAACTCAGGGGCACAAGTCAAAAAGCGCCACCAGCAGTCCAATTCACACTTCACACCAGTATTCTGCCGAAGTCAAGCAACAACCTCAACCAGAGAATTCATAAAAGTTGAACCAGAAATCTAATCCCACTCAACAAGCAGTAGGCCCGAACAATCCAGGGTATCTTGGCCTCGAACCATAATCCACCATCCCCCCTCCCTCCAGTATCTCCTGAGATATGTCATCTCTCCTGCTCTATAATAAACCCAGAAATTCCTATATAGTCCATTCCCGCTCCCCGGTCCTCTCCGAGAAGCCGAGCCTGTCTTGACCACAAGAGCAAAGACAAAGCGCCTCGAACTGAAGACCAGGATCGAAACCTTCCAAGGACCCCCCAACGAGGTCCTGTCCCTCAAGTCCCAGGGGTGGCCCGTCCATGCCTCAGAGAGCACTAAAGATCATGACCCCGGCAGTAAAACTCATCAACAAGAAAGAAATCAACAATACAGCTCTGGCCCTCAAAGCCAGAGACAATTCCACTCAACTGAACACCCGTGCGGCCCTGCCTCGGCCCTCAGCCACTCTCGAAATCCTCCAGCTCAAACTCCATCCCCTCGTGCTTCGTCCGCATGTGCCGCGCAAAGTTGTCCCGGCGGTTGTACACGTGCCCGGTCTTGGCCTTCCGGCACCCGGGCACGCCGCACCGGTAGCCCCTCGCAGCGCCGCCTGCCTTCCCCCCCGCGCTGCCGTCGAGCTTGTCGTGCGTCCTGGCGTGCCGCTTCAGGTCCTTCTGCGTCGCGAACGCCTTGTCGCAGCCGGGCTCCTCGCAGCAAAAGTCCTTGACGTGGTAGCGCTCGTGCTTGCTGTGAGCAAGGGTTAGCAAGTGTGACTTAGAACCGTGTGGAGAAAGAATACTCACGTCAAGTCGCTGGGCCTGCGGAACGCCTTGCCGCAGTCGCCCCAGCGGCACTGGAATCGGTACTCCGGTCCCGCCGAGCCGTGGTACGCGCCCGGCGTGGGCCAGCCGATGCTCCCGCTACCTTCCTCCTCGCTGCTGGCGATGGTGGTGGTCGGCGTGGCAGCCGCGTACGCCGGAACGGTGTTGTTGTAGGCGCTGGTGCTCCAGGGGTCGGAGAGATACATTAGGTGGTTCGGGTTCGGACTCAGGATTGCCGAAGAGCAGGAGGGGGTGTCGAGTGGAGACTCCATGACACCAGGTGCCAATGGTGAGCTCCATGCTGGCGAGTGCGACGTCGTGGCCGACGTCGTCACGGACAGGCAGCTTGGGCTTGCCGAAAACGTTGTGTCCAGGGTGGGCAGGGATAAGAAAGGGGGGTCGTCGATCGACTCTATGCGGTCGTCGACGTCTGAAGTGATGATGTTTTCAAAGTCGAAGCAGTGGCACGGGATATTCAGGAAGACACAGGAACACGATTCGTCGAGACGAGGTTGTGCTGTGATGTCTCCGTAAACCGCCACCTTTGCGACGTGACGGGTGTGATGTGGTGGAGTGGTTTGGACTGGCGTGGCAGCAAGGGACAGACAGATCTCTGAGTGCCGTTTCTCAGTATCAGAGAGGTGATGGCCGGGGTCGGTGGTGTAGGTGAGATTGAGAGGTGAGAGGGAGGAGGGGTGGGTGTAGCGATGCTCCGATAGAGGCAACAGCTGGCCCTGGAGTTGAGGGTGCTTTGACCGAGTCAAGATAGTGCGGGGATTATCCCCGCATGCGGCTTTCCAGATGGCTCGAGGAAAAATCTAGACTGGTACCAAAAGAGGTAAAAAGGGGTGCCGAAGCACTGCTGTGAGTGGTAGGTCGGGGGTCGGTAGAGCGGCGGACGTTATCTGTCCATGCCGGGGCGGGCGGGGCCGATGCGGAGAGTCTGGTCGGGGCCGGGGCGGGGAGGAAGTTCGGGGCCGTGCCGGAGTTGTCGTCGGGGCAGGGTGCGTTAGTGCTCGGCTGGGATGTTTCCAAGAGATGGTGTGGGGGTTCTGAATGGTGGAATTGATGGCCGGGATTATCGGGGCCGTGGCACGAGGGAGGCCGCCGCTCTTAAGTAAACCTAGCAAGCAAGTCTGTTGTGAATCTCCTGGCGCCGTATTCAGCGCCGCCCACCAGGTAGGTGCCTGCCTGCCCGTGTTGCTGTGACGGGCTGGGGATGGGGATGGGGAATTGGATGGCGGATGGCGGATGACGGGGCCACACGCCTGTGGAACCTGGGGTGTCGTCGTGACGGCGGTCGATGTGGCTGTGGAGGGCCTCAAAAGAGCTTCGATAGCGGGTTCCCGGCCAATCACCGGCCTGAAGAACAGGTGCTCCTGTTTCTCCCTTCATTCTGCCTGCATGAGTGCCCAGCGACACAGACGTCGGGCTCCTGCGCACTGCCCCCTTACTACCCTCCCCCCCAGCGCCGTCATTCGCCCGGGCCACGGCAAACGTGGGGAAGAGAGGCTTGCTCGAGGTCACGAGACGCTTGACCGACATATATCTTTCCATCACTCGACCACACCCTGACCTCATCAATATTTCTCCGTGCTGGCGCAGTCCTGGTTGACGTACCACGTACTCCTTCCGGCAGGTCGCTTCCACGTCCCGCCGTCATACCGGGGCCAGACCACGCGCGCCCAGGCCAACCCGCCCACCGGCCGGTCATTCCCGATCCTTGTCCCTTTTGATGCGGCTCCCAACGACTCAGCCTCGTCGGGCTCGTGCTGAACCTCCGTCGTCCGGACAGGCTCCGGAACCTCGAGCCACGCGGCCGGTTAAACCTGTTGATGTTGCAGTGTTGCAGTATTGTTGTTGCTGTTGCTACCGCGCAGGCACCAGCCCCCTCCCTAGTCTTAATTGACCGAATAACCTCCAATGCGGCGCACCAACGTGATCCGGGGAATTGAGGCCGGGACCGAGGCGCCGCGCTGCGCTCTGAACACCACCACCAGCCAGGGGTGTATCGAGGCCCCCCATCATCGTCGAAATTGTCGCACGCAGGAGTTCGATTCGGCCTGAGCAATCTGAATGAATGCCCAATGTCAGCACACGTTCGACTTGTCGCAATCCGGGCTCCTCAATCCTCACCTCTCCTCAAGATTGATCATTGACGTAGCCCTCTGCCACCAAAACCGCCTTCTGCCCCAAGTCAGTTCACACGAGCACGCCGCCACCACATCGCACCCGGGAGACAGACACCATGGGATGACATTCTGTGATTCTCGTTGGACTATCTCAGAAGGTAAGTAGTTTCAGCCCCACCGCATCTACCCTCACCATATCTCTCGATGTTCGCAGCTTCGAGGCCTTCTGTCCATGTGCAGAAGGCCTGGCCACCAGTCCCATTTCCCACCTCGATTCCGATTCCGCGACGTTTCATGATCCTCACGTGCCGACCTCCAACATCCGCGACCATTAGATGAACCACATGGTGCTGGGGATGAACTTCTTGTTGATCTCGAGGGCGCGCTCGTCGCCCATGTTGAGAAGAGGGGGCGACCTGATCTTGCGCTGGTCGAAGGAGCTCGTGGTCGAGCCGGCACCACCACCGCCGCCCGCCTTGTGCACCTTGTCGAACTTGGGGTTCGGGATCTGAGTCCTGGGGTTCTCGTGACTGCGGGCACGCGCAGCCGCGATGTCGGCATAGTAGATGGCCGGGTGGAGCGAGACAGGAGTCGTGCTGCGTGCATACTGGTAGCACTGGCCATAGATCATGGCCTGGAGGGCCTCGGGCTTGCAGGCATTCTCGTCCATCAGAACGTGGTAGTGCACCGGACGAGCCGTGCCCTGGATGGCGCTGTGCGAGTTCAGGTAGAAGTCCCATTGGAAGGGATGGCAGACCACGCTCTCCAGGAGAGTTCCAGGGTTAGGGTTGTTGTTCTTGTCGCCCTGGCCTGGGGCGGGGAACATGCGGATGTGATGCCGCTTGGTCGCGACGATGACAGTGATCTTCGGCTGCGGGGTGTTAGGCGGGAGCTTGGTTGCGAACCACTGCTTCAAAGCCGCGATCTCCTGCTCAAGCACAAAGGCGAACTGACCCTCCGAAACGCCATCGCGGAAGTAGTAGATGGTCTGGGGAGCTGGGCAGTTGCAGGTCCTCTGCCACTGGGGGACCATGGTGTCGAGGAACTTGTGGATGTTCTCCTTGGTGACCATCTCGAGTCGGAAACCATTGGACTCGACGAAGGCAGTGTAGCGAGCCGCATCCTTGTCCATTGACATGGTCAGGGCAGTGATAGAGGGTATCAGGAACTCATGGTCTCCGGGCGGCGGGTGAGTGACGTCGGCGCCGATGATCATAGTAGGGCGGGTAAAGAAGGCCGGGCCGTCCTTGGGGGCGTTCTTGCTGGGGTTAGGCACCCTGCAAGTCGTGCCTCCCAGCTTGGAATTGACCTTCATGGCCACGTTCGAGTGATACTGCGCCTGGTTCTTGTCGACATGCTTGGCCAGGACAACCTGGGTCAGGACACCATGCTCGCACTCGGCAGCAGCCTTGATGCGCTCGTACATCTGAGCGTCCTGGCGGCGCACGACGACGAACAGCATCTGGCAAGGCCCCTTCGTCTGCACGAACTTCTTGATGGTGTTCACCACGGCCTGGCGAATGTTCTGGTTGTCCTTCTCACTGTCGATGACAATCGCCTGCTCGGGGGGGTCGTTGCCATGTGCAGTGAAGACCTGGCGGAAGTTGTCGATGAACGCCCTGGCCTGGGGGGCCAGGCATGCCCGATCGAGGATGAGAATGCCCCAGTTCTTCAGCTGCATGGCGCTCTTCTTGAGGAATTTCTTGCCTTTGAGATCCCAGCGGCCGGTGAGCCTGGGCTCCGCGAATCCGTTGCCGAACTGGACCTTGGGAGGGGGCAGCAGGCGACCGGTGGTCTTGGACATCTGATGCTCGAAGTCGATGCCGAAAGCCTTGAGGTACTTGTCATCCTCCATCCTGAGAAGAGACTTGCCGGACATGATGTCCCCGTGCCGCTTCTGAGGACGGGTGACGGCGGCCTTGATCATCGCCGAAGTGGAATCCGCATCGAGCTTGTAGGGGTACCTCTGCATGCGCTCGACCTTGCAGGCATCAATGGGGAACAAGCCAGCCCGCTCAGTCGTGACCAGGGGCCAGTTGTATTCCTGGATGGGGTAGTTGTACTTCTTCCTGTAGAAGTCGAAGATGGTCATGGACTTGCCCTGGGAATCGCGGTCCTCGATGTGGACAACCTTGGGCACGCCGCCATCCTGTCCATACCGCTCATGGAACTCGAAGCCGAAAAGAGTGTACGGCCGCGGGTTTACCTCCTTGCCACGGTGGGTCACCGTGAACTTGAGGCGCTTCAGACGCATGAGGATCTTGAAGAGTTCCGACTTTTCCCACCTGCCGCTTTCTCCGCGGACAGGGCGAACCATCTGGGCCATGTCCTCCCAGCTCTTCATCTTGAGTCTGGGGTTGTTCATCCAGATGAAGTGTTTGATGAACACCGGCATAGATTGGCCACCGATGTAGAAGGCAGTATTGGCCACGTCGATGTTCATACCAAGGCCGAAGCCTTTGCCGGCCATGAGGGACTGGTTGAGACGGACAGAGGCATAAACGCCCTTGACGCACTCAAGACAGTTGTTCAGTGGAAAGACAGTATCCTTTGCAGGAGTCTTTGGGTAAAAGTTGCGCTTGATCGCAACAAGGCGCTCCGAAGGACCTTGACGGATGACGTGGTCAAGAAAGTTGAGTGCCTCGAGCACCTTGGTGTTGAAGTCGGTTTGTCCAGTGAGGTACGCGTTGAGGATTGACAAGTCAATCTGAGAAGTCTGGCGCAGAGTGAACTTGATCATCCTGGGCTGCCTCTTGCCGCCACCTTTGAGGGGAGGCAGATCATGGTTGGCATCGAGTTCGATGCGCTCCTCGCCCCTGTCGATGGCGCAGTTGGACCAGGCAAGCTTGTGGCCGTCGTTGATGAAGAGACCCTTGTACTTCTTGAGCCTTTCCTGGAGGGCCGGGTGCTCCCAGCAAGCGCGGATGACACCGGTGCGCGTGGTCTCAGGCGTCAGTGAGACATCGAACTGGTAGATCTTGATGCCCTCGTTGAAGGACTTGGCACGGAACTGATTGACTTCCATGTTGACGGGGGTGCCCGAATTGTTGAAGCCCGGGCGCCTGGTGAAGTCCGTGAAGCCGGCATGCTAATCCGGTTAGTGTCGGATTTCCGGCAGGAAGGCAAGAACAATCACTTACAGCCATGCGCTCCTTGGTCATGTATGCCTCGGGGGGCAGATCCAGGCGCTTGTTGCCCTGGGATTTGTCGTCGCGGGCAGGGTCATAGCCCATGGAGGGAGGGAAGTTCGGGTTGCCCGCCGCGGTTTGGCGGGTGGGAGAGCCCTGAGAACCACCTGCAGGGCGGCCAGACGGGGAGCCCCGCGAGGGCGAGCCGGAGCGGCTGTTGGACCGGGAACGGCTTTGCGTGGAGGGATCCATCGTGAATGATCTGAAAGGAGTGTTAGTTGGCTGAGACGAGAAGAGTTGAGATGGGTGGGACGAAGGAAGATGGATGGAAGTGGAAGTAGAGAAGATTTGGATGAATGGTGGAGCTGGAGGCGGAGGACGAGGGGTTTACGGGCAGCCTCTGGGGAGTCAAGATTGGCAAACTGGAGCAATCGGTAACCCACCTGGAGTGATTGCGTGTTGTGTGAGGGAAGGAAATATTTGGATGGGGAGTTTGCTCGAGAGCGTGAAAGGTGGTGATGGTAGATGAAGGCGTAGTTGAGGTTTGAGTCGAGAGTTGGAGCGTTGTGGGAGTTAGGTTGTGGAAGAGTTGGGTTGGAGAACTGGCGGAGGAGGGAAATATTTATAGGACTTCTGGGGGGTTGAGAGGAAAGGGTGAGAGGTCCTGAGGAAGGCACGGGGGAGTGTGGGTGTTGGCAAGAGTTTCAAGAAGGAGCGGGAAGGAGGTGGATCTGGAAATGCGAAGCTGGATGCCTCCCACTCTCGTGGCGGTAGGGAAGATCTTTGGGAGGAAGTCATGGGCAGCTGAAGTATTGGTGATGGCCGGAGAGGGAAGATACTTGGCGAAGTGAGGGTATCGCGAGATCGAGTGAGCTTACCGTTGGTGGGATTGGTGTTAGAGATGGTTGTCGTAAACGAGAGATAGAGAGGGAGAGGTAAGGAGCGTCTTGAGAAGACTGTGAAGGTTGAGGTGAGTGGAGGAGTTGGATTCTCTCGTTGTCGGGTTGTTGGTTGTTGGTTTGGGGAAGAAGAGGTCTAGGATGAGTGGAGGGGGGGGCCTTATTTATAGGATTTCCAGGAGGCTGTCCGGCGATGGTTGAAAGGAGGGAAGGCTCAAGGGGCTGGCGGTCTATTGGTAAGAGCATTACCAGAAGCGTCAGATCCAGCAGTTGCCAGATGGATTGAGCGAGTGACTGCAGTATCAGGGGCCTCAAAATGCAGCACTTGCAGGTTATCAACAGCCTCAGATAGCGGTCACAGATATTAACGTCTGTGGAAGGGGCAGGCGTTGTTTAAGAGGGAAGTGCCGAGCAAGAAGAGTCCCCATAAACACCAAGAGGTAAAGGCCGTGAACAAGACAAACCAGTCCCATATCAGGCAAAAATGGGTCAGTATGCGGCGAATGCTAAACGTCTTCCTCTACACCTGGACTTCAGCCAAGGCACTCTATCCCGCTTTTGCCTCTTTGTGCCATGTTGCTTTATGGATCTACAGGACTCAAGCCCAAGGTCAAGTTACGACCCAATATTTGGACCAGGCCACCTCATATGATGGCGGTGGGTTAATGGGACAAGAACTCGTTCTATTCCGTCTAGACCTTCAAACCCTCGACGTTGGCCACTTCGACACCACCTCCCCTTTTCGCCCTCCGCCACTTCCACGGGCCCCAGCATGTCCATCCACCGTCATCCGTATCCTCGTTCACGGCCCGCCGTACTGTGAGTCTCCTCTTCCTCCGCGGTTTCATCTCACCCGTCAATGTTGAGACTCTCAGCCCCAAACCGCTATTCGTATGATATCGAGAATCAACAGGCGGCCCCTTGGTATCCGCAGCAGACGACGGAGACACCCATGCCACAGCGGTCTTCAGCATCCCGAGGCCGTACAGCCGCACAATCTCAGACATCCGCTTGAAGAACGACCACCCAGCGTTGGTCTGGAGGAGGATCAGCAGCAGCATGAACGGCACGCAGATGCAGACCATGGCGAGCGCAAACCGCCAGTCGGTTGGGGGGATGTGGAACTCCGTGATGCCGAAGACAGACTAGACACGCCGTCAGACTCCTTCTCTCCAGAAGCAAGATGCAAGCACACCACAGGGGATACTCACTGTCACAAACGTCCCCGGCAGAAACACCATGCTGCTCAGCGTGAGCACCTTGATGTTATCTCCCTGTTCGATCGCCCGCCTGCTCTCCCGGATGGAGCTCCCGCTAAACAGCTGGTCCCTCAGGTTCTCGATCTCCTTCCTCGTCGCCAGGTTCCTCGCCGCGACGGCCTCGAGATCGCTGCACGCCCGCTCGAGCTCCCCCCTCACCGCCGCCATGCAGTCGCGGTACGCCCTCCCTTCCGCCCCGTCTGGGTCCGGGTGCGGCCAGAGCGTCGAGTGCCTCCCCTCCCAGAACTCCTCGGTGAAGCTCTCGCGGTATGCGGCGAGCATCGACCTGATCCCCGCATTGATGACCCCCAGAGAGTTGTACGCCCAGAAGTACCGCCTGATGTACGTGAAGTGCTTGTCCTCGAAGAGGAGCTTGTCGCGCAGCCGGCCGTCGAACATGAAGTCTGTCGGCGGGGTGATGAGCTTCGTGATGCGCTCATGGAGGGCCTGGTTCCGCTTGGTGGCGTCGCGGTATTCAGCCGCCAGGGCGTCGAGGAAGGCGTAGGGTCCGTTGACGAAGTTGCGCTTCGTGGATGCACCGGAGGTGGAGGACAGGTCGCTGCGGACAGTGTGCTCGTCGTCGGGGAAGGACTGGATGTTGAGGAGGTGCCAGGGGGCGAAGGTGTCGAAGATGTAGCCCTCCTGCCACCCTTCCTTGCGCTTGGAGACGCGCACGGAGCCGGCGGGAGGGCCGGAGAGGGAGAGAGCAAGAACGGAGGAGCATTCGGCGATATCGATGTGGTCGTTTGACCTCTTGTCCGAGGGGCGTTTGTCGTATTTCTGCCAGTGTGCGGGTTCGAGGCCGTCGCCCACGACGGTGTAGTACTTGAAGACGAAGAAAAAGGAGCGCTTTCGCAGGTATGGGTCGCGGGAAGGTGAAGAAGGAGGATCCTTGACGAAGGCTCGAGAGACGTAGGCTCTGGTCTTGCCTTTGTTGTCGGCATCAGTGATGAGGTGGTCGAGCAGCTCAGTGGTATCAAAGTACGGAGACATGGTGAGATGCAGGGCACCAAGCATCAGTGGTGTTGGTTCTTGAAGAATGCTGTTGGACTTGAAGTCAGTACATCCTGAAAGGGCCAGGCATAATAGCTACATGAAAGGTGGGGGAATCTCCAGGTTGACCAGACTTCAGATCGAGCCTCAGATATTGGAGATGGCCTCTCTTTGACCTGGGGGGCACTCACGTCATGAGACCAACGGTGTTTTCTCCGGTATGAATCTCCTTGAGGGCATTCCAGACCGTCGGCGCATCGACAATCTGGCTCGGGGAGATGACCTGCTGTACTCCAGGGACCTGTCGATCCGGCTGCTTGCCAACTGGACTCGCGCTGCCGTCGGCGTCGACATCGTACAGTTCCAGCGTCGAGCTGACGTACTCCTCGTTCTCAAAGGCCGCGAAAGACCTGAACTCCGTTTCGACATCAATCTCATCCCGCTTCTCGAGTATCTTCCTCAAGGCCACCTCGGCGCCTCCTGAGAACGACGTCCGCTTGAGATGCCACAGCAGCTCCTGGTCCGTCCAAGACACCCGTTCGACTGGCCGGTGAAGGCGAACAAGACCATTGGCTGGCTCGTTCCCTTCTGGCGACCCCGTCTGAACGGCCCGGTTGCCAGACTCGAGGTCAAGTAATGGTAGGTACTCAACCTCGTATTCGGAGTGCAAAGAAGCAGGAATGTGTGGTTTGAGCAGTGCGCCGGGGGGTGTCTGCTGCTTCTCCCTCAGCTCCGAGGGGCTCCGCTGGCGAGCGAACGTCGTATTGTAGACAGTCGTGGGACTGAGGTGCGGGCTGGCCGTCGGCCGGAGCAGGGGAGAAGGGGCAGTGTAGCTGGTGCGAGAGTCTGATCGGTGTCGCTGCCTGACACTCCCGGCCAGAGCCTCGTGTAAGCTGCGCAGGTTGCGGAGATACTGCTCATGGGAGGCTTCAACAGCTCTCAGGAGGTCCTCGGGCGTTTGATGAAGAGAGCTCATGTTTGACCAAACGAACAAGGCGTGTCTCTGTGTTGTCTATGTCTGTTGTCGTAGAATGGTACAACGTGAGGACGGATAAGACGGCATGGCGGGCTTTTCTACCTTGCTTGGCAGCCTCACTCAAGCAACAACCCGAGACGCCTGCTTTCCGCTGTGAATTCCAAGGCGAAAGGGCCGGTCACCAGCCAGCCCTCCACTCCATCATCCCGCGCCGATCGGAGAGCTCCTAGCTTCCATCAATGGATGGCTTCCACCACGTGCATTAGCCCAGGCAGCGGTCCTGTTTCCTGGCGAGCCGGGCCAGTGAAACGCCGTTGAGGCTGAGCAGCTCTCCCATGGCTTGTGACACTCACCGAACTGATTAGCATCGGACCATCTCCCGACTCGCCAGCCTCTCCGTTCCCGTCCAGATTGTGACATTGAATTATTAATTTCATCTTCATTCGACGGCCCCCCTGGGCTTGGAAAAGCCTCTGACGCACCAAGGACGGGAGCAAAGTGTAAGTATCAAAGGACGGGGCGGCCAGCGCCGTTGGATGGGAGCGGCTGTTCTCGGCACAGCCCCCTAGCTCGGTATGAGCATTTGCAACCACCTTGACATGAGCGGTGCTCCGCGTGGTTCGCAGCACCATCGTGTCGCTGAACCGGAGATGCAGCGACCCAGATGGCAAACGCCTCTTTCCGGATCTCCACACAAGTGCAGCTCTCGCCCTGCCACGGTGTCTTCCATCTGCGTCACGTCAGCTTCCATGCGCTAGTCTCGCATATGCACTGCCCCAATAAGCTTGTCCTCACCTCGGCACGACCCCTCATGCGGCAAGCTGCAAAGCTGCTTCGATCCGCCGGATCGGCCACTTCCAGAAGTCGCGTAGGTAAGCCGGGAATAAGTGCAATTGAAGTCGGTACAATAAAAAGCAAAGTCTAGTACCGGTCGCCTGTATCTGTCGGCTCCCCGTGGAACAGTATCCACCCCATAAACCACAAGACCCTCCCTCCACTGGCGAGGGTATTCATCGTTCCATAGCCACTGTGCCGTCCCAGCCCTGTCATAACCATAATGTCTCGTCTCGTCTGATTTTGGTGTCCCTGCATTCTTCATGCGAGAGGCACAGCTGCGCGCGACCCAGCTATACTGCCGTGACAGCGACGCGCGAAGAGGACTCCTAGTGGGACTTCACCTCTGCTGGCTTGGCTTGGGAGGAGCCGCCGGCAGCGGCGGCCTTGTCGTTGTTGTCGACATCCATGGCGTCCTCGTCCATGGCCTCACCCTCGGCCAGCTCCTCTTCCTCGAGCTCGTCCTCGCTCTCTCCCTCGATGTCGACGCTGCCATCGTCCGAGAGCTCGTCCTCGTCGACGTCGCGGGTGGCCTTCTTATCGCCGTTCTGGCCATTTTCTTCGACGCCGCCCATCTCGGCGTCTTCGCCGTTTGTGGCCTTCTTGTCGCCATTGGTCTTGCCGTCGGTCGCTGCCTTGGAGCCCTCGGCATCCTCAACCTCCTCCTCTTCTCGCTCCTCGGCGCCGTACTCATCCTCGTCGGCGACCAAGTCGGCCTCGGGTTGCTCGGGGGGGAACTCGGCAGGCGCAGAGGCTTCGCTGTCCCTGTACGTGATCAAGTCAGCTTGTGTTGCCTCGATGAGAAGCAGATGAGTCATAGTAACGCATACCATTTGATTGCGAAGCGCGTCACGCGGGGCTTCTCAGATAGGATGTTGCGGCGCACCCGCTCGATGATGGGCTTGGCAGGAGGCTCGGCGTTGAGGTCCTCAGAATCGTACTCATTGTTGACGTAGTAGCCCACGCGGACGAACTCGCGGCCGTCGTAGGCACAGGTCAGAAGGATCACGGTCACGCCGAGGATGTCGGCATCGGGGATCCTGGAGGTGTTCGGTGCGTCGGCCTCGAAGACGAATTTGTTGACACCGACGGGAACGGGTCCTACGAGGAGGGAATCGAGTTCTTGATCGTACTGGTCGCTGCTGCCTGTCAGAAGGTGTCGTCTGGTCCAATCGAGCGTCCCGCGACTTACCTGGTGGCAGAGCCGACGTAGGTCAGCTTCCACTCGAGATCTGGAGGATCCGTCAGTACACCACACGACCGGGCAGAACAGGAAAGTTGCCTCACCGTTCTCGAGCTGCTCAAGACACTCGAAAGTGATCTCGAAGACATACTTGTCGGTGAACTTCGCAGGGTTGTTCAGGACCTGAACACCCAAAAGCGAGACGACCGACATGATGGATGTGGGGTTGGGAAATGTGTCGAAAAGAGAAGAAGTACTGTGGTGAGGGGTATCAAGGCTTCGCGATGCAGGATGCAGAGAGATGGAGATGGAAAAGACCAAAAAAGAGTTGGAGGGGGAGCGCCGTGGTTCAAGTAGTCGTTGTTGTTGTTTGGGAGGAGCAAGAAGGTGGCCAAGGAGGGTCGTGCGAGTGGATGAGAAGAGGTGACCGTCGACTGGAAGGCAAGGGCCAGTTCGCGAACGCCGTTGCCATCGCAATTCGGGTGATATGGACGCGCCTTCCCCGACCGCGATTTTCGCGTACAGTGGTTGCGCCGGCCTAGCCCGATCAGGTCAAGCGGGCGGCCATCAGTGTCAACCGTGACCTCAGGTTCTGAGAGCGGCTGTTTGACTGCAAGAAGAATAACTTAAGTCGTCATTTGAGGATATAAGCTAAGCCAGGAGCATCTATCTTTGACGGTACGCACAAAAACGAGAGCCCAACTCGGCTATATGAGGCTCCTCCTACCGATATGAAGGGGAATGGCAGATCAAGATAGATACCTCTCCATTATCGAGGCTCTGTGGTGGAGGTGGAGGTCGCAAGTGACTTGCTCCCGCGGTGACTAAGCCGCCGCCGCTTCGATTGGCCCGTGCGTCACAAGCTCTGGGCTCCCAGCCTGGTCGCGGTCCACCCAGCTCTTGTCAACTTTTCGCGATCGCCCTTTGATCAGACTCGGCCCCTTCCCTCTCCTTGTCCTGTACTATCATTCCACTTCTTCAACTTTCTTTCTCTTCCGCTACCTGCCGACCTGCCCGAGGTAGACGAAACCCCGCCACGCCCTCTGTGGCTTGCCGCGACCGAAATCCCCCAACAGCTTTGCCCGCCCAACAAACGACTGACCACCCCTTCGCGATCCTCTTCCCATCCCACACTTACACACGATCCGTCATGGCGTCTCCAGAGCTCCCGGAGAACGGAGAGCAATACGAGGGTGCTGCTTGGGGAGATGACAGAGATGGATTTGAGGCTGCAAATGATGAGACTCAGCATAGCGACCAAGAACTACAAAACCCTGACTTCCCACATGACCAAGCGTCCCAAGGTGACCAGCAAGACCAGCAGCAGTCGGAGGAGGAAGACCAAGAAGAGGGAGAAGAGGGCTCGGATGATGGCGGCGAGGTTGAATATGACCCAGAGTCTGTGTCGATGACTCCCGCTCCGCAGGCTTCGGAGACAACTGCAGTCGCAGCACCAGCCGCCGCTACCAACCCCCCGTCCAAACCAGCGAAACCCAAGAAGTCCGGTGGTTTCCTAGTGGGAGACTCCGACGACGAGGATGACGCTCACGTCCCAGTCCCCGCGCCCCAGCAGGGCCCCCAACAGTCCACTGTGTCCCCCCCGCTTCAGGCTCCGAGCCAAGTGAGCGTCTCTGCCACTCCAGTGAACGAAGCGGCAGCAGCGCCTCCGCCGCCTGCACCAGGTCCAGGTGTGACCGGCTTGGTCGCCTCTCTAGAGGAACGTGTCAACGAGGATCCTCGGGGCGAGATGGACTCATGGCTTCGGCTGATGGCAGAGCACCGTAGCCAGCCGGACCAGCTGCGGCAGGTCTACGAGAGGTTCCTCAAGCAGTTTCCACAAGCGGTACGTCATTCCTTCCCACTCAATAGCCGCTCCCGGAACCATACTCATACTGACTTGTGCTCTCCAGGCGTCCATCTGGGTGGAATGGATCAAGCTCGAGCTTGACTGCATGAACACCGCCGGTGCCGAAGCCATCTTCCAGAAGTCGCTACTCACTGTTGCGGATGTGCAACTCTGGACGACCTACATCAACTACATTCGCAGGCGGAACGACCTCACCAACGATCCAAATGGCCAGGCGCGCCAGGTTATCAGCCAGTCCTTCGAGTTCGTCATTAACAACGTCGGAATGGACCGCGAATCGGGTCAGCTGTGGAAGGACTGGATTCAGTTCATCAAGAGCGGCCCAGGTCAGGTTGGGGGCGCTGGCTGGCAGGATCAGCACAAGATGGATCAGCTTCGGAAGGCGTATCACCGCGCCATTGCGGTTCCCATGACGGCCGTCACGGAGCTCTGGAAGGACTACGACCAGTTCGAGCTCGGTCTCAACAAGGCGACGGTGAGTCAGATTCGACTTGAATGATGGAACCTTCGTACTGACAACCACACAGGGACGGCAGTTTATTCAAAAGAGGTCTCCCGGCTACATGACAGCCAAGTCCGCAAGCCTCCAGATGGACCGGAAGCTGGCCAAGCTGAACCGAACATCGCTCCCTCGCCTGCCCCCCATGCCGGGCTTCGCTGGGGACGAAGAGTTCAACGAGCAGGTGAAGCTTTGGAAGGACTGGATTGCGTGGGAGAAGGAGGATCCGTTGGTCCTCAAAGACGAGGAGCCCGAGGCGTATAAAGGTCGCATCATTTACGCCTACAAGCAGGCCGTCATGGCATTGCGCTTCTGGCCGGAAATCTGGGTCGACGCTGCGGAGTGGTGCTTCGCCAACAATATCACCAGCGGCGACACCGATCTGGGCACCAAGTTCTTGACCGACGGTATTGAGGCCAACCCCGAGAGTGTCCTCTTGGCCTTCAAGCACGGCGACCGGATCGAGCTGACGCACCCTGTCGGCGACACCGACGAAAGCAAGGAGGCTCGAGGGGCGGCGATACGCCAGCCATATGATCGTGTTCTGGACACCCTCTACACCATGATCCAGAAACTCAAGGAACGCGAGAAGAAGGAGGTGGCCCAGGCCGAGAAGGCTGCTGCCGCAATGGACTCTTCCGCCCAACCCTCGGACGACGGCAACGACGATGACGACGAGGACAACCAGCCACGCCGAAAGACACGCGGCGAGGAGATGGTCGCTGCAGTGAAGCAGGGATTCACCTCGCAAGTTGAGCTGCTGAAACGCACCATCACCTTCGTCTGGACTGCCCTGGGCAGGTCGATCCGGCGTGTTGTCGGAAAGGGCAGCCAGACGTCCGGTCTCCGAAAGGTGTTCATTGAGGCCCGAACTCGCGGCCAACTCACGTCTGAGATCTACGTCGCCATCGCGCTGATCGAGCATCACGTCTATAAAGATGTCGCGGGCACCAAGATCTTCGACCGAGGCTCGAAGCTCTACCCGGAAGACGACTTCTTCATGTTGGAATACATCAAGTTCCTGCACTCGAAGGACGACAGCACAAGTGAGTGGACTTTTATCGCCATGACGAATTCAAAGCTAACTATCTCCAGATGCCCGTGTCGCCTTTGAGACATGCGTGAACCGACTGACCCAGAACCCGGAGAAGAAGCAGAAGGCCAAGCCTCTCTACAAATATTTCCACAAATACGAGTCACAGTATGGCGAGCTCTCCTCGATCGCCGCTCTTGAGAAGCGGATGGCCGAGCTCTGGCCTGAGGATCCTAAGCTATCGCACTTCTCGAACCGCTATTCTACCGAATCGTTCGACCCCGTCGCCTACAGACTTATCATCTCCCCTTCCGTTCAGCTGCGCTCCAAGATCATGGCTTCCATCGAGCAGCCCACGTCGGTGCGCAACAGCCCCTTGCCCCCCTTGGCCGCTCCGCCGCCACCCATCAACATTCGACAAACAGCGAGCCCCGCGCCCCAGTATCTCGGAGCAACCGATTCGCCCAAGAGACCGTATCCCGTCGACGACGCGGAAGACTTCAACAACCGCCCCAGGAAGCTGGCCCGTGGCGAGTCCCCGCTGAAAGGCGCAGCGGGACGACGTATGGACCAGCAGCGCCGGAACAACGCTGCGCCGCTGTCGCGCGACATCACATTCCTCCTGGGCATCCTGCCTCCAGCCCACGCCTACCAAAACGCCGGCCAGCGCTTCAACCCCAGCAGCCTTGTCTCTCTCATCCAAAATACCAACGTCCCCGATTTCAGCGCCTGGAGACAAGCTTCCCGCGCCCCCTCCGCCACCCACGCCCGCCAGCCATCGGGCGGCGACTACCAGTCATACGGCAGCTTTCCCGCCCACGACTCCCCGCGCCCCCTGAGCCCCTTCGACGGCACCGCCGGCGGCCGCCGCGTCGCTTCGGGCGGATACAGGAACTCTCCCCTGCGCCCGGATTCGGGGGCCACGTTCGAATCCCATGGCGGATACGCAGGCTTCGAAGGCGCCCCGCCTCCAGGCTGGGCCCCTCAACAGCACGGCCAATATCAGTATTAGAACGAGGACGATCCAAAGTAGGGTCAGCCCGTGCTTTTTCGGCGTTGGTGGGTTACATTCGGCAGGCAAGGATGGAAACCGGGAGGCAATGCGGTGTTAGGCGGTAGGCAGATCAGATAATACAACCAGTATCCCATCCAAACTGCTAAGATCCAGACACCCTGCCGTGCAAAGTCTTTCTCTTTCTCAGCGGTAGCTGTCTTCATCCGAGGTGGCGTCCTCGTTCTCACTGTCATTGAAGTCGGCAGTGTCGAGATCGTGGCTATCTTCTTGGGCATCTGTGTAGTCGAATACTATGCGCGCGGCTTCCGCCGTCTCCAGAGGAGTCAAGTGCAGCTCGTCTGGGAATCCATTGCCCTTCATCCATGCTGCAAGGACCGCCACGTCGTCGGTAGCCCGGTAGTAGTAGGCGAGTGCGACGAGCATCTTCTCCCGGATGTAGGGGGTTGGGGTTGGAAACGGGGAATCGGTGTAGTATCGGGCCCTGGCCTCTCCCCACCAGTGCTTCTTGAGATCCCTGATGCGCATGATCGCGATGATGAAGTGGAAGTACATGAACTGCGCGGCGGGGCGTTTTTCGTTTCTGAAGACAGCTCCCTGCCTTCAAGGAAAGCGCCTGTTTCGTGCGTTATTTCGGAAATCAGGGTGTTATGGATGCTCTTGTCGACCACGTCGATCCGCCACCTCTTGATTGGGAGCTCTGTTGGATCGGCGGGGACGATGACTATCGCATGCCTGTCGAACCAGCCCTTGACTTGGTCCGATAGAAGCAGAGCGTTCTGTGGACAGGTCAACTCGTCGCCCCGTGAACCAAACAGTATATGGCCTATCGCCATCGGGACAAAATGGGGGACGATGTGGGCGGCTTTGATGACTTGGTGAGGGCGATGGCGGCCCAAGGGATGGCGCCAGTTATTCTCGTTTGGGATTATGAGGGTGTCATGCTCCAGGATGCCGTCGTAGTAAGCCACCGCGTCCTGGCGCCAGTTACTTGGCAGTTGTGCCTTCGACTCCTCGCCCTTGCACTTCCGATACAGTTCGAGAACGCATCTTGCTGCTCTGACATTACGCTGGTCCCAAGGTGACGACGTGAGGGGTTTGGCCAGTTCGATCCTCGTGTAGTGCGTCCAGACTCCCTGTCCAGCTTCGCGGAACCGCTTCCTCAGGCACCTGTCCTCTTCTTCGAGTCTTTTCGGGTCCTCTGCTATCTTTCGTGTGTCCAGCATCCGTGACTCGGGACCAATCGCCTCTTGTTCCTTGGGGAGAGCTATCAGGCCCAGTTCGGCGCAGTCTGGATCCATATCGGGGGACTTATAAACACGATGGCCGCTCTCTGAACGACCACGTCGTCCAGCAGGCTTGCTTGCGATCGAGGCTCAGATAATTGAGATGGGCTCTCTCTTGACTTCGGAAAGTCGAGATGGCACCTTGCTGAGTTGGAGATAATTCCAAGGACTATCTGATTGACTTGTAGCAGTTCTCGTGAACCCCCGCTGGACTGACAATGCGTTTTGCGGCCCTCATGCGGGAGTGGTGGTGGACTTGGGGTGGGGTGATGTTCTCAGTCGAGATTCGGTGGTGGTGGCAGCGGTTGGTGATCTGGTTTCAGTTAACGTCGCCGGCTTGTTTTGTAGTCATTTTTGAATAGAAACCCAGAGGGGAATATTGCTTTCAAGCAGCAAAAGCTCGCCCCTACGGTACCCAGGAACATACTGGCATTGCCTTCCAAGGTTCCTCCCGTGAAAACCTAGACGTACGTGGTCACGACAATGGATGTATGTGGTGTCAATGTCGGCCTCGAGAGGACGGAAAGGGGTAACCAAGACTGGGGCGTAAGAATGCTTCATCGTACATTGCAAGAGCCAACGCTGCCGACTCCGAGAGCCCGCCAGGTGCAAGCTACCCAAAAACAAATGTAATCCGGATATCTACCCGTTAGCCCTGAAACTCCCATCGCATGCCCTCGTAATACAATGAATGTCCAGTCAGTCATGCGGCCGCTTGCGACACGCCAAGTGAGGAGGACGAGCGAGTCCTCTCAGTCGCTCGTCCTGTACGCCCGCCGCATCCGCGTCATCTCCCCCTTGAGGTCCCTGTTCTCTGTCTCCAGGCCGCCCAGCCTCTGCCGCGCCGCGGCTCGGTCCTGCGTCCGCCCTTCCCGCTCCGACTTGAGCTTCATCTCGAGGTCGCGGAGCCGCAGCATCCACGCCTTCTCCTCCCCGCTATTCCGTTCCGCCAGCGCCGTCTCGAACGGATTGTGGCCCGACCCCGCGCTGGCCGAGCTGCCCAGCCGCGTCAACGCCCCGGGCCTCTCCTGTGGCGTGACATCCCCCCTCGATTTCTTCGACGACTTCCTCTCCCTGTCCCTCGGCCCCGTCGGGATCGACGGTGACGGGCTCCCGCTCCCGTCCGGCAGCAGCGTCCCATCCGAGGTGAACGCCGCCCGCGAGCGGACGTCCTGCGCCGTACGCAGTGTGGCGTTCTCCACCTTGAGCTGCCGATATGCCTCCTCCAGCCTCGTCATCTTCGAGTGGTCGTGCGAGTTGAGCGATCCCGTCGCGACGCCGTTGCGCACGATTGCCTCCAGCCGATCAAGCTTCTTGTACCGCTGGTCCAGGTTGGTCTGCAGCATCTCGTACTCGCGCCACAGCTCACGCTCCACGTCCTTGACCCGCGACTGGAACCCGCCCACCATCGTCTCGATCGTCCTGACTGCCGCGAGGAGGTTCTTGCTGAAGCCCGGCAGCATCGTGCCGACGGACTCGAGCGACGGCAGCGCCCTCCCGTTGATGAGGCTGTTGTCGTGCGCCCAGTCGGTGCCGCAAACGCTCGAAAGCCGCGTCCACAAGACGAGCAGGAGATTATTCCGCTCCGTCAGCTGTTCGCGCAGCGTCGTCTCAAGGTGCGTGATCTTCTTCTTGTCCTGGGCGCGGCCGGACTCGAGCTCGGCGATGCGCGAGTCCTGCGAAGTGACGGTTCGCGAAACGTGGACGTGCGTCTTTTGGAAAGTCTCGAACTGGTTCTTCGTGGTCCGGTGGCCTTGCTGCTCCTTGTAGAGCAGATCAGACAGACGGCGGACTTCGAGGCCGTGAGATTCGAGCAGAGAATCGCGCTGCTTGATGATGCGGTCCTTCTCGACGAGGGACGCCTTGGTGGTGTCGAGGTCACGGATCGTGTTCTCGAGCTCGCGCTGCAGCTTGGCGATGTTCTGGTGGTCTGGTTAACATGCTCCGACAGCAACAGGGGTTTGTCGCAACTCACCTTGAGAAGACTTGACCTTGTTCCGTTGAGGTCGCCCAACGCCTCGCGCAGATTGCTCTCCAGCTCGTGCAGTCTCTCCTTCCACTCGGTCGCCTCAACCTCGCGAGACGTGAGACTCTTACGCAGCCTCCGCGACTCGTCCTTGGCAGACGACATTTCCTTGTTGAGCTCGTTGACGAACTGCTGCACCTCCTCCTTCTCCTGGTTGGCCACGATCTCGCGCTGCCGCCGCTCCTCGTTGAGACGCTGATCGAGCTCCTTGATTCTCTCGCGCTCCTCCTGCAAGCTCTGCTCTGCCACCTGGATGGCAGCCTCGAGGTCGCCGATGCGAATTTTATCGCCTTCCTGCTCCTCCCGAAGGAAGGCGATCTCGCCCTGGCTCAGCTCCTGCTGTACGCCGAGGCGCTGCGCCTTGTCGTTGGATTCGCGCAGCTTCTTCTCGAGATCCTCTGACTCCTTGTTGGCGTCGGTGAGGACCTGCTCGAGCTGCTGGATTCGCTGCAGCTTGTTCTCTTGTTCATCCTCCAGCCTCACCAGCGCCTCGCTCATCTTCCTCATCTCTTCCTGCAGCGCCTCGAAGTTCTCGGATCTATCGTTCAGGTCGAGGTGCAGCTTCTGCATGTCTTCGTTCCGCTGGTCGGCTTCGCCTTCCAGAGCGTCGATCTCGTCTTGAGCTTCCTTGCGAAGTGCTTCGAATTCGGCTTCCATGTCGGCCTGCTCGCGAAGCGCTTCGTCTCGCTCAGCCTGTATTGTCACGAGATCGTTCATTGCGGCGTCCAGCTCTTCTTGTAGTGCACCTGCCAGCTCATCGGCGTCCCGTTTGCCCTGTACAGCAGTCTCGAAATCAATCATGCATCCATCGAGCTCTTGCTGGAGCTCCTGGTTATGCAGCTTGACTTCGTTGATCCTGTCTCGGGCCTGGGCCAGCTTGTTCTCGAGCTCCTCGCGTTCGGCGTCGTCCATCTCCGTAACTTGTGTTCTGGCGCCGCTCGCGCGGGACATTGAGCGATGATGGCCCCCGGCGCGGGATGCGGACCGCTCCAAGATGCTGTCCACCGTTGAAGGAGCAGGACCGCCGCGGCGCTGCGCAATCTTGAGCTCCTCAATCTCCTGATACAGTCGTTCCTTCTCACGGTTCCTCGAGGTAAGCATCGATGTCTGCGCTCCGACCTCGCGACGCAGCTCGGCGTTCTCGTGCCGCAACTGCTCGCTCTCCAAGCGCAGCTCCTCGACCAGCGTCACCCCGGTGCTGAGGCCACCATTTGTGTCCACCTCACCAGACATGCCGGAGACGGGTCTGCTTGGGGACATCTGCCTGTTCTTCTTGGTGATGTTGTAGATGTTAGTGGTGTGATGCAAGCCCGCACGACCAGTGCTCATCTCCTGCTTTAGCCGGAAAACCTCATCCCGCAGTCGCCTATTCTCGTCGTCTGCTTGCTCTCGGCGCACCGTTTCCTGCTCGAGGAGATCTTTGAAGACGTCTGCCTCCTCCTGTCGCCCGAAGCTTTCGCCGGTCCGTTCGCCCAGAGACTTGACGACGTCCGTCAACCTGCGCTTCTCGGCCTCTTTCGTCATGCTGTCGTTCTTGAGCTTCTCGATCTCGACAATGTACTCCTCAACGCGTTCTCGGAGATAGAGGAGCTCCTCCTCGCGCTCTTGCGCCTCTTGGTCGAAGAAGTGCGCGGTCTGGTCGTTGGACGAGGCCCCGCTGCGCGCCGTGCTTGGCCTCCCTTCATCCTCCTTGAGCTGCTTCTCCAGCTCCTTCACCCTGCGCCTGAGTGCCTTGTTGTCACGTTGCATGACGGCCAGGCTGGTCTTGAGCTCCACGTTTTCCGAGATCATCTCCTTAACTCCTTCTTCGGAAAGCTTATCGAGGCGATCGCTGAGGAACATGACCTTGAGTTTCAGGTCGAAATTCTCCTTCGAAAGCCTCTCTATCGTGCTGCTCTGTTCCTTGAGGGTCAGGTTCTTACCCGAGCGCCCTGTCCCGACCAGAGTGGCATCCGAGGGCTTTCGGGGCGTGGCGAGTCCTGTCTTGGTCCTGTACTCTTTGGCGAGGGACTCGGGGACGTGGACGTTGCGCACATGGCGAGCGATGACGGTGTCCGTTGGGGCGGAGAGGCTGTCCTTAGGAGCTTTCGGCGTCTTAAGCAGATCGTCGTTGTCGTGTGCGCGGCGCTGCGGGCTGTCTTGCTCCGCCAAGGTCTCCAGCATGGCAGGGCCAGTTTCGGGCGTGTCGTCGATTCCAGAAGCCATGCTGCCAATGCTGACCGAGCGGGAGAGCATGTTGCTGAGGCTGCGCGGCATCGTGGGCCCCGCTCCGCTAGACGGGAAGTCCAGGCCAACCGTGGCTTCGCTTTCGAGATCATCCTGCGAGTCCGGGTTTGTGATGAAAGACGAGACTGATGACCGCTGGCTCGTGCCGCGGCTTCGCAAATACTTAGGCCGCTTGCCGAAGCGCAAGGCATGGCCCGGGGTGTTTCCAGCGTCAACAGGTGCTCTGTTTAGACTCTGGTCCGACTTTTGATGCCGCAGCATAGTTGACGATTGCGAAACGTCTGACTGAGATGTGGACAAGTCAGCCCCCAGCTTGTCCTCCTCTGCATTATCGGCAGCTTGCGACAAATTGTAGGATGACGTCCGTCGAGGGTCGAAAATGACACCGGACAAGGCACGGGAGACCGTCCTTTGAGAAGCCGCCGCGGTCGGGGAAGAGAAAGCTTCGAGGGAAGATGTAGTGTTACTAACATCGGCCGAGATCGAGTCCTGGGGCCGCAGCGGGGGCAGATCATCATCGTCTTCGGGGAAGAAGTCGTCGGCAGAGGCACGAGGTTCTGTCTGCTTTGTGGGGGATGCGGAGTCTGTCCTCCTTTGGCTGCCATCGAAGAGGTAGGTATCGTCGATGCCACTTCGTGTCAAGGTCGGCAGAGGAGAGACGTGGGAGACGAAGCTGGACTCGACGTCTTGCAGATGCGCGCGAACGGCATCTTCTGCATGGTCATCTCCATGCCTCGTCTCGTCGAACGTCATTCCTTCGACCATGCTAATGTCGGGGATGTGCGCTGTCGGAGCGGTCGTCGCATCTCGAGAAGGCCCCCTTTGACCTTGGGTTCCCCCCGCATCGCCAAAGGTTCTTTGTTCGGTGGTGTCATCGGTGACTCTGTGGGCAGTAGTAGGGCGCGATTCAGAGTCGGTCGTCGGCGCCTTTTGAGTCCCGTCGCCGTCCGTCATGGCGAGGGCAGGAAGTTGTTGAAGTGATGGTTATAAGTCGAATGCATCCGGCCGTGGCCTCGGCCAGGCTGTATGATCGGAAGATAGATCTCGATGTCTCGAAGATACTTCGAGAATCCTTCGGGTAGTATTCTGATTCGTCTCGAGAAAGATCTAGGGCAAGAAGACATTAAGAAGGGCTCGTGGGCTGAGGAAGAAAAGAAGCCATCTTGGGTTTTGGGAGTCGAATGCTCGAGCGCGAGTGACGCGCTCGGTCCTCTTTTGCGGCTTCCCTCAGCGCAAATCGAGCCCCCTGTAAGGTTCAAGCCCAGCAGCCCTCGTGGCTTCCCACCACTCAAACGCGCTCCTTCCTCGTTGCTATGACACCAGACGTGGCCAGAGCTCCGATACCTACAGGGGGCGTTTATTGGCCACATGGATCACAAGTGGGGTTTTCTGCAGAGTTAAGGGGCCAGGGGAATTCGTTCGAGCCCCTCAATCACGTCACCGAACCTTCACCGAGGAGAGGAGTACGAATTAGAGCTTTGCGTCAAGAACACCATGGACTGTGAGATGATTTACACCATCCGGAAGACTACAATTGTTTTGGAGCTAAGAGTACAACACTACGCCAGCCATGGCAAGTCACGAGAGACTCGGAGGTCTGCTGACTCCCAACATGACTGGAGAGTCCGGGAGTAGTAGCAGCCATCCGCTTAAGCCAGGACCTTATCAGCCATGGACACTGCAAGGACTCAATTAGCTTCGGCAACCCTCTATTCGCATGGCAATGGAACTTACCGTTGGCACCGGTGTTGTCGGGCTCAACATGAGCAGACTTGACCTTGCCGTCCTCAATCACGAGGGCGTAGCGCTTGCTGCGGTCGTTTCCGAAAATGGCCTTGGAATCAAATTCGAGGTCCAAGGCCCTGGTGAACTCGCCGGCGGGGTCACCGAGGAAGCGGATCTACGACATCGTCAGCGTCTCCCAGTTGCTAATCTCGACCCATGGGGGAAGCACGTACGCCGCTGTCCTGGGCAGGGTCCAGCTGCTCGGCCCAAGCCTTCATGCTGCTGACAGTTAGTCCAGTCCAGTTCCTCATATGGGAGCGCATCTCTGCGCCATGTTGCGGTTAAGCACTCACACAAACGGATCGTTGACCGAGACCACGAACACGGGGCCAGCCTCCTTCAGCTTGGGGTGGTTGATGTAGCTGGGGATGTGCTTGGCAGAGCAGACGCCCGAGAAGGCAGCAGGCACGCCAATGATGATTCCATTCTCGCGCTTGAACTCGTCGGCCAGGTTGACCTTGTTGGCAGGGGAGTTTTCGACGAGCTCGAGGCTGGGGACCTCGTCGCCGACCTTGACGAGGGCGCGCGGGGTCGAGTGGAAGCTGCGGGCAGCAGCGAAGGGGCGCGCGGTGACGGCGCGGCGGGCGGCGATGCGGAAGGCCATTGTGAGGGTGCTCAAAAACTAGTTTGGGAGTGGAGCGGGAGAAGGTTGTTGTTGAAGGAGTTTCAGATGCGGTGTTGTGAGCTTCAGGAGCTTCCCTCAAGTGACGTCGCTGCCAGTGGAGTTCTCAATTGGATCCAGTTCGGATCTGCCAGGCGGCAGCACGTGGCCGACCTCCCCGCCACATGAAGGGAGGGGCAACTTCACTTCGTCCTCCAACTCATACACTGCGCCGTCTCGAATTGACTCCATCTTCTTTTTCTTGGGTCCAAGGATCTTTCCATAATTCAGAGACAATATGAAGTATGCCGGTGTCATTGCTGACTTGTTGGCAGGGAATGATGACCTGTCAGCCTGAATGCCCAAAACCGCATCTCGCAGCGGCGAGCGTCAAAGAGACAACGAGGTGAATCGATCGATCATGGTCACTTTGAGCCTTTGGCAGGGTGGGCCATTGATGTTCAGTTTCACTGTGTCTATAATCGGTCTAACTCATGGAGAGTCAACAGCCCTGGGGCAGTTAATACTGATTGCTAATTACTCAGGTAGATTCGCTATCATGTGGCAAATACCTCCACTATCTAAACCCTTCCCTTCCGTCTCACTGTAAGTGAGGCTTCTCCTCCTCCTTCTGCTTGCTTCCTATCTTCAACCCCTCACTGTCCTCGGGCTGTAGGAGTGATCTCCAATCGAACCTCAAGGCTCCCGTCAGCGGCCGGCTTGCCGAGCCCATACCTTTCAGCCTGCAAGCTGCTCCTCGTCAGCCTGTTTTTCGGGATTTCAAGAACGGAAGCAACTCACCTCCACGAAAGGTTGCCGGTGCAGTAGCACTTGAGCGTCTCAATGACAGCTCGAATCTGTTCCTTCTCTCCATCGTCATCAGCGCGTCGCATCAGTTCAGTCTCGGCGTGGTCAAACTCCCTCACCAGGTAGGCAATTTCTCGCATGATGTGCTCGACGATGTCGTGCTTCATCTCCGGCGCCTCGTAGAGCAGGACGGGAATCGCGTTGAGGAAGCCCTTGTGAGTCTGTCGAATGTCAGCAGAGGATGGCCTGTCGTCGTGGAACCCAGGTGGGAGACGTACCATCTCCTTCTTGAGGGACAGGAGGTCGTTGGTGCAACTCATCGTTAGTTTGATATCCCGATCTCTGTGTTTTCATACCAAGAGGAAGACTTACAAGCCCACGATCCTGCTCACGGCGTCGATTAGAGTCCACCAGGGGTAAGATCGAGTCACCCATCCGGGCAAGTTTGCTCCCGACGCGTATCTGGGCAGCAGTCAGCAAACATTCTGATCCCAGAATAGCAGAGAACTCACTCAGCCAGGGCCACCAGAGGCCCCATTCCCGAGGTGTACTGTCTTAGCAGGCAGTACACTTCATACGTCGGCATCTCGCCCTTCTGAGCAAAGTCATGCTCCGTCTCTGTCGAAGAGACGTACTCAACCAGCGCGTTTCTCAGCCTGAGGAGTTGACCTACACCTTTTCAGTTCGCTGTCTCTCTCCCCCGGGCCACGTCTGTACTCACCACCGCTGTACCTTTTCCGGATCTGCGACGCAACAGGACCAAACTCGGCAACAACCCTCAAAGCTGGGTGAAGGTTGTCTCCGTCCCCGTCATGGAAGCCCAGAGATCGCTCGATGAACTGGTGCAACGAGCGCCGGATCTCGCCACCACGCTGGAGGTCCAGAGCGTGGAGCTTCTCGAGGATCTCGTCGAGCATGCCCTGCCAGATGACGTAGAACAGGAGCACCGAGACCTCCCTGGCCCCAGCAGAGGGCCACATACTGTACGAGACGTCAGTAGGTGTCCAATTCGTTCATAAAAAGAGCTATGAAGACAAACTCTGCAACCAGCAGGGCAGGGTTGGCTGCTTTGATCAGTCTGTGCTTGTCCCCATTCATCGTCCTGGTCTCAATGTCAGCAGGCCGTTCAAGGCTTGGCTCCCGACAATGTACCCAAGGAGGAAAGCGTCGAGTTGCTTCTTGAGGTCGTCGTATTTCCCGTTACGTCCCCGGGGCCAGCTAGCGAATAGTGGCCACAGGTCCGGGATCCGAAGAGTCTGGCCGTCGAGGCTCTGCAACACCCACAGTGTGGGGTTCTCGACAGTTGGGTTGGTGTTCGCATTGGAAGACATAGTGGTTCAGTTGTTGTGCTGCACTATGAGTGTGTTTGTGTGGTAAAGGAAGAAGGAGAGTCTGTCAGTTTTCGGCCTCAGGAGGCACCTTTTATAGGGCCCCTCGGCGTGCGATGACAGCCTGAGCCGTCACGGGACTCGATGAGATGGGCAACTGGACTTTTTCATGGAGGCGGTGAATCACGGGAAAGGTTAGGTGATGTGCTGTGGGTGCGGTGACGAAGGAGGAGAAGCTTGACTTGGCCATCATTCTCCCAGTGATTACACCCGAAGCCAGAAGGTGGGAGCCCGGCTAGTACTTGACCCAGCAGGCGGCTGTACATCTCGTAGTCTCCAGTCTCTGATGAAGTTGTGACCTTTCTTTGGCTTGGGCACAGGCACGGGCGTCTGCCGAGGTGTCTGGCCCAGCTACTACGAGCCATTCATCGAGGATGTTGGTTTGTAGTGAATATCTCTGTGTCGTGACGTCGAAATTGATGTCATAAACCACACGTTTTCGGGCTCTGCGGGAGTGTCTTCCAGTGCCATTTCCCTGGAAATCCAATCTGTCACAGGTTTGGGGACCTCTCACTCAGCTGCTTCTCGGGTGTCTCACGGGAGCAAGGCAGCCAGGCACGGCGACATTCCCACCTGATTCTCTCAAGGGTAGCTTATAGAATGAAGTGAATACTGGTATGGACTGAAGAGAGTTTAGTTTTCATACCTTCTAGATTTTATAGTACAAGAACTTCTTCCAAATTGCCAATGGTCAACCAAAGTCAATCTTGCAACCATGTGAGCAGATTCCAAGTCAAGGGCATCACGTTCCCGGTTGGGTAGCGTTAATGTCGCGGTCGTGTCAATGGATTCGACTCCTGGTTCCAACTTCTGTAAATACAAGACCCAAGGACTGTCTGGCTTGCATCGTCCAACAGAGTACGCCTGTACTTGTGTTAGGAACTGGAACTGGCGTCAGTCAGTGCGTCAGGACTGACCTCCTCGTGGTACCACGGAGCATGCATGTCATTTTAGCGTTGGACAGTGCAAGCTAGGATGTTGCGCAGCAAACCATTCTGCTCGTCTCACGGACCAATTTAGGCAACCCGGGGAAGTGTCATGACTCGGAACATGCCGAAGTCTCGATGCCTAGAAAATGAACCCCAGAGCGAACATTGCCACGCGAGCCCCTGGAGATGGTTGATTGTGTTTACCTACGGTCTACCTACTTCCATACAGGGTGACAATGGCACCCGAGACATTCTGGAAATCGCGAGGCAAGTTTGGGATGCTGTAAAAAGTCCAGCACCAGCAGGTGGATCTGGCTTCACCCCCGTTGACGATGGGCAAATGTTGAAGGTCAGGTGGACACCAGATTGGGACAGCCTCACCCCTGCCTGGCATGGCCTTCCCGTCTAGGCGGCGGGGCATCCATTTTGGGCATGCCTCGCTCGGTGCGCCAGGGATTCGTTCACATATCGGTGCCACCACGAGAGGAGGGAGTCAAGGAGTGAAGCAGAACGGCCGAGGAGCCTGGCCACCAGCGAGCCGCCCCAGTCAGTGACGTGTGTACACCCAGGACTGATAACGAGGATGAAACGCGTGCTGGGCGGCTGAATCGTTTCCTCACGGCAGCTCCCCTGGATCGGCCGTCGGCGTGGCCAGTGATGCGACGGGACGACCCTCCCTCAGGCCTCAGCGGAAACCCCTGTAATCACCGTGTTGCCGAGTCGTTTGGCCTGAGTGTGGGGATTTTGACAACGTCAGGCGTGCAGACTCACCACTCGCGTGCGACCAGGCTGCGGATTGCTGCTGGATACTGATTTCGATATGTGCCTCTGATAATGTTCGCACCATGAGTACTCCATGCGATGGCTGTTATCTTCTCGAGGTGCGTGCGGTCGATCGGCAGCGGCCGGTGATTGCATATCTAAAGCGCCGTCTTGGCCACAGCTCTGCTTGTCTTGAGATGGGCCGCCTGCATTGTGTCTCGGGTTTGCCTCAGCTGACTCCGATCAAGTCGCTCAGCCGGCAGAGTTCTCCTCCCGAGTTGCGGTCTGGCCCCGGTTGGGAGGGATCTCCCAGACAAAGGCATTCGTCCCGTCCAGCTCGCGAGGCCGAAGACGCAGGTATCCGAGTCGAGGGCGCTCTCATGAGAAGAGAATGAAAGACGATGGAGAAAGAGATGGAGCTCCAAGCCGGCGACAAGCGCGCCCGTTGGGTGTCCTGGCCCGAAGTGGGAAAGACCGGCCCCTCCTTTCAGGCACAAGAACCTGTCGGCCACTCAGAGCACGCGCCCAAGGGGTCCGTGCCCCGCCGATGACCCTTTCTTTCCAAACGGGCGCCCCGCAAGCAACGGTACCCTGTGCCAACGCTCTGGTGATCGTTTCCCACACACAGGGCATTTCCTCCGCCAGCGACGACAACCCGTACCTGCTTCAGCGCTGTCGGTAGGTGCTCGCTCCCCTGCCCGCGCCTGTGCGTGGCCACCACCCTGCCCCTGTTCCTGCACAGGGCTCCGGTGGCCTGGGTCAGGTCCAGCAGGAGAAGAGCAGGCACCCAAGGCACAGCAACTTCGTCCAGCGAGTCGCGTCTCTTCCTCCCATGGATTTTCCCCTTTCTCCTCCTCCACACCTCTTCACCTTCGTGCCCATCCATTCCCCTTTTCACCATCGACCACCACCGACCACCACACCCCAGACCCCCCTCCTGGTCGTACATGACCACCATCAGGTGTCCGTGTGTTCCTTGTCCCTCCACTCCCTCCTCTTCCCGCCATCCATCCTCTCTCCCGAACTTATTGAAACATTCTCCCCCTCCTTGTCGACGACCCCCTTCAGCGCATCGTCCCTTTCCGTCTTCCAATCTGCTTCCGTTCCAGCGACCGCATCCTCCGGCCGATACCCCCTTATCTCGACCTTTGAGCCGACAGACCATACGCCCGCGACCGCCTCTCCTCGACGACGCTAGACACCGACCAACCTTGCCGACCCCGTTCCTTGCTTTTCTTCAGCACACCGGAAGCTGACGGGGGAGCGCCTCGACACGTCAACTCGTTCCATCCAGTTCTCACGATTCACCTATCAGCGAACACAGTTCCCCTCAGGACCGAGAGCCATATCTTCTCGAACCCAGCTGGCGTCTTTCTTCCCGCGCCCTCGACATCGGGCAGGCAAGGGCCGTTTCCAAACCACGCTTCCTACAGTAGCACTTGACGTGGCGCTCTGAGGCTTCACCTGATCGTGTGGTCCAGAACTACCTGAGCACAAGGGGAACGCCCCGAAACCAGACGCCTCACGGCCACGCCGTGTAACGGAGTCGCTCTGTGTCCCAAGCCACAATCCTGCCCAATCTATACATCAGGTCATCGTCTCGACCTCAACCAACCTCCAACCAACCGCCCGACGATCCCGACCTTCTCGAGCCACAGTCCTCAACCCAGCGCTCCCGCTGCAGCTCGGATCACGACAACGTGCTGTGACAGACGACCGAAGGCTCCCATAGGCGAATAGTTCGCCCGTCCCTGCCGACGACTTCGCCGCACTTCAGCCATCATGTCTGTGATGCTGCAAGCTCCTTCCCGAGCCTCCACTGCATCCTCCTCCTCCATCCAGCCCCTCTCCCGACAGAACACCATGTCTTCCTACGATGGCTCGCGGTCCGCCCGCCAGTCGAAGCGGTACTCCATGTCCGCGCTGTACATGTCCATGTCAGCCAACGACGGAGAGCTCGAGATCGAAGACGATCTGGCCAAAGGTAGGCTACATGCATTCCCAGTTGCACTACGACTGGATTCTCTCGCTAACACGCTCAAAACACAGCCCAGAAAATCCTGCGAGAACTCAAGTCCAAGATCTCCTCCCAGTCCAAGAAGAACTTCGTCCTCGAGAAGGATGTTCGATATCTCGACTCTCGAATCGCCCTTCTCATCCAGAACCGCATGGCTCTGGAGGAACAGAACGAAGTCGCCAGCCATCTTGAAGACGCCACAGACATGCAAGAGGGAGCCTTCCCGAACGACGACAAGACCCAGAAATATGGCAACCTCATGTTTTTGCTGCAGTCCGAGCCGAGGCACATCGCCCATCTGTGCCGTCTTGTGTCCATGGCTGAGATCGACTCGCTGCTCCAGACCGTCATGTTCACGATCTATGGAAATCAGTACGAGAGCCGCGAAGAGCACCTGCTTCTTACCATGTTCCAGGTCCGCCTGCCTACCTGCACTATATCAGATCATTGCTAACAAGGACTTCCAGTCTGTTCTGACCTATCAGTTCGACAACACCCCTGAGTACTCCTCGCTCCTGCGCGCAAATACCCCCGTCTCTCGCATGATGACGACATACACGAGGAGAGGCCCTGGACAGAGTTTCCTCAAGTCTGTTCTGGCCGATAGGATCAACAGCCTGATCGAACTGAAGGACCTCGACCTTGAAATCAACCCCTTGAAGGTGTATGAGCGCATGATCGAGCAGATCGAAGAGGACACAGGAAGCCTACCCGCATCCCTGCCAAAGGGAATCACTGCTGAGCAGGCGGCGGAAAACCCTCAAGTCCAGGCCATCATCGAACCCCGTCTGACGATGCTGACGGATCTCGCCAATGGCTTCTTGTCGACCATCATCGAGGGGCTCGATGAAGCTCCTTATGGGATCCGTTGGATTTGCAAGCAGATCCGCAGCTTGACCAAGCGCAAGTATCCTGATGCTAATGATCAGGTTGTTTGCACCCTCATCGGCGGTTTCTTCTTCCTGCGCTTCATCAACCCTGCCATTGTCACGCCCAAGTCCTACATGCTCATCGAAGGCCAGCCTGCCGAGCGACCCAGGCGCACCTTGACCTACATTGCCAAGATGCTCCAGAACCTGGCCAACAAGCCCTCGTATGCCAAGGAGCCGTACATGGCGAAGCTTCAGCCCTTCATTCAGCACAACAAGGACCGGGTCAACAAGTTCATGCTCGACCTCTGCGAGGTGCAAGATTTCTACGAAAGCCTCGAGATGGACAACTACGTGGCCCTGTCCAAGAAGGACCTGGAGCTGTCCATCACACTGAACGAAATCTACGCCATGCACTCACTGATCGAGAAGCATCATGATGAGCTCTGCAAGGACGCCAATTCTCACCTGGCAATCATCATGTCTGAACTGTCTTCGGCCCCGGCCCAAGTCCCACGCAAGGAGAACAGGGTCGTCAACTTGCCCCTATTCAGTCGCTGGGAGACAGCCATGGATGACCTCACTGCCGCACTTGACATTACGCAAGAGGAGGTGTTCTTTATGGAAGCCAAGTCCATCTTCGTACAGATCATGCGGTCCATCCCGTCCAACAGCAGCGTTTCTCGACGCCCCCTGCGCCTCGAGAGGATCGCTGACGCAGCAGCCACCAGCCGAAACGATGCGGTTATGGTCCGCAAGGGCATTCGAGCCATGGAGCTGCTTTCACAGCTTCAGGAGCTGAGGGTCATTGATAAGAGCGACCATTTCAGTCTGCTCCGCGATGAGGTGGAGCAAGAGCTGCAGCACCTGGGGTCGCTCAAGGAAGCCGTCATCCGTGAGACATCGAAGCTCGAGGAGGTTTTCAAGACCATTCGCGACCATAACACGTACCTGGTCGGCCAGCTCGAGACGTACAAAAGCTATCTTCACAACGTCCGCTCGCAGAGCGAAGGAACGAAGAGGAAGCAGCAGAAGCAGCAGGTCCTTGGTCCTTACAAGTTCACCCATCAGCAGCTTGAAAAGGAGGGCGTCATCCAGAAGAGCAATGTCCCCGACAACCGACGGGCGAACATTTACTTCAACTTCACGAGCCCTTTGCCGGGCACTTTCGTCATTTCCCTTCACTACAAGGGTGAGTATTCCTCATTGCCGCGCCCTCATTGATTCATGCTTACAACTGCGTAGGACGCAACCGAGGATTGCTGGAGCTTGATCTCAAGCTGGACGACCTTCTGGAGATGCAGAAGGACGGGCAAGACGACCTCGACCTTGAGTACGTGCAGTTCAATGTGCCCAAGGTCCTGGCGCTCTTGAACAAGCGCTTCGCGAGGAAGAAGGGGTGGTAATCAACCCCACCTCTCAAGACCTCCACGACTGTACCATTTGCATCCAAGATACCCATCACTCAGGCGTTCCAGGCGTCCATTCATGATACCACTAGCGGCCCGCATGGGCACATACCCGACTGAGCTGGGTCCACCAGCAACATGAGGTTACACCACGCCACCTATATCCTCAGTCCTCATCGGCCGAGTTGTCTCGACTACCCGTCTGGCAGTCGAGACTGAAGCTGCGTTTGTCTCGATGGAACCATGCACGGCGAGACCAACATGATTCGCCGCTGGTGTCGGCCCTTGTCGTTATGTCGGTGCTCTCCCTCGTCGTTCGAGGCTCGTGGCGGCCGACACCTGTCAATGTTTGCTAGCGCTTTTCCTACCATATAACATCGGCCTCTTACACTGTAATACCTGCTTGTGGGGTTGGGGGGAGGGAGGGGGAGGGGGAGGGGAAGACATCCTGGCATGACGATGTGGATGAGGGTCCAGAGCGCTACGATGGGAGGAGGAACACGCGACGGATGGGCTGGACCTTGAAGCGCACTTCGGCGCTGTGATTTCAACTGGGGATTATGGGTTCTGGACGGTGATGACTATTTTCATTTATTTCCTTACTCCGTCCTGGCTGGCGTGCATGACCTGCGCCGCGGCCGGTCGTAATATTCTCCCCGTACTGGGACGACGTACAAACCACGAGATACCACACTGAATTTTCTCTTGCATCGCATCATCATTGTCGCCCCATCTCCCTCGCCGAACTACTCAGATTATCTCAAACGTGGAACATGGTCTCCTGAGAGCCGCATAAGCCAGGGGAGAAGATCTAGACAGAAGGGCTTGATGGGCTTTACATCGAGCCTCATCGCAAGCATTGCCCGGTACCGCGTTCCGTCCACACGGCTGTTGAGAGACACTGGCATGACAATTATCTTATTCATATGAGCCTTGCTCCGTGTGAGTAGTCAAATTTCTTCATAATGCCGAGATTGATCGGTATAGGTAGTTTGCCTCAAGCCATCATTTTCAGCCTCGCAAGACGAAGAAAATACAAAGACGGCCGGCCACGAGAATCCTTACTACCAGCCCATTGAAGATCGAGATGAGGAGGACCGGGTGTATGAGGTGCTGGTGAGTAAGTGAATGGAAGTAATGGCTGAGCTGCAGCCCCTGGTCCAATTCAGGGGAAACAACGGCTAGAGAAACAGCGCGTGCTAGGCCTGTCTCCGTCAGCAATTTCACCCCTCTCTGACACGGTGTAAGACTAACCCCGGCAGAATGGCTTGATAGAAGGATCAGCAAGGCACATCGCTAACGTTGAGCGGGCACCCGATGCCGAAGAAGGGAACGGGATGGCACTGGCCGGGGGCCCTATCCATTTCTGTGCAATATCCTATGTAACAGCGCTGGACACCAGGGCAATCCTTCTTGGGGACCCAGTCCTCGTTGTCCCACAAGAAAGTCAGTACTCTCGGCCTGTCACCCCTGGCCTCGATGGGATTAGGCAGAGGGCTGGCCATCGAGAGCCCTGCGGCAAGGGCGAGGAGAGAGACGGAGTACTTCATGATGGCGAGCCGTGAGGGTATAGTAGGATTTGATGCGTCCTAGGAGTGGTGGTTTGTTCTGGATTAGTCTGGCCGAACCGAGTCAGTAGCAGAGATGGCCACCTTTATACTCAATCTGGGAGCGTACTTAGTTTGGCCTTGGAACAAGCGGCATGTCCTGTGCCGCTGGAGGTATTGAAATACTGGAGAATTAATTCATCCAAGCGAAGGGCGCAGACATCAGGCACGAATGACAACAGCTGCAGCAGAGCAAAAGCACCAATCCACACATGGCCCAAGAAACTGGGCACTTAAGGACTGAGGTGGACTTGCGGCACAGTTTAGGCTATACATAAGTTCGTTCTGTCTGTGTTGCGTCGTATCCCCGGACCATGGAACTTTGTCCGGAGGGTGAAGAATCCAAGCGACAAGCTTCTTACGCACTCGGCATTCCTTGGCCAGCAGCAACGGCAACCATTCATTGTGACAAGCCTCGCAAACGGAATAGATATTCTTGATTTACACTTTGCAAAGCCTTCAATGCGTCTGCGTACGAGAACCCTAGCATGAGTTGCGGAAGGACCAGATGTGGTCGTTGAGGAAACCGGGAACGGTTGCGGCGCTGTCAGTCTGCACCCAGTTGGCTCCCCTGCAGTCCCTCTCGCTGTGGACGGACCGAAGGCATCAGCAGCCGTCCGTGGATAAAAATTGTCTCTTAGTGTGTATGGAGACTTACCGGTAGAAAGTGGTGCATCCAAACCTTGCGTCCGGGCGGGTAGTGCTGACGGAGCTGGCAGTATCGCCTTTGCCGTTCAAGTTCCCTTTTTTTCTGCGAGTGAGTGGCAAGACTTTGTGCAGAACAGGTGGTCGAGGGGAACTTACAGCATCTGCTATCATCGGGGCGGTTCTCTTCGTGTTCTCTCCCTTTCCATCCCGCATGCTCGTGGAGCCAGAAGGTTCGGGCAGACGCCACGGAGGCGAGGGCGACGGTGAAGAGAAGAGTGAGCTTCATGATGAGCAAACTGTATTTGTAACTGATAGGGATTGGAATAGTGGTGAAGCTGAAGATGTTCATTTGCGCTTGGAGTGGCCGATAGCCCTTGTCTTATATACTTCACTCTACTGTTGTGCTATCGCGCGTACTGAGAAGAGCACATCCAAACTCGGACTTAGTAGAAATGCGAATACGGGTGAGATGTTGATCTATAGCATCATTGGACCGATGTGTCTGGATTCTGCGCTGCGCCGCTATATTCTTACGGATCCTTCGATGTCGCTGGCGCAGCAGAGGGCTCAGTAATAACCACCTCATGCACAGCGCGGCAAACTCGGTAATAGTAGTGCTCGCACTCGCACTCGCGTTGAGTTTGGTTTCCTGGGTATGGGACTCAACGGTTCTATGCAGTCCACCTCTGACTGCGCGTTGAGGGTAAATATAGTAGTTCTTCGTCAGGCTGCGACAAGGGCTATGGTCATGGTGAAAGTGACAAGTGTTTGGCCAAGATATACGTGATGGTTCCCTCAAGTTATTCCTACAACATCCATGGAGACATTCCTCTACCCCTTTCCTCCCTCGACTGGCAGGCTACTTGTAAATGTAGCGTCCCTCGGCGGCGTGCATCTCATGGGGAACCGCCGCGGCCATCTCGGCCGGAGGCTGTTGCGAATACGGCGTTGCCATCTCATAGATATTCGGATTTGTCTGCCCATGACTCCCGCCAGGCGGCAAGGGGCCGCCGGTGTCTGCCGCTGCTTTCGGAGGGCTCGGGCCGCCAGCGTTGTCCAGCCGGCGCCGAGCGAACCATCGTCGCAGGAGGAACCAGATCAGGAGACCGCCGATCAACAGGCCGCCGAGGGCCGTGCCAACTGCGATGCCTACGACTGTGCCTGTGCTGAGGCCGTTGTCATTGTTTTCTTGTTGTTCAGTCCGATCGTCATTCGACCCTGTCGTCGTGGCCGGGGGCGCTGATGATTCGCCTGTTGATGTCGATGGGGGCGGACTCTCGCTCGTTTCTGTCGTGGATTGCTGATGCGAACAAGTCAGAGGGAAATTTGCACCTTTAATACACCATCTCGGGGATGTCGCATACCTCGGACGCTGATGTCTGCTCGCTGAACGCCTCGAGATCGCTGCGGGCGAACTGCACCTCGATGCCGTAGGCGTTGATGGCGCCCTGCGTGAGGACGGTCGACGTGACTGTTGTCGAGTCATCGGATACGATAGTGAAGGCCTCGACCGTGACGGGCGAGTCTGATGAATACCAGGTCTCGCACCGAAAGGTTGACCAGTATCGAGTCATGCACTGGTAGGAGAGCTCTCTGCGAGGCACCGGTGTTACTAGTACTCGGTCACACATACGCCCGCGTCGTTCGACGAGCCACGCGCGGGGTGGAAGAGGCACCTACGTCGGGCAGCAAGTGTGGACGGTTGTCGCATCTTGATCGCCGTGATAGTCGCGGCAAGCCACCGAGTATCCCGACGGGCACACTCCTGGCGAGTAGACGTAGTCTCTTGTCGGATTAAAGTCGGGAGGATAGCACTCATCCGTCTCGATCGGGCCCTGCATCTCCCAGACCCCTCCATCCACGTGCTGCTGGTAGATCCCGGACAGAGTCGAGCATGATGGCGGAGGGGTGAAGGTCGTGGTCAACGCGCCGAGGTTCGACATGGCGGCCATCGAGGGAGAAGGACGAGACGCAGAGGCGGAAGATTTGGACCGCACGCGCGGAGAAGGGTGTCAAGTATGTATGAACATTTCGCGTCTCATCTTGTTGGCGGCCAGTTGGCCAGGTACATCAGCCTGAGGTGATGGCACCCCTGCAGCGTCCGATTACATCGATACGTACGAATACGCGCGCGGAGTTAACATATCAACCAACAAAAACCCTTGCCATGGCGGCTGTGCCGCAACAGGAGACCCCTGCTCGATTGTGAAGAATGTTCCAGGCCTCGAGATTTCAAAGAGGTCCGTCCGTACACCGCCTACCACAGCTACTCGGAGCATGTGTTGTTTTGTGTCGGGATGGATGGGTCGGATTTAAAGTCAAGGGTAGATACCCAACATCCAGGAGTGGTAATGAATAAGAAACATATAAATCATTAAGTAACATGGCACACATATTCATATCTTAAAGTGCCATCGCGTTAGGGGGCTCGCGTATACCAGCGTGGTCAAAAGATCAGTAGATATCTGGCAGCACTAGTACTGGCGACAACTGCTGCGTCAGAGATGAGAGAACGATAGCCGTCTCAACCATTGAAGGGTGGCCTTCACAGCACATATGTAGATCTATGCAGCACATATAACCAACCAAGCCACCGGCATTCAACGGGCATTCAAGACAAAGAAGCCCCAGGGATAGGGGGTTGAGGAATTGGTGTTGGGCACGCGTGGGTGAGGGTGGTATATAGGGCGTTGTTGGCCAGTTGATTTCCAATGCGCCGTGATGGCTTAGCGGTCAATCCGCCGCTTGATACCATTCATGTCCCCGTGAGAGCCGGAGGGGAGTAGGCAAGGCTGATGCAATCGGCCAGTCGAACCCTTTTGCCACTCAGGTTCAATTCCGGCTCACACCTCTTTCTCTCTTTTTTTCCTGCCCTCCGCCGACATTACTAGATACTTACCTACTATTATCACGCCGCACTATACGAGGGCAGAGCCGAGATAGAGTGGTCAAGCTTATACCTCTGCTATGCTTTTCGTAGTTAGGCACTATGTTCTGACTAGGTAAGTGTAAGTGGTATTGTCATCTTGTTGAAGTAGAGAGTCGAAGCCGAAGACTCAATGATGTTGATTAAGAAATGAACAGCCGCGTGTTGTGAGTTTAGAAGTGTTTCTCGCGTAAAGTACTACTTATTAATAGATCACGTCTGAAAACGGGACGCGCGCAGAATGGCACCGTTTTGAGTCCCTGTAATCCACCCTCAAACCACCTTGATGCAACGTTTCTTAACTCCCGCCGGCCCCCACCGAGCAGCAGGGTCGGCCCGGTCCTTTGGCAGCTCAAATGGAACTTAAGGACGAGGCGGGTTCCCTGTCAGGTGCCCTTGTGCAGTCTGTTTTTGCTCCCCGTCACCACACACCTCCGGGCTGCTGACGACGGGAACTGAGGCTTGGACAACATCATGAGTCGGCGAGAGGCATCCCCGCCGGGTGACCCGACCACTACACGAGATCATGAATCCCCTGCATATCGAACCATGGAGCCGCTCGAGTCAGACGACAATGACAAACGCGCCGATGATAACCACCAGGGCCAGCCCAAGAGAGCGACATATGAACAGGTCCCAACGCAGGATGGCGACTCGGAAGGCGTCGCCACTGCGAAACAGGGCTTGCGCCGACACTTTACGGTGTCTGCGATCCTGGGCGACTGCATGGCCGTGTTGCTGCCGACTGGACTGGTAGCATTTGCCATTGCTGTGTGGCGCTTGGATGGCAGGGAATATGTCGAGGGGTCTCTGGATACTTGGAGGAACGCCATCATCATCGTACGTCGCCCACGTCCTCCTACATCGCGCCAGCGCTATGAGTAGCCAGCGTCCTGAGTCTCGACTGACACTCGCGCTTCCTAGCTCGCCACCGCGTATCCAATACTCTTCGCCTCGATCGTCGGCCGCCTCATGTCTGCGGCAGCCCACTGGAAACTGGAGAGAGGAGCCGAGATTGGCCTGCTGGAAACTCTCATGGGTAGCCGAGCGGTCGGGTCGACGATCCTGACCCTGCTCCAGCTGCGCAGGGTGACCTTTGGAGCCGCCGCACTCCTCGTATTGTGGGCAGTATCTCCGCTCGGAGCGCAGGCGTTCCTGCGCATGCTATCAACAGAGCAGAGGACCGATAGCGTCGCCACCAATGTGACCTACTTCGACAACAATTCTGCCTCGAGGGTCGCATGGAACATACACTATGCGGACTGGTATGGGGCTCAGCTCAAACTCATGTCAGAAGTGTACTCCGCCCTCCTACTCACCTCGCCAAGGGCCAAGGCGAGTCCCGCAGACTCGTGGGGAAATGTCAAGATCCCCTTTCTAGAGCGCGGGGCAAATATGACGGCCAACAAGGAGTGGCAGGCGGTCGGAGAGTCGGACGTCGAGTACACCTCGTTTCTCGGCGTGCCTGTTACGGACGTCTTCGCCCCGGGTAACACGTCTTTCTCGCTTGAATCGACGTACATGGACCTGGAGTGCTCTGATATCACCTTGGATAAGGAGCCGCCGGAGGTGAACATATTCGACCGGCACTTCTCCTCCCCCGAAAAGAAGTCTCTCGGTACAAATGGCACTTGGCGCGGGCCTTGCACAGAGACCAGCAGTTCCGACGATGCCATCGAAGACGGGCTGTGCGGAGGCCAGTGGTTTCTGGCCACGGACACATTCGTCGGCCAATATTGGCATCAAACTTCCCACAGCGCCCCGCTGCTGACGCCAGTCACGCTCGCGGAGGAGACGGGCCTGGGTCCTCGGGTGACGAAGCTGCTCTTCTACGCCGTGGTGTGGAACCAGGGACAGGTCCGCGAGCGACGGCTCTTCTCCACGACCTGCCGGGTGCAGCAGAAGTACGTCGAGTCACGCGTCCACTGCGTCAAGGAGGGAGTACCGAACAGCTTGGACACGCAGCCAGTCTGCTCCGTCGTCGCCCAGCGACCCTCCCGCCTCCCACACCCCCCGGGCGACATATCCTTTCTTTCCTTCCCGAGGAACTTTTGGGAGATCGCCAGCAGACTGCCGGCATTGCACAGCGCCGGGGGCATTTACAGCGCGGATCTCTCGCTGCACTACCTTTTCAACGCGAGCACCCCCGTCGAGGGCGCTCTTGTGGACGACGGTTATGCTCTAGACATAGACAGTATATCGGAGCACGTCATAGGCGGGCGACTGAGCCAGCTTCTGAACACATATATGGGAGCCACGCAACTAAAGCTGGACGCCGCTTTAGGAAGCTTCCCGCCCGATAGCCGCAGTCTCTCCACCCTGACGCAGACCGAGTGGTTTGTAGAGTATGTTTCTGTCTCCCTCGGCTGGGTCCTGGCGTGTCTGCTTGCGTGCATTGTCCTCCTCGGCGCTGGCGTCCTCGGCGCCATCTTCTCGCACCGGGTCCGGGGCCCCGAAGTCTTAGGCTACGTGTCTAGCTCTGTGCGGGACTCGCGGTTGCTGGTACTGCCGGCGGAGACGAGAGCGCTGGACGGCGTGGAACTGACAAGGCACATACGTGAATACCGCGTCCGCTGGGGCATCGTGAGGGGGGCCGATGAGATGGGTATTGGTCGCGAAGATAGCGTTGAGCGGGTCAAGTAGGGACGCCCATGTTTCTTCGAGCACTCAAGTGTAATTGCCGTACGTTCTGTGATTTGGAATGATGACCATTGCAGGGTGGCTGGCCGCCTGGCATGGCTTGGCCAGCCCGTCCCAGCAAGTTGACGCCGGCGTTGATGTCGACATTCAAATAGATAGACTGCCTCAAAGAGTGAGAAGAATACGCTACCATGAGTCTTAAACCTCTTTGCTTTAACATATTATTCAGAGTGCCGGCTAATGTTAGTGTGTAGCGGCTTGCGTGCTAACTAATGGCTACTAAGTAGGAGTTATATACTTGAGTAACCTATTCCTACTTTCCCTAGACTCTTTTTTCAACCTCTGTAGAGGCCCGAGCTAGCATTGTTGGATATGAGAGATAGGACTCCCTCCTTGTACTCTAGCCACCGACGCAGCTTAGCTGCCAGGGCTTGAGAGAGTCTCTTATTCTCGGCTATTCCCACGCCATACTGACTGGAAATCTGTGCTTGAGGACTTGAGGGAAAGCTTCTTCGACCGGTGGTTCAGAGTCAGCCGGCAGCATCTCGGCCACAACGACAGGTCCCTAGCTGGTAACTTTCATAGAAAAAGCCTTGGCCCTAGGCCTGCTCAAGCACTTTCTCGTCGTATGTAGGGGCAAAAAGATCAAAAACATACAACACCGGGTATTCGCTGGTCGTCACCGACCCAACTACTAATCCAGCCCTCACTGGCTTATCTATGGGAGAGCGGACGGGATCCCGAGTTTTCCAGTGGGTATGGTCGTATGTGCTAGTATCTGGCGATGTGGGCACTTATGAGGCGGTCTGCAGTGCAACATCCACATGTGGAGGCAAGCGCCGGACCCTCCCACTTTTATTAAGAGAGGATCCTTGCTTCGAGAGTAGATAGCCTTTGGCTGCTCGTAAAGATGAATCAATTCAATTTCGAGACCCCAATGGAAGGGAGAACACATGGGCCGTCGTGCCTGGTGTTTGGTGGTGGTGTTTTGGTGGTTTTCTTTATCACAGAAATTGACCAATCACGACGACCGACAGCATGGCCTCATCACATGAACTCTCATTCACCAATTGCAAGGCAAGTCCAGCGATCTTGCCGTCCAGATGGTATTCTTCAAAGCTGATGAAAGTCGATTGGGTGGTGCTTGGAATCTTCCCCGGTTCAGCAAGAGGGTATTTCGCTTTTGTCAAGTCGAGAGAGAGGCCATCTCAATTACCCGAGGCTGGATCTGAAGTCTTCTCAATGCATCTTGCCTGTCACATCACTCACTAAACCCTACGAACACCACAAGGCACACATCACAAGCATAGAAGCAGGGACTCGGGTATGTCTGACGCGCAATCCATAATAGACACTACTAATTACAAAGTACGAATCGGACACGGCTAAGCATATGGACAGGACAAGAAACAAGTATGTACGGCAGGCCCGCACGTACCACGGCCGGCGAGGCCAGACCTCTCTCTCCCGGGCAGAGGGGAGCATAAAACAGAAACGGACATGGCCAAACAAAGGGAGAGAACAGACCAGACCAGACCCAGAACCCCGGTAAATGCAGGAGAAATGATGACAGATGTGAGTGACAGTGCAATGTTTGAAGCAGAATGCGAGGCGTTTCGTTCGTCGGCGGGGCGGTATGGCGACACGATCCCCGGTCCCTTGGTAGATAGATGGATGATGATGTGTGTACAGAGGACGTCAATGCAAAAAATGGTATCTTTTTCCTCTGTTCTCATGTGGAAGAAAATTGATGGCCCTGGATCCCGTTCCAACAACCTCCCTCCATGGTTTGTTTGGCTCTATCAAAGAACACGGCCTCGCTGGAACGCTTTCCCCAGGGAAGAGAAACGAAGCGCGCACTATCCAAAAGTCCTCATGCTGCAGAATCGGGCGAACAGGTCGGGTCGGGTCGATCGAGGTCCATTCGCCTGGTGGCGCTGTTTGTGAGGTCGGCCGGCCGTGATAGGGAGGGAGGCGCTGATGACGGGTCTACCCGTGACGTAATTTCTTTTTCATGTACATGTTCCAGCCGAGAGGCTCACGGACCGGAGGGATGTTGTAAACACAGGGGCGGGAGGGGGGGTCGGAGATATCTTTCGTGTCGACGTTGAGAGGATGGGATGGATGGATTGGTCAGACAGATGTTTTCCTTGGAAAGGGCGGGACAGCTTAGAAAAGCTGGCCACAGCCCCAGGTCTGCTCGCAGCCGCAGGTGCCTGGGTCCTTCCACTCGTCGTTGTGGAAGGAGAAGAAGACGGTCTTGTCACCAGCCACCTCGCGGATGGACTGGATGGCCTGGGCCTGCTCGCTCTTGCCGGGGACGGCCTTGCCGTTGGCGTTACCGCCGGTGGGCCAGCCGCACTCGAGGTTGAGGGCGGGTTTGCCACCGCAGATGGCGTCGAGGATCTCGAGCTGGTTCTTGACGAAGTTGCCGGCGTCCTTGGGAGCGACATCGGCGTTGAAGTAGGGGTGGATCTGGCCACCGACGATGTCGATGACACCGCAGATCTGCGAGGAGACGTCGTCACGCTCCCAGACGTTGAGGGTCTCGGCAGTGGTGTAGGGGCCGCTGTAGCCGGCGCCGCCGCACTTGGACTTGACGGTGGTGATGAGGTTCTTGAGGCCACCAACGTCGCAGCGGCCCTGGAACAGAGCCTCGTTACCGACGACGATCAGCTCGACCATGTCCCACTGCTTCCACGCGGTGATGGCGTCGATCTGCTCCTTGATGTCTCCGGAGTCGGGGCTGCAAGTGTCCTTGACGAAGACGCCGATGATCATCTTGAGGCCGTGCTTCCTGCAAGAGGAACCGACGTTCTCGAGGGTGTCGCAGTCAGTGGAGTAGATGCGGACGGTGGTGAAGCCGGCGTTCTTGATGGTCTGAATGTCGGAGTCGACCTGACCAGCGGACTTGCAGGTGCCGGAAGCATCCTCGGAGTAGGGGGTGTAGGTGATGGCCCAGTGGTCACCCTTGCTGCCGCCGAGCTTTCCGCCGTTGTAGTCCTTAGGGGGCTCCTCCTTGGGAGGCTGGGGCTTGGGGGCCTCCTCCTTGGGAGGGGGAGGAGCGGGGTACTCCTCCTTGGGGGGCTCCTGGGGAGTAGGCTTGGGCTCGGGAGTGGGCTCGGGGGCCTTGGAGGTCCAGGGGCAGACGACGACAACGTTGGTCTCGGTGATGGTGGTGGTCACGGCGTCGCGAGTGTAGGTGCCGGGGACGATGGTGGTGATCGTGGGGTAGACAACGGTGGTCTCCTCGGCGCAAACAGTGGTGGTGGGAGCAATGGTGTAGGTGCCGGCGGAGGGGCAGACGTAGGTGGTGGTCTCGATGACGCTGGTGACGATGCCGGACTCGGTCTTCTCCGTGGGGTAGGGGCAGACGATGGTGGTCTCGTGCTCGACGACAGTGGTAACACCGCCGTAGGTGTTGGGGCCCTGGGGAAGCTTGGTGGTCTCAGGGGCGCAGACGGTGGTGGTCTCGACGACGGTGATGGTGGTGGCCGGGAACTCGTACTCGCCGGGGGTCGGGCAGACCTCGGGAACGGGAGTAGGCAGGTCGACGGGGGGCACGTAGGTGGCGGTGGGCTCGACGGGCGTGCTGGAGGGAGCGGCGCTGCTGGTGCTCTTGGGGGGCCTGGGGACAACTGCGGCATGGTCAGTATTGCGACGGTATGGGCGGTGTTGGCCGGGTTCACATACGAGTCGGCTCGCCGTAGATGGTGGTGTAGACGGTCTTGCAGCCGGGAACGCAGACGTCGATCTCGGTGCCGTTCCTCTTGAAGAGGTTGGCGTGGGCGTGGCGGTGGCCAGCGGCAGTGGCACCGGCGGCGGCGGCCGCGGCGATGAAGACGGAGCCCTTCATTGTGAGAAGATCAAATTAGATGAGAGGGAAATGTTGGGTTTTTTCGTGTTTCCGGGGGGTGGAACGAATGCCCGCTGAAAGAGTGAAGCGGTGGTGAAGGTTGGGAGAGGACGAAACTACGTTGAACGGATCAACTCATTGACGGCTGTTCGTGAGGAGAGGGAAAAAAGAGGAGAGGAGGGAAGGGCGAAGATGGGCGGAAGAGCAGGCCAGGATGTTATTATTGCTGCGCCTAGAGCCGGGGTGGTCCAGCGAGAGGTGATGGTGGGTGTGGACGGCGGCGCCATGGCGAAGATGGATACGGACGGACAGGGGGGCCCAGATTAGGGAGATGTCCTCATCTGCGGGTAGCACAAGCCGAGAGCAACAGCGAGGCTAGTCCACCGGCCCAGCCCACGGGCCCTTGTGCATGCTGTACTGTAATGAGAAGCTGGAGCTGGTTGACAGGCAAGGCGCCCTGTCTGTCTGCATTGACGGCGAGTCAATCCAACAACGGCTGGAGCCCGTATCGTATCCATCCTCGCCGCCACAAGTCCCGAGTCGAGGATCCATCCAGGATGCCGGGGATGCTGTGAGGATCTGACATGCCGCCCCGTCTGACACGGGAGGCAACCTGGCAACCTGGCTGGCAGCAGCACTCACTCACTCGCAGGACCGGGACTCGCATTGAAGATTGATGATTGACGGCAAGGAAGCGCGACTATCGATGCCGCCGAGAAGTGGTCTTGGTCCATGTCTCTGGAGGTGATGTGGGCGTCCCCATTGGAGGTCGAGCCGTGCTGCTGGCAGGCGTTCGAGCCCGTGTTGACCAACGGAGCGAACGGGGCCCAGCACCGGGCGTTTAATTGACCAAGATTGCGGCGGTCAAAAGGGGGCGTGCAGCCGTTCGTTCTGGCAAACTGAGGTCTGGCTGGGCTGGCAATCTGGATGGATGGCAGAGAAAAGGAGAGATGCAGGGATGTCGTCGGGGGTGGAGACAAATTGGGCGGACCTGACTGGCCTCTCCCGGGAAATTAGCTAAGCGACATTACGGCACCCACTCTGGCCCCGCAAGGACGTCTGGCTTCCCAGATTCTCTCATCTCTCTTCCACTTCACATGGGCTTTCGCCTTGGACTTGCGAGTGGCTCCTTCCTTTGGGGCTCCCTCTGCGGTGCAATCTGCCGTCCTCGAGTCCCAGCCCGTTTATTCTTATCCGCCCGACGTCCAGAAGCCTTTCAGCGATCCAGTTCTCCAACGCCTGCGGTAGCGCATCGCCACGGCGGCCACAGCGCCTTGCCGCCCCCCAGACCGGCCGAACCTTCCCCTTTTGGGCCGCGTCCCTGGCCACTGGCCGTGCGGTACCTGCATCTCGCCAGATGCACAATCCAGGAACAGGAGGAACACGACGCCAATCAGGAGCCGCGGTGCACAAAACATCCGCCCAACGCTGGGTGCCCCAAAAGCTGGGGTTCGGAGGGAAGACTGCTTGACGTGTTTTTGTGCATGGGTCGTCAGCGCTGGATCCTTCCAACCTTCCAACCTTCCAACCCCTAATCCCCACCCGGCCGCTCTTCGCTCAATTCAAGGAACCTTAAGCTTTCGACCTCGAGAACAACAGGCCACCGGAGGTCTTGAGATCCATTTCATATGGAAACGGCATCAACATAGCGATGCTCCTCAAGAACACCCCGAGAGACCTTCTTGTCTGTCGTACTCATGTATCACCGTTGTGGCCTGCACGCCCCCCGTTTTAGTGCACGCCTCTTCGTCCCAATGAGGCATCTCGCCAGCTCACCCCCTATTCCTTCAGGAACACCTTCGTCACCGTCTTAGCCACCCACGCAACGGCTCGCCGTTCACTGCCTCATCAGCGCGGTCCTGCCTATACTTAGATACCCGGCCAGAACAGACAGAACAACCAGACTGATACATCGGACCCCAGGAATTAACAATGTTCCTATCCATCGCCCGGCCCCCCAGATTGGGTCGTTCTTCTGCTGGCGCAAGCGACCGGCCGATGTGACGGGCCACCTGAAATCGCCGGTCCGTCCACTCGCCACCCAGCCAAACCATCTTGCCTCCTTTCGTCCTGGTGCTGGACTAATCAGGCGGTCTGTTTCCGAGATGCTTGGTCCCCTACCGAAGCCGTGCTCAGGCGGGCGGGTGCTTGGAGCGACGTCGTCGATGGCCGGAAGCACCGTCACCCGAGGATCATGGATCATCGATCCCTCTCTCCCTTTCTGGGCACCTGGGCGGTCCGTCTCCCTTCGGCCAGGCCCTGATCTGTCGTCCAGGTTTCTCGTATCCTCCCCGCTTCGCTCGCAAGGAACAGGGACGAAAGAGCCAAGCTTTTTTCAAATAACATTGTAGCCATGCCAGGCCTCAACGGGAAACCCGCCCTGCTGATCTCTCGATCCCGCCAGCGCATCTCCGCCCAGCGCCCTGCTGCCCTGGTTGGAAATCCAGCGCATCGCAGAGGCCTAGAACCGCGCATCATGCCCCCTTTGGCCCGCTGACGCGCTGATCACCAAGCACCTGAGCCGCCCCTCCTGCTACAGACACGTCGCCCGCCAACGTTGCACTGTCGTCACGCGAATGAACGGTGCCTGATGAGAAGCCCGAGTAAGCCCCTCGGATCCGTGATTGGGCCTGTCACCTAGACCACGGCAGATGAAAAACCACGGAGATGCCATGCACACTCACATCCCCCTTTCCCCGACCTTCCCGCCCGTCTCCAGATCTCATTTCACTGTCGAGATGAACATGGGGCGCCATCCACCGCTCCCAAGACCGCCGGGCCAAACGTTCATCTCCCATATCCAGCGATTCAGGGATGAATGCCCTTGCTTTTCCATCACTCATTCGCATGTTCCTCTTGTCGTCCCGCCGACCTGCTGTTGTCTACAGCGTAATAACCGCACCGTACTTATGTACTTGCCCCGCCAGGGATCATCCCTTGGTCTCAGCGCCATCGACTGACGACTGTCTCGTTGCACCGTGGTATCATAATGTTTCTCTGTTGCTCTAACGCCCATCCAAGCCAAATTGTCGTACTTGTACCTACATGAAGGCCGAACGTAGGATGGGTAGTCCTCAGAGAAGTCACATCGACGTAACTGCAGATGTGCTGAGGAAAACCCCTTTCTCTCTCTTCATGCTCGGGACTCGAGATAAGTGCTCAAAGAACTCGTGTGATTACCAATCCTGCTATAAAAAGGCAACAGAACAAATCGAATACACTCTCTCCAAGTAACACCGCCATCCGTCTAGCCCGAAGATGAAACGAACCCTCCCTTCATCCAGCTTTTGTCGTAATGTATAGTCCCGTTCCGAGGGGCGCCGAGCATCTACACGTCCTCGTCGCTATCGTCGCCCAGCAGCTCGCCCTCGTCATCATCCACGGCAGCATAATTCCCCCTCCCCCTCGCGAAGCTGTCCCTCGTCGTAAACCGCCTGTTCCCGCCGTTGAGCCAGCTCCCGCCGCCGCCTCCTCCGCCGCCACTGACTCGCTCATACGCCGACGTCGCCGTCCGCACGAGCGCGGTAGCGACGAGCGGCACAGCTGCCACGACGGCCACGACGGCCGACACGGCCATGACGGGATACTTGACCCACGGCTGGTCGTTGTCGAACGAGCTCGACTCCCCAAGGCGGATCTGCCCGAACTTGCCGCTCCAGTTCTGGTACACCCACCACCCGATGCCGCCCGCGAGCGCGATGGGGATCACTACGGCGAAGAAGATGGCCCATCCCGACGTGCGCCGCCGGCGCTTCTCGTACTCATCCTCCTTGCCCGCGCAGGCGTGCGAGGTGGACGTCCTGTCGAACTGCTTGCCGCCCACGCAGGTCGTCAGCGGGATGCGGCGGTACCCCGTCGGCTCCCAGAACTCGACCTCCTCGGGGTGCTCCTTGCACCACTGCTCGGCCGAGATGGGTTCCTTGCCCGGCACGAGGCTGCACTGCCCGTGGTTATCCAGCTCAAAGTTGTAAGCGCTGTGGTAAAGTTAGCAAGTCGTGTCTCCTCGTGATTTGGCATTGGTACGTACCATTCGAAATCGCTCCTCGTGCACTCGCAGTTGGTCTTCTCGTACAGCCGCTCGATGCGATGGTCGTTGTAGCAGTTGGCGTCCACCTTCTTCCGCAGGTACGACGAGGTGTGGCCGAACAGACAGTTGCCCTCCTGCGTGGGGTGCTTCGGCGACCATAAGTAGTAGTCCTTGCTCTGGCCGTCCTTGGGCGCCTCGCACGCGCGGTTCGTCACGCCCGTGAAATCAATGTTCACAGAGAAGACCTCGCCGCCGTCTGACTTGCACCACAGCAGAAAGTTGCGAGACGTTCCGGAGCGAAGAGTCGTGATGTCCGTGACCGTCACTTCTTTCTCCGAGAAGGTGTAGTCCTTCCACGAGTTGCCGCCGTCCGTCGTGTAGGATACCATGTTGGTCTTGACATCCTTGTCGCCGGATCGCTTGACAAGCACGACGATGGAGCCCTGGTCGCCGTACTGCCACGTCCAGGCGCCCTTCTTGACGCTCTTCCACGTGATGCCTGCGTCGCTCGTCATGAACGTGTCTGCTTCCTCGACCGAAGTCAGGCTGGAACCGACATTGCCGTATCCAAACATGATGCCGGCAGCGCTGGCCGCCGAGAAGGTCTTTTTCTTATCTAGACGCTCGGTGTAATGGTGTAGATGAAGGGCGCAGTTCGAGTCGCCACTTCCGCTGCACTTGTACGACTTGCCTTCAACATCTTTGCTAGGGGGAGGCAGATATGCCCATTGCGAGCCGTCGTTGTGCGAAATCTGCGTCTGAAGCATCTTGCTCCCGTCCTTGGCCAAGCCCGCGACGCTGTTGATCAGGACGACGCCTTCGAGGCCAATGATCTTCTCAAAGTCCACATAGTATCGTTCGTTGCAGTTGACCTTGGGCGCGCTCATGACATAGGAAGTGCCGTTGGAGTTGCTCTTGATGATGCTGCCGTAGCGCTGATCCTTCTTCGTCTCCGTCGCAACAAAGAGGTTGACCGCGTGCGTGGAGCTGTCGAGAACCGTGTAGGCGTTCTGGTGGTCGACCTCGAAGCCGTACGGGAAATGGGCCTCGGCGTACTTTTCGCCGTCCATACTGGCGATGGCTCGGAGGCCCTTCTTCTCGTCGTCTTCGGCAGCAACAACGATGAACTCGGCCATCGTGGCAAAGTCCTTGACATTCGACTCGTGCTTCTTCTTGTCCTCCTCGAAAAAGTCATTGCTCGACCAGATGACCATGGGGCTGGTCTTGTCCTCTTCGTTATGGCCAAGACAGATGACCTGCTTGATGTCGCGGAAGGTGTAAACAGAGTTGCCTGTGAACTCGCACTTGCGCGCGTACCGGACCGCCGTCCTCCAGTTGTCACCTCTGTCCAGCGAGATGGAAGCCTCCTTGTGGCATTCCCCCCCGACCTCGTCGCACTTGTTCCCAATCCAGATAAGCCAGTCCTTCCTGTCTGGGTGGAACGAGAAGGGGTTGTCTCCTGTCGGCTTTGTTGGTGCCTTGAACGTGTGGAAGGTCTCCGCGCGATCTATGGTGTAGATGACCTTCTCCGAGTCGGTCGTGAAGAAGACGGCTTCCTTGAAGTAGGTGTGCGGGTAGATGCCCCTGATGTCTTCATCCTTCAGCACCTGTTCCCACTTCTTGCCATGATCCTTGGTTCGCCAGATGCGCTTGTCGACCTTCATGGAGCCGCCCTCTTCATATTCCACCGCCCTGGCGAGGATGGTCTCCTCAGAGCCCGACTCGCTGGCCTCAAGGTAGATCTTCTCGAAATCTTTGAGGCCCGTCTTCTCGAAAACGTGCTGTGTATGCGACACGTCCCCATTCGAAGGGGGGGCAGGAGAGTTGACAACATCGGAGCACTTCCTCTCGACCGGGTCGTCCTTCTGCTTGCCGTCTTTCCTCTTGCAAGTATTGCCGGGAATCTTCCTCCAGCCAGACGAGCCCTTGAAGGTATCGTCCGGCTTGGCGTTCTTGCACGCCTCCTCGGGGGGGACGATGGGGCCAGACTTGACACACTCTCCCTCCTTTCGCTCGAAGTTGTAGTCGCATTCAAAGTCCTGGTCGGTACACTCGCAGTCCTCCGTCTTGGGGACGGGGTCCTTGAACTCTTCCTTGAGGAAGCACTTGGCATCCTTCTTGCGTCGGCGGTAAGTCTGCTTGTGGCCCATGAGGCAGGTCGGCTTGCCGTCGTCGTCGACGCGCGCGTGCCAGTCCTCGAGATCGTCTTCCGAACATGTCTTCTCGTGGAGACCCTCAAAGTCAATGGCGATCATGTGGAACTTCTTGTTGTCGCCGCTGACGCCGACAAGCAGGAACTTCAGGCTCGTTGAGTCTTGAGTTGTGGTGAGAATGACGGGCTTGACGCGAAGGTCATCCGGCAGAGATGCCTTGCGCCATTCCTGGCCGTGGTCGAGGGAGAACTGGATCTCGCCGATGTCTTCCTTGCTGGAATCCTTGACCGCAACGAGAATGGAACCCTTGTCGCCAAACTCGAACTTGTGAGGGCTGTCCAGCGCCTTCTTCCAGGTGACGCCAGCATTGTCCGAGACGTAGAGGTCTCCTTCGCCAAACGGCTTGAGTGCCTTGCCAGTGTTGCCGACGCCCATGACCAGGCCCGGCGCCGGGCTAGAGAAGATCCTGCCCACATTGTCGAGGTTAGTGATGGAGTGGAGATGGAGGCGCTCGCCGTCGGCCTTGATCTCGTGGAACGTCCTGCCATCATCAAAGGTGATCTGGCTGACAACCTTCTTCTCGACGTTTCCGGAGCCTTCAACCTCCTCGTAATTGTCGACCGTGTTGACGAGGAAGATACCCTGGATGCCAGCGATCTTCTCAAAGTCCACGTTGCCCTTGGTATTGCGGTTCGTATGCTCGAGATTCTCGACAAAGTAGTCGCCGTTGGAGTTGCTCGTGAACATGACACCCATTGGGTTGCCAGGGCGAGTGTTCATGACGTCCACCTGGATGCTGTAGTTGGTACTCTCCAGAATGGTATACGCGCCTTGGTTGACCTTGTGGCCGTGCGCCGCGGGGAACATGGCGCGGTGCCATTTGATGGTGTCGTCGGTGACGAAGAGCGACATCTCGTCCGTACCCACGGCATTGGTGGCCACCAGGAGGAATTTCTTAACAATGGCCAGATTGACGACGCCCTGAACGCCGTGGTTGGTGTCGAGGTTTGGCTCGAACTCCTGCACCTTGCCATCGACCTTGTCGAAGAAGTTATCGGACGCAAGGAGTCTCTGGTCCTGCCTCAAGGGTGTGAACGAGTCGATGACGATGCACAGGACGCGCTGCTTGTCGAGGTCGGCCTGGCCCGTGGTGAACTCTGCGGAGGACTTCGCCCACCAGCAGCCGGACGCGTCCGCGCGCAAAGGCTTGCCACGGTCCTTGAAGTCGTTGATTGTATAGGTGTGGACGCTCGCGCAGAAGAGGCCCTCGCACAGCTCGCCGGCGAAGATGATGCGGTCGGGTTCGCTTGCGTGGAAGTGTAGGATCTGGTCGCTGTGTCTGCTGGTACGGGCGCCGCTCTCGAACTTTTGCCACGACTTGCCCCTATCTGCGGTCTTGTAGTGCTCCTCGCCCTCGGTCATAACGTAGGCGCGGCTCGAATCGAAGGAGTGCATGGTGAGCAAGGCGGACTTGCCGTCGGGGATGTCCTCGACCTTTTTCCAGGAGGCACCGGCATCGTCGGAGCGGTAGATGTTGGCTTCGGCCACGTCGTGGAAGAGGATGACGTCGGAGTCCTCGAAATAGCTGATGCCCAGTGGCGGGTTCTTGAACTCGGTGACCTTGATGCTCGGCGAGTCGTCCTTCGCGAGGATGGACGTCCACGTGAGAGCGAAGAGGAGGATGCGCCATGAGGCTGCAGCCTTGCCTCCAAACCTCATCTTGTCGAGACAGCTGCTGTCGGAGCCGATGTGTGGTTCATGAAGCTGTCGATCGATTGATGGTCGAAGGGAGATGAGCGAAACAAAAGGAAATGTCGCCTGTAGCTGTGGCGGGGTGAGTGAAGTTGGTGTTTCGGGAGCAATCGCCAGAACTGGACGGAGCTTCGTTTCCACGTGTAGCTTTATTATCGGGCTGTTCTCGACCACCGAAACGTCAGCAACCTGGAAGGCAGGGCAGCTCGAAGAAGCGCTAGTCTGGAGCGGCAGCCTAGCCCGGCACCCCTGCAACCAGTGGACGACGACCTGAGATCCAAATCATCCAATGGATCGTTCCGGACGAGTTATTTCTGGGCACCCGCCTCATCGAGCTCCCTGAAGCGGACCCACTTTGTCTGCGCTCCAGCCTCCCTCCCAGCGAGCGACGGCCGAGAAACATCTGGGACAGGTTTCAAGCGTCACATCAGATCAGGTCGGACAACCAACCCGTCAATGCTCCAGTGGCGGAATGATGAGGTGTATCATTCATGACCGGCAATGCTACCTAGTACTTCCATCACTCCCTCCCTTGAAGACCTAATAATTCGTATCCATGCATGCTACCTAAACCCCGTCCCCACGATTGCCCCTATGTCCACCAGTAAATGCAATGATATCTCGCTGTCGACTCCTGCTGAATGCGAGAGAGAGAAAGAAAAACGCTTTGACGGGAAGTCCCGACTGGCCAATTCATCAAATCATGTCCCCAACATGAACACCGCCATGGAGCTTGCCTATGCCAATGCCAATCCCCGAGAATGCGCGCTCAACTCCTCGACGTATGTCCAATATGTAAATGTTGCAGCGCTCCTGCGATTGCATGTCGCAGGAAAAGGCTTAGAATGGCTGCAGATCGTCGAGATAGAGCCGTCTGCGCTTCAATGTGGGTGCGCGAGATTTTGCGTGTGTTCTCCAGCCGGAGTGTGCCGGGCCGGTGCTGAAGTCGGTCTCAAAGGGTTGCTCGAATCCGGCCATGCCGTAGCTGGGACCCTCGTCAGAGCTAAAGCGAGCGCCGTAGTCGTATCTGTCCAGCTGAACGAGCCCACCGCGGTTGCGATCGCAGCAAAGAACGTTCAGGGTCCGGCCGTCGTTGTTGAAGGCGACTCCGCCGATCTCGCCAAAGATGTCGAACGTCTGCTTGCGCCGGAATGTCTGCGCATCGATGATATTCACAAAGTCGGCCTCCTCCGCAGCCACAAGTACGCGAGGTCCGCTGCCCGCCGGCGAGAAGCGCAACCCGCGAACGCCTGCCATCTCGGACCGTATCGTGGTCACAGGCGTACTGCGCCCCATGCTGTCTTTCCAGCGCCGCGCATCCCAGATCTTGATCCCTCGATCCTGCGCCGCCGTTGCCACGGTCCATCCGTCGTCAGACCAGTCACAAGCGAACCCGAAGTCTCTATGCCCGAGCAGCTCTTGGATCACCTCGCCCGACTCCGCATTGACGATGAGAGCCCCGTAACTGTCGCCCACCATGACGCGCAGACGACGATCGGGAGAGATCGCAGAGCAGTTCATAGGAAAGGCGTACTGTGTCTCCAGGATGAACTTCTCGGTGGCTATGTCCATGACGCGGAAACCCTGGTCATTCGAGGAGAAGGCTACCCGAGGACTGCCAGAGGTACGCGCCTTGTGAATTTGCAGATGATTCGTAATCCCACTGGTGTTATTCGTGATCTGGCCTTGCGTGTATTTGTAGCTCTCGTCGGTTGCATAAACGCTTCTCATGCAGTACTCCCCTGTGAAGGTGCCGGCAACGACCACATCGCTGTCGGCGTCGAGAGTGGATATCTGGAGGTGGATGATGTCGCTGAGGTCCATGGCAACTTCGCTCTGCCCCGTTAGAGGATTTAAATGATGAACAAACTTTTTGCCAGGATAGAACGCGTGGCTCTGGCCAGCGCACCCGAGCAGGTTGCGGAGCTGGAAGTGAGCGAGATGGACGTTCTGTCGGATGTCCATGCGCGAGAACCTAAAGTAGCTCTCAGTGTTTGGTATGGCGATATCAGGCAGCGTCGGCTGTCCACGTGGGTCAGCCACAGACGTTGGTAACGCTCATAGGGTCGACTACTTACACGCCACTTGTCGGAACCAGGAGCATTAACATAGTTCCTATATATCAAGAGCCTCCGTTCACGAGCTGCTTTGCGGGTGATGCCCATCTGTTTCCAGTCCAGCCCTTGGAAATCCCTCTCATCTCCAAGCAGCTCATCGAAGCGGACAGCCGAACGCCTTTGGTTGGCTTCCCTGGTTACTTCATGAACCGAAGGTACCCTCGACCCCGCGGAGCGAAGGTTTGGCGAGAAGTCCCCAAGACGGGCCCAATATGTGAGGAAATCCAGCACTCCAGGGTTGTCAGGGCCGAGTGGGCCAAAGAACGGATTGCTCTGGGGAACAGGAGGAGGTGGGGGAGGATCGGTATCGTTTTCCTCGTCGATTTGGTCTTGTGCCTCGAGCGCATTCTGCGCCATTGTGGCAGGATTCACAGTAGTCTCTGCGTTGTTCAGTTGCGTAGTGGTCCACGGAAACTGCCCTTGCGGCCCCAAGGGTTCTACAAAGGGCGTCATGCCCCCCGGCTGCTGCCCGAAGACTGATCCGTGCATCTGGAAGAAAAGGCCAGCGGATTGTAAATCTGCCAGTACGACGGGTGGGATTCCAAAGGAGCCATTGCCCTCGAGCAATGAAGGCTCGACGGGTACGGCCTGAGGCAAAGCGCCCCAAGAAGCGCTTCCCCCAATACCAGCGCCGCCGTCGCTATCGGTCATGCTTTGGTCGAGGTATCCCTCGCTGCTTGAATCGCCTTCGGTGTAAGACGCGTCTGCCTCGTCGGTGAAATGCCCGTCTGGCGGGTGGCTTTGCGAAGGGCCGGGGGCGGTGGACGAGGGCTGGTGTAGGCTGATCAGAGTGGCAGCTGCGGCCTGCCCTTCGATCCCGAGCGATTGACCAGCGCCATCGAGGGGCTGTTGATAATCATCTTGAGGATGAGAATCTACCGGCGGCGGAGCAGACGGGACGTCGTGGTGATGGGACGACGGGCCTTGGACGGACGGGGCGTAGCCGGGAGCCAGGACGGTATATTGGTTAGGCCGGAATGGCATGTTTGCTGTTCGCTACGCCCAAATCATCGACAGTCGCCCATGCGCTCGAGTCGGGAGCAACATCGGTGGTCCCAATGGGCCGTGGGTGTAGGTGTGTCGGTTGATGATTGTTCAGATTGGGAACCCGCCTAATTGGAGCTGAATGGCCGAGCAAGGGTGCCTCCCGTTGGGCCTCGTCACGCCGTGATCAGTGCGATAATTCGCTCGTCTCGCTCGCCAGACAGACTTGGGCTCTGTCGTCCGGCAGAGAACGTCGATCCCAGGGCAATGGACGGGTGTCTTAAGGGACGGTGTGGAACGTTCCAGAGTCTCGGTGCGCCGGGTTCCAGCAGCAAGGGTCGGGTCGGGCGGTCTTTCGAGTCGTGAGGATTCCGGGCTAAGGAAACGCGAAGGGGAGTTCGAGTTCGCGGGCTCGAGGCTCGTCTCGTGGGATGGACGTCGAGGAGGAGGTTGACGAAGGAGGATATCCTCTCCTCATGGCAGGTTGGGAGAAAGACGCACGAGAACGTGTGCAGGGCCGGGGGCGGCACTGAGATGAAGGGCGCTCTTGCCAGACCAGGTGCAGGCCTAAACCGTCTTGGGGCTAGGCGGCCCACTGAGCCGTGGACTAGTGGCGGGTAGCGATAGCGGGGGGTAGGATGGACGTGAAGAGCGCAGCGGGGCAGGGGTTATTAGTGAGGAGTTGGGGATGGAAGTTGCTTTCCACCTCATCCATCGGGCATCCTGCCGGGCTTGGGTTTGCCCACCCGGACATCTGCTGATCCAAAGTGGCTTTGCACATCATCAACCCCATCTCATCTCCATCTGCCAGCCGTGAACATTAATAATGTCCAGACACTGGATAACCAGCCTCCTTATTCCAGCGGCAGGGCTGACGGACAGAGGCCTGACAATCTCGAGACTCCGACAACGCCTCCCCCCCTTGGCCGCCGTGACCTCCCCTCAGCCTCTCCGCGAGATATTGCTCATGGTCTCATTCCGAGTACGAAGCCGTGGCATCCGCCCAGCGGTATGATATACCCCGGCACTCAACCAACAACCCGCACTGCACATGACGCCCAAATCAGCTCAAAACCACCGCATCTCCTTCCGTTGCCCGAGAGCAACGCCCCATGGCCAAATGAAACGACACTGGTCATCTGCCAGCCCCGGCCAGGATCCCGTGCCGCCTTATTCTCCGATTCGCCCTGTGGCCGGGCGCGGTTACACACAGAACAGGCTGGCCGCGCAAAGAGGCACATTTCAAGAAGCAGGTATCCGACGGGGAGACGCAGGAATGCCAACCGGTCCTGTCGTCCTCCCTGTTCGGGGCCCCTCCCTGGACTCGATAAACTCGGTGAGCTCATCACGGGCGAGTTCATCAGCGTCTCGGTCACAAGTCATAATTAATTCTCGCTCCCTTGGACAGCCCGCTTTATTACGCCGTGGCCTCGACAAGTCGTGGGGTGGGATACGGATGAGCTATCAGCACTTTGCTCGCTTCGGAAGCGGACAGGGGGTTGTTGGTCTCGAGCCTGGCCTCCGAAACCACCATGTCCACCAGCCCACCCCTTGGCCTCCTCGTCTACCCCCCTGGGCGACCGCAATACCACCGTTTGTTTGTCTTTCAGGCGGGATCGGAGACACGTAGGCAAGTTCAACAAGCACCGTCTACTACATACAATTCTCCCTCGTCTCTCTATCTTCGGCGCTTCTCCAAGGATCGGTCCTCAATCCTCCCGCCAGCTGGTCCATGTCGCCTCCGTCAGCCCTCACCACTCAAACAAGGATGTTTGGATGCCCACCTGTACGTCGTTGAATCGGGAAACCGCACCCCCATGTCGAGGGACAAGACAAAGACGCCATCCTTCAACCAACCCACCCCCTATGTGACCGTGCTGCCCCCCTGCTCCCCCCTGCCGGATCAGCTGCCTGCCGTGCCAACAGCCCTCGTGCGGTCCTGTCCGCCCGCCCGCCGTCTCCGATGGGCATCATCATCAGCCCTCCCCAGCGCCGGGTGCACCCGTCCACTCATTCTTGGTACTCATTGGCCCCATGCCTGCCCGTTTCGGCAAGGCACCTTAACCTTCATCACACCGCCTCTCCCACCGCGAGCAAATCTGACAGGTCTATCCGACCAACCCTGTCCCAAATTTGCCCATGACATATCACACAGCCAGCTGTTGGTCACAAACTCTGTTGAACCTCTCGTTCTTTGTGATGATCCGTCACTTCGACACCCATGCTGCTGACGTTGAGCCCGTTTGCACTCCAACACCCAACATCTTTGCCTCGTACGAGAATTGGTCCCGACCGCTGCTGCATCAAACTCAATACGTCCATTTCATCTCTACCACCCCGGAACCTTACATAGCAGGCACCAGCATAAACAGGCTACGTACGAACTGCTGAATGGATGTACAGACGCCTCCCGATGTTTCCGTGGCCATCACTGGCCATCTCTATACGGCTTTACGCCTGTGCCCCCCAAAAAGTCGTGTGAAGGAGAGTGGAATCATCCAGCCCGCCCGCCTGACGAGGCGACGGTGGCCGTCCGACCCATTATTACAATACCAGAGCGTCCGTTGCCTCAATGATCAACGTACATACAAGAAACCAGATAAATACTTCCGCGACCACCGCCATAGTCGTGCACGTATATATGACAAAAGCACACCCTCGCCATGAGCCCGCCACAAGGCAGGAAACAGAAAAACGCCCCTCTTGCGCCGTTCGGAATGCACCGCTCATGCGTCCGAGTAGTAGTGATCATCGTGGCGGTAAGGATGGGTCGGTGGCATCGACCAACTATCCGTGCCGCCGACCACGTTCTCCTTGGAGCCCCAGTAGTTGCCTCGCACGCGGCGCTCGCGCTCGAACTCGGCCCAGCGCTTCATCGTGATCTTGCTGCTGTCGAACTCGCCCTCATACTCGAGACCGGCCTTCTTCGTCTTCTCGCCTGCCGTCTTTCGCGTGTCGCCCCACGAGAAGTCGTCGAACTTCCAGAAGGCATAGACTGGCAGGACAAAGTTCCAAATGGGCAGGGAGACGAGGTAGATAAGCATCCATGCGAGATACGACCACGAGTGAGCAGTGACCACGATCAGGACGGCCGGCAGACCCAGAATGAGCGCCAAAAGAATCAGAGGGATGATTTGCGGCGTTGAGGCAGTGATGGATACGATGACTAGCAGAGGATTAGCTCAGGCTCGACAGGGGGTAGGAAATGACACTTACCGACGTAGAACGTGAAGGCAATAGCGGCAGGCAGGACGAGCGTGCCCATCAGCTCAACAAACACAACGAACTGCATGCTGAAGCAGAAGGTACCGCAAAGATCCCGGACAAGAACAAGCTCCATAAGGTTGTGAATGGTCGAGTTGATCCAGCGACGCCTCTGGGACAGGAGGACCCAGAATGTATCGGGAACGGTCGTCTTGCACACGGCCTGGGGAACAAACACCTGCTTGCGCTTGGGGAACGTCCTCAGCATGAGCGTACTCAGGTAGCGATCCTCGCCAAGAAGCAAGAGGTTCTTCGTGTGCAGGGTGTCGACGACGTTCTCGGAGTAGTGTTCCACAATGTCCGGGTTGGCGAGGATGGGCACCCAGTAGTTCTGACCTCCTTTAGGCGCCTTGATACGGTACATGCAGAAGCATCCGGGCAGACAGGTGACACCGCCAAAGACGGACTCAAAGGACTTGGCGAGATGGTGAGAGATGAAATACTCGAAGACCTGGATGGCGGACACCCAGCTGTCTCGCTTGTTGGCAATCTTGGTCTCGCCGCACAAGCCCATGATCTCGGGATCCTTGACCATAGCGGAGAGCATGTGAGTAAGACTGTCAGGGAAGACCTTGGTATCGGCGTCGACCATGAGCACGGTTTCGTAGAAATCGGGAGAAATGCCCGTGACCTTCCACATGCCGTTGAACATCTCGTACTCGAGCTCGGTCATACGCTCGTCGAACATGACCTTTTGGAGGAAAGACATGAGGATGATTTGACTGTCACGCTTGCCACGGTTGCCGGGCTTGGCCTTGCTCGCCTCATCCGGAGTACCGCATTTGACGACGACCATCATGGGCACGCGCTGCTGCTTGTCGACGGGGATGGCGGACTTGACCCCGTAGTCGTAGAAACCACAGTAGATCTTGGCCATGTTGTGACGCTTGGAGCCGCTGGCAACAGCGACGTACGAGAATGGCTGGACGTCTTCGGGGCGAACGGCGTGGTCCTTCATCATTCCAAGAACATAGTCGGGTGTGGATTTCTCCTCGCCCTTGCCCTTGATAATACCGTCGCAGATAACAACGATCACCTTGTGGCTGTTGGGGTAGTCGGTCATGGCAATGGAGTCGATCGTCGTCCGAATACCAAGCTCGCCTTCAGAGTAAGCGGTGACAAGGCACATGGTGTGGGCCAGCGGGAACCCGTAAGGCATATAGTCGGCAGGAGGCTGGGGAACGACATTTTCGTGGATGAAGCCAGCGGGGCCGGGGCCTTCGCCGGTAGGGGAGGTGCTGGCATAAGGGTCTGACCGAAGAAAGCTGCTACGGCTGTCGTTGGCCTGGCGGTAGAGCGAGTTGGGGTGCAGAAGCTGACTGCCCGCACCAGAGCTGGCCATCGTTGTAGGGACTCTCTTGGCTCCGTTGGCCCTGTCAGCGTTGATGGAGGAGAAACGAGAAGTCGTAGGCAGGAAAGTGCTCGCCCTCTTGCTGCTGCGGTCCGAGCCGGCAGCGGTGCTGCCGTCTCCCGTGATCCTGGGAGGAGCTTGGTAGATGTCGTTGGACCAGTCCTCGATCTGCTGAGCACGCTTCCGCTTATCGCTTGACTGAGAAGTCTTCGCGGCGGCGTATCCACGGCTGATGAACCACTGGAAAATGAGAGCGAGAACGAAGCGGGTGCCGACGACGGACAGAATGAGGGCCAGGAAGCAGTAGAGCACAACCTGGGAGGCAATGCAGCCCACGGTGGCCGTGTCGACGGAGCCGACCTTGATGATCTCCTCGAAGCACTCGGCGATGCGCTTGTCGCCGGAAGACTGGAAGGCGCGGGTGACATCACGGCCGCGAAGTGCCTTGTTGGCGTCCGAATCGGTACTCCTGAGTTCCTCAAATCGCTGGGGGATAGTGACCTGCGAGGTATTGAACCATTGGAGGAGGTTCAGGTCAAGCACGCTGCCGGAATAGACAATGAGGTTTCGTGAGCTGTTGCGAATATCATCCCAGGTGAAGTAAACATCGGCCGACTTGGACAGGTCCTTGTAGAAGGTGTCGCGGGCCCTAGAGGTGGTGTGGCAGGCGTAACCCAAATAGTGAGGGGTGGTCATATTGGGGCTTGTCGAGCCATCCTGGTTGAAGGTGTTGCATGGGAAGTACCAGGCAAGATCACCATCGCTGTTGGTGGGGACATCGGATCCAGGAGCACGCTCGATCAAACCCTTGCAACGTCCGTTGACGTTCTGGAACAGAAAGCTGCCGTCCTTGCCGCGGTTGTTCATGTTGGGGATGTCGTAGAGAATGTTGGCGCCCGTCTGGCGGTTGATCATGGGAATGCCCTCGGCAGGCGGGTGTCGAGAGCGCGTCAGGTCATAAGCAGTGCCGTGGAAGATCATGTAGCCATCGGAGACCTCGTTGACGCGCAGCCTCAAGGGAGGAGTGTTGCAGACCACGGCCGTGAAGCCGAAGGTGATGAAACCCACGAAGCCCATGATGAGCAAGATAATGCTGATGAGGCCCATCTTCTCTCTCCAAGCCCTCCTCTCGGCCTTGGAACGCTTGCCACAGCATGCGATCATGAAGTCGGGCGCCCAGAAGGTCACGATGGCGCAGTAGACGTTCCACAAGCTAGGCGGGCGAATCTGCTCCTCGGGGCCAGTGTGCTTCTTCTTAGCCGTCTTTGTGATCTTGCCACCGGTCGTGTTGCGTCGCGACATGCGCTTGGTGGAGGCGTGGGCGGCCCCCTTCTTCTCCTCGTGGCTGTTGTGCCTGCTGGACCGCTTGCCGGGGGGCGTGGTGTCAGACGCGCCATCGAGGGTGTGGGAGCGGCTGCCCCCAGAGACGTCCGTGGTGACCTCGATATCCTCGGCAATGGGATCGTTGCCGGTGGAGGAGGGGATGGTGTTCATGTTGGCGGCATGTTTCCTATAGTGGTAGTTGGGGTGGTCCTTGTCGATGCGGTTCCTCTCGGGTCTGATCAGACTCCGCTTCCTCTGAAAAGGAGTCGCGGGGCCTTGAGGAGGCTGTTCTCCAGAGGGCGAGAGAGGCATATCGTCTGCGTGTGCATTAGGAGAGGTGATTGTGTCGGCGAAAGAAGACGCGGAAGGCCCACGATGATGATGAGGTCGCCCTTCTACTGAGCTATAGCCTCCGGCCTCGATGTCCGCAGGGCGATTGCGTCGGGACGGGGAATGTCTATAAGCATTTCGCTGGTCGTAGGGGCTGCCACCCGGTCTTTCTGGGAGAGACATGGTCCTAGGGGGGGAATCAACAGTCAGCGGTCTGTCGTGTCGCACGGGCAGGAAGCGAGAGTGTGATGCGCAGACGCATTCCAGGCAACGGACGGGGGGACTTCACCCTTTCGGGGGAGGAACGTGGTTGAGGTCGCGCAGAAAGGGGGGGACGTGGCACGACACCAGTGTTCAGATTTCGGGGAGAGTCAAGAGTGACAGGTCTCGGGGCGAACGCAAGACGCTGAAACGGGAGAGCGCTCGAGCAAGGCAAGAAAACGATGCAGGACGCGAAATGCTGGATGTTGATGGAGGGAGCGAGAGGAGCTGAGGCCGTACTCACGAGTGGATTTGTTATGGGGGAAGGGCCCCCAGACACAGGATTTGTGGTTGCGTTGGCGTGCAGGCGCAGCCAATCCCGGCGAGTGTTGAGCGGGGGTTCCTTGGGCGACGGGATCTGTCCTGGCCTAAATTAAGCTGGACCTGGCCTAGGCTTTGGCTCTGACGGCAAAGACGTCGCTCGACCTTGGAACACCGGCAAGCTGCAGCCCAGTGACGACGGGGCCCAGCTGATGATCTTGATGCAACCCTGGTATGGTTGTCCGGCAGACGATTCCTTCCCGGCTGTTCGCGGTACGGAGTGAATGATTCTGATGAACCAAATCAAAAGCGGTCCGGGGTTGGCTTGGATGCCCACCAAAATTATTTCCTCCGCAGATTTCGATGTCCGTCGCTGTGTCGAATTTCAACGTCTCTTTTCAACGTTGTGGAAGGCTTGTCGCGGACGTTGAGGGCAACGGTCGGTCGGTCTGTCGGTCGATGGTGTGGATGATTCTGACTTTCGGTGCAATCCGAGTCAAAAGCCCCAAAGCGGCCGTGGTAAATGGCTGGCTTGCTGCGAGACCTTCAGGCTCGTCTGTGTCTCCAACCTGCGCCGGAACACACGCCAAAGCCGCGAGTATTACGGCACGAATCGAATCGAGGGGTTCGTGAAGCGATGGGAGGCAGGCCGTCGACAAGAAAAGAGGCGTCGGGCCCGGCAACGAGAGTGATGATGAATTAACGAGCGATGGAAGTGGTGTGTAACACACCGGGGCGAGATGCAACGAAAGACGAAAGACGAGAGATGGCGAGCGAGTGGTTCCCCTGCTCCTGGGAAAAGAAGTCGTGCCGTGAAAAGGGAGCGCGATGTTCAAGAAAAGGAGAACTCGGGATCGATTTTCGGTCCCCTGTCCTTCTCATTCAGCGCCTCCTTGGCAAAGGGATGGGAACTGTGTGTACCTAGGCTCCTCTAGCCCGTCCGCTGAGTTTGCCCGACTGGATGTCCAGTGCAGGAAAGGGGGGCGAGGGCTGGCAAGGGGCTGGCGTGGTGGGCTGGCTCAACTTCCAGCGGGCGATGAGGGAAACGTCTGTCCAGGCAGGTACTGTCCAAGTCCTCCCAATGAAGTCGGGTCCACCTTCAGACACCCCGCGCCCCTGTGAGAGCGCCCAGAACGACCGTGACAACGCGGCTACTTGACAAGCTTCCGCCCCCGGTACTTAAGGGGTACTTGTCCCGCTCTACTTGCAGCTTTAAGCTGGCGATCCGTCTGCATTAAGATGAGGAGGGTGGTGCCTTTTCTTTCCCTTCCCACGGGCCGCCCATCATACATGCCCTCAAACCATTCCCTGTTGTTGATGTGGTGCACGAGCGGCTGCTCCAGAACACTAACGGACATTCTCATCTCCAACACCTCCGAACTTCTTGCTGAGAGCAAGTCGGCCCCCGAAAATGTCGCCGACCGCGTCCCGCCCTGCCGGGCGCTGGAATGCGCCTCGACCCTTGTGACATCTCGGATCTAGCCTGCTTCTCGCTCTCGCTGACCCGGACTCGTGTTGGCTCAGCGTGTGGCAAGAGACTCGGGCCAGACTGGACACGCTGAGGAATGCTTCTGAGGCAACGTCCATCATCCCGCGCCAAATTCCCCCCGTTTCGGACTCCCTGGTCCGGAGTCCTTCCTCATCGTGAAGTTGTCACCACCAACAGGGGGAATCGCCTCGCCGAAACCCACTTACACGGGACCGTACATGAACCAGCATCGTGCGGAGATCCGCCGTGTTCTTTGCGCATCCGGGAATATCAAAATTGCCTGGGCTAACATTGGCCAGGCCGTTGCTCCCCGCCGCCGGGACTGACGGTGGCGCACAACGACCAACACGAAGAATGGGACCTGTCAATCGAGATGCTGCGCGCCGATGCATGCTGAACTTCCTGATCGAAAATCTTACATCGACCATGCGAGCCGCATTCGGCCGGCCGAACCTTGAAAGATCGTCCATCGTCAACGTCTGCCGCATCATGTGAGCAGACACGAGGGCGACCGAATTCCCAAAAGGGCACCACCAAGAAAGCGCGCTTGTGAATACGAAGAACGGTCCGAGAAACCTGGCGAGGGGTCCTGCAGTAGGCTCTTGGCATCCGTCCACTTCCGACCCATCTGGCCCGTGCTCGGAAAAACGTCTCGCAGCCTTCGCTTGGCGTATATCCCGCGCTGGAGAAGACTCCGAACCAAGTCGGCCGGCCTCTGATGGTTCGAGAAACCCGGATTCGGGTCCTGTGGTCGCTAGATCCACACTACAGTTGAGTGTCACGCAAAGAGGCGCCTCCCGAACAACGTGGTCGTATGCATCGAAGAGGTTTGAGGCCCCTCGCCGACGCTTCTTACGACGTCATCCGTCCTCATGCCCCTGGCCTGGCTCTCGTGAGTGTCCTGTGAGGTTAATGCGCCATGTCTGCCGAGCGCTAAACGGGCCCCTTTCTGCTGGTGACAGGGAATCGGCGATTCCGCTGTTTGATTACCGTCCTCGCAGCCTCATTTCACTCAGCTCGGTCACTGACAAACCCTCCAGTTGGATTCGCGAAAGAAACGAGCAGTAGAGGAGGTGAGAGTCTCAACCGCAGCACCCGCATCGTGATGAGAACATTAAAATACGGTGTACTTGAGTTCCAATGGTTGATATGGGCGGTATTCATGCAGGATTGCCCGCAGGGCGACGGCAGCGGCACACTCAGACGCCCGGACAAAATCGTGGGTGAACAGGGATTCCTGCAGACACGATCTCGTCGAGCTTCTAGCGGCATGCGGCCAAGTGGCCCAAGAGCAGTGAAAGTACAGGTACCACTAGAGGAAACGGGCCCCGTCCTGTGGAAGGTGACCACAGAGAGAATCAGCAAGCACTTGATGGAGGTGAGGAGCAATGCTAGGGGAAATATCAGTCGAGACTGACTGGAAAAGGAAAAGAAGCGGAAGAAAAATAAGGCGGGAGATCAGCTGCTATGTTTGGCAATGGCGGACAACGCTAGAACATGTCCCCTTGTCTGCCCTTAACTTGCGACGGCATGATTGTCGCATTGTCTCCTTGAATTTCCCGGTCGTTCAGTGTGGCGGAAGTCTGTCTTGACGTGCATGAAACGTCGCCGCCACGGCTCAGGTAGGACTCTGGCAGGACTTCCTCCATCGACCGTGAATAGGGGCGCCCTCAACTTGACCAAACCATCGAAATCTGCCTTGAGATTCCCCGCAGAACCCCATCGATATTAGCTCAGGTGCGCCATCTTCCTTGGTGGGCGCGTAGGCTCGCTTCGAGCACGACTCCCATTTGGTCATCCTGATATTAGCGGCAAACAAAGTCCCCGAGATCATCTCACTCTTCGGCCCCGAGCCCGGAGTTGCGATTCAGTATAGACAGGAGGGAGGCAGAGTCTCGGGGTATACTATGGGGGAAAGGGGGGTGGCTGGTGGGAGAGAGAGAGAGAGAGAGAGAGAGAGAGAGAAAGAGAAAGGCGCCATTCCAGATGACAATTCAGTCATTCCATTCCACCGAGGGCCTCCCCTGAGCCTCTCCAACAAAGACCACCGGCCGGTGCCTGAGAACGCTTCTCCTAGCCTGCCAGCCACGGGCTGACACGCGGGTACCTCGTCTCACCCGTCCACCAACCCCCGTTGTGATGGAGGTTTTCTGTTCCAGTCCCAGTGTCTTACGGCGCTAAACCTGCTGTGCTTGTAGCGGTCAAGTAACGGGTGTCCTAGGTACGGCGGGCAATCCTTTACACCAATCTGATGTACCTCGACTTTAGTGCCCCTGTCATTCCCCAGCGAGCGGATCGCCCATCCCACCCACCCCGTTCACGGCTCCTTCCCTCGCCCGAGAATCTTGGAGGAAAATGGGACAATTGCGCGCATGTCCAATGATAATTACTACCTATGAGCAGGATCCGGGAAACCTGCCCGCTCCAGCGTGGTTTCTCTCCCTCTCACTTCTCCGTCCTTCCATATTTCCGCGCCTCCCTGTTGGCAGTAGCGACTGAAGCGTCTGCCTGCCCCAGTGCTTTGGCCTCCCTGGTCCACCTGCCTACCGCCTAGGTACCTGCCGCCTACCGCTCGTTTTAGGGTGCGAAACACGCCGCCGGCTCCGCCTCCTCTCATTCTCCGGCCTCTCGTGCTGTTCCTCCTCCATCGACAGATCACCAACCCTCGCAGCTGCTTGCTCCCGACCCGACGGACAAGTGCCGCATCGGCCTGCCTTTTGCTTTCCACAGTGGTACAGCAGCATCGCTTCGCATTGCATCGCATCGCATCACTTTCCAGACAGCCAAGCGTCCGCATATCCCAGGTACGTACGTCTCCGCGCGCGGCTCTTCTGTCAGTCTGGCTTCCATGTCTCGTCCATGTTTCCCCCCTTCCCAACCCTCCCATTCCTGCTGGAGCCTCCTGCGTCTCCAGGCAACATCCTGTATGCGCTGCCGCGGTGCCTGATGCTGCCCTTGTTCGAGGACGCACACCACACAACACAACACACCACATCCCGAGGCATCTCGCGGCTGGCGTTCCAACATCCAATTCCCCTCCTATGGTACCTGCCCGCTGCCGGAGCACTCACCGGCTGCTTGGGTCCAACACAGCATGATCATTGCTGCTTCCGGATCCCTGTCCTTGGCATCCCGCACGCATTGTCAACCGACTGTCTGTCCAGAGGTACCGTCGCAACTTGCCCCCTGAAGCAGGCCGTCCTCGGGTCATCCAGATGGAAGGGAGGCCAACTTGCTTGCCGTCTTGCATTGCGCTGCCAAGCGGCCGGTCGCCCCGGGCCCGATCTTCGTTCATTCAGCTTTTCTTCCTCCCTCCAGCCCCCAACACCACCACCAGCTTGACTTTTCCCCCGGCCCCTCCTTTACAACTCGCCATCTTGCTTCGGCCGGCCGACCGGTGCTCTGACTGATCCTTCTGCAGTATCTAGTTCCTAATATTCAATTCACCGACAAACGCAGCCGAGCTTCGGTCGTCGTCACACCCCTCTCGTCGCTCGTTCGCCCCGCGCATCCCGTCTGTCTTCCCGTCAACCGCCGAACCTACCACGGTCCCGGATACCGCCTCCCCCAGAGCTGAATCCACAAGCTCGGGACGCTGCCGCGTACATTGTCACACGGCTCCGATCAGACCGCCGGCAACGCACGAAACCAGCGCGGACAAATGCCAGTGTGCACCACTTGCCGACGATAATACCGTGTCCCCATCCCACCCTCTGCCCTCGATCAGGTCGACAACTCTTCTAGGGCTGCTGGAGGAAGAACGCAACTCGCGACTCGCCGGCTCTCCATATCCCTTCCCGTTCATACAATGGCTGCCGTTACTGCGGCATCGCCCCCGCCGGCCACGAGCCCGCCTTCAAGTCCCGGTCTTCGGAAGCCACTGCCACGTCCACACATGTCGCCCGAGAGCTTCATCGCGGAAGACTCTTCCCGGAGACAAAGGCCGACAATCCCATTGTCTGGCTCCGGCTCCCCGCGGCTCCGGGACGCTCCTGTATCTCCCGTCAGGGTAAATCAGTCCGAGCACTGGGCCCAACCCTCCAATGCCAACATCGAGCACGCCCCGGGACGAGGCGGAGAGTTCATCCTCACAGACCGCACGCGAAATGACGGCCTGCCCCAGACTCCCCACTCCACGGAACAGCCACAATACAGCCCGACGCCGACACGAGGTCAGAATGCGTACAATGACGCGTTGGCTTACCAGCCTTCCAGTCATGGCCGGAACACCACTTCCTCGCAGAACCGCATGGGCTCGACGCCGACAAGTCCTACGCCTTCTGGTGTTTCCATCCACGGCAACTTCGATTTCGGCGTCCCTCCCTCGAAGTCCCTGCCCCCGGTGCCTTCCCATCAGGCAGGCCATGCCCTGCAAGACGACAACCGCAACAGCCGCGAGTCGGATGCGACCTCGAGCACAAATCAACCACAAACCTCGGCCGAGTCGTCGGCCACCACGAGTGCAAGCTCCATTGCTGGTTTTAACGAAACCTCGGAGTGTGTGGATGATGGTTCCGCAGGCAGCTCCCTCATTGAGGGGCATATGCCCCGAAACAATTCAGTGCCGCTCTTCCAGTACCATCACCAGCACCAATACCCCCAAAGGGTTTCCAGTGTTCCCATTCCAGCGGTTCCGAGCTCGTCCTCGCACCCCGACCTTTCGGAAGGTGCTGCCATCAACCGCCACCTGACGCCAGTTAATGGTTTTCGGAGGAGCTCGCTGCCACGCCCTCCGTCTGCTTACTCCGTCATATCGGATTATGGACCTCGTGGTCGTTCCCCTGGCTTGATGCCCGGCGGCTCTCACATGCGTGCTCCCTCTGTCAATTCGAACTCGCGCAAATCTCCCGACGTGAGGCCGTCGTCTTACGCCGAATTGCTCAACGTGCCCTACCCCCAGCCAGGACCCGCGCCCATCAGCTTCGACAATACGAACCTTCGAAACGCGGTTGGAAATAATGCATCGTTGCTTAGCGCAGAAAAGACGCTGGAGATGTATCGGCAAAACGTGAAGAAGACGGCCGATCTCTCCATCCAATACTCCTTCGCTGTCTTCTTGATCTCCACAGCTCAGGAACAGGGACTCGACTGGGATGAGCCTGCCCGTAAGAAGGACAGCAAAGACAAGAGCTCACCGCAGGAGCTCGTCAAGGAAGCCAAGCAGATTCTCCAAAAGCTTTCTAGCGCCGGGTACCCGTTCGCGCAGTACTACCTGGCCGACGGCTATGCATCAGGTCTTTTCGCCAAAGGCAAAGAAGACAACAACCAGGCCTTCCCCCTCTTCGTCATCGCTGCGAAGCACGGCCACGCCGAGTCTGCCTATCGAAGCGCGCTGTGCTACGAGTTTGGATGGGGTTGCCGAAAAGATCCCGCGAAGGCAGTGCAGATGCTGCGAATTTCAGCGACGAAGAGACATCCCGGCGCCATGACTCGTTTGGGCAAGGCTTGCCTCTCGGGCGATCTGGGCGAAAAGAGGTATCGCGAGGGCATCAAGTGGATGAAGTTGGCTGCCGAAGGCGCCGACAACGTCTACAACGCTGCGCCTTATCAGCTGGGATGTCTGTACGAGACAGGCTACGGAGACGATGTCTTCAAGGACGAGAGCTACGCTGCTGAGCTGTTTACACAAGCGGCTGAGCTGAGCCATCCGGAAGCCAACTTCCGAATGGGAGAGGCCTACGAGCACGGCAAGCTCGGCTGCCCCCGCGACCCTGCTCTCAGTGTCCACTTCTACACCGGCGCGGCTGAAAAAGGCCACGCGGGTGCCATGATGGGTCTATGCGCCTGGTACATGGTTGGTGCCGAACCGATATTGGAGAAGGACGAGGAGGAAGCCTACGAGTGGGCGCGCCGTTCGGCAGAGCTTGGTTAGTTGATCCGGATCGACCCCCAGTGCCTGAACCCACACTAACACTCGCACAGGCTTCGTCAAGGCCCAGTATGCCGTAGGCTACTTCACCGAAATGGGCATAGGCTGCCGCCGCGACATTCTCGAGGCCAATGTTTGGTACGTCAAGGCCGCTGACGCCGGCGACGACCGCGCCACACAGAGGATTGCCATCATCCAGGCTGCCGTCAGCGGCGGCACGCCGATGGAGGTGGCGCCCCCACGCAACGGGAAGATGAAGAAGGGAAGCGGCGGCGACGACAAGGACTGCATCTTGATGTGAACGACTGGGACGACTCGACCCCACGACACTAATGGCGTTTTTTTCTGGACAAAATCTATTCTGCATTAATGATCGATACCGCCTACACTCCCTTTGCTGCTGCAGCATGCCTTGGTTGGTTTGCATCGACGACCATTGGCCGCCGGTGGGAGGTTTGGATACAGCCGCGACTTTAGGCAGGAAAGGCAAAGGCGGAATGATCACAACTCGCCTTCTGTCGCTGTTTTCCTCCAAGAATCTTCCCTCGTTTCTTTCTATGCTCGTGCACTTCTCGCCTGTGTTGAGGGCGCCGTGGACAGGGTACATTGCATGTATGGGTGGCCGGGTGGCGGAGTGCGGCTCTAGGTGTTCCCGAGGAGCCAATGCCCATCACTTTGCTTGCTTTGGCGTTTAGAGGGCAGATGGCACATGCTAGGAGGTGTGCTGTGAGGTTACTCTGCAGGAGGGCTGCTGAGGGTCGTACATAGGAGGAAGCAGTAGTAATGGCCCCTGTCTTGGACAGGATCTCAGAAACCCGTGTTTGCTTTTGTGACATGCTGCAAGGCGAGAGTCTGTCTTGAGGTTCGAGGAAATGTCCCATGCAAGGTGTCGGAGATGTGCAGGATTCTGAGGTTTACGACTTGCTTACCTTGAGCCAGAGAACCATCACTGGTATGCGTCTGGACAGACATCATAACCTCACTTTGAACATATTCACGAGTCCGGAGCATATAGAGTTCCCGTGTGTGATTACCTAGTACAACAAACCCAGCCGCAGGCGAACGCACGTATGCCCGCATGCAACCTCAACGCCCAATGCCGGATTACATGGAAGTGAGGGAACGTCGGCCAAGCCACACCATCATCGGCGGTCTCTTCGCAGACCTCACGACATGCACCCCGGTATAGCAACGACCTGAAAGACATCCATCCCCATCTCCAAGCCTCCTCCCACGTCCCGCCCGAAGTGGCAATGGGGCGTATCTCCCCCCTCCAAGGTTGTTGCGCGCGCAAGGCAAAACGAAAGCCGCAAACACCGCCACGCTATGAGATGGTGCGGCTGAGCGACAGCAGAAGGGGCAGAAGGGCAAAGGGAATAGGAAAAAAAGCGAAGCCACCTCCCAAGAGGGGACAACCCAGAACGCCAGGTCGTGATCTCGTAACGAACGACACCCCTTCCTTTCATGTACGTCTTCATGCGCCGGTGCCCCTGTCCTTCTTCTTCGACTCGTCAATCTCCTCTCCCAGCTCCTCGGGCTTCCGGGGGTCGACGTAGGCAGAGAGCCTCTGGTCGCCCCAGCGCGCTCCGACGGTGACCCAGACCATCTTGCTGGGGATGTTGACGTTGACAGTCTCGCGGTAGCCGGTCCAGCGCATACGGCCCTCACGGTCCATGGCACTGTTGCCGAGGCCGCCGTTCACGTTCCACTCCTTGACGACGTTCTTGATGAACTCGATCTTGCGGCGGAAGTCGTTGGCGGAAGGTATGCCCTGGAACTCGGCGGGGATCTCGGGGCGACGGCGGGACGTGGTGGTGGTGCGGCCGGCACGCAGGGTCGCCGGCTTGGACTGGAAGTTGAGCAACGTCTGCAAGGGGTAAGAGAGCATCGCGCGGTCGTCGAGGGCGTTGGCGCCGAGTGTTCCGGTCGTGGCGAGAGCCTCTGCCGCATCCTGGGGCAGGTGCCAGAAGTGACACCAAGTTCCGGCGGCATTGAGGACGATCTTGGTGTGATCAGGGAAGTTGAACTGGAGGTCATGTTAGCTTGACGAACGCGAGAATTGTAGAGAAGACCATACCTGGAGATGGCCATCGCAGAAGACCCAGCAGCCGACATCACCGAATCTCTGGTAGAAGGTAACGAGGTCAGAGGGCTGAGCCGCGGTATCAGCAAGACTGGGCTGCTGGGTGGCGTTGTCCTCTGAGGGAACCGTCTCGTCCCGGCCATAGGCGATCATGTAGTTGGCGAACTTCTTCCACAGGATCACACGCTCTCTCTTCCTGTGCTCAAACACGTCCTTGCCCGGGTTCAGCTTGCCAGGCGTACCATCCTCTGCGACGGGCACACGGAACTGACTGGCCGGCACACTGACCCAGTTCAAGCCTGCCTCGCCATTGTTCTCGTAGAAGTTGATGCCCTCATTAGGAGGAATAGGCTGATGCCTCTCCGCGTAGTTCTCATCCTGTCGTCGCTCGATGTGCCTCTCGGCATTGCGCACGAGCATGCAGGCACTGGGAAGAGTGGCTGTCTTGCCGTTCTCCGTAGTCGGGATATCCCGAAGAACGCATCCGACACCTCCGTCGTTGAGGATGTAACCCAGTCCGAACTTGTTGGTATAGTCCACCCATTTCACAACAACCTGGGGATGAGCCGGAGCCTTGTCCTTGGCCGAGATGATAGCCATGGTCCGGGCGTTCAAGGCGCGCTCGAGCTCGGCCTGCAGTCTACGCAGCCTCTCCAGGATCGCATCAGGTTGCGAGTCAACAACCGCTTGGGGAGACTCGGAGGGGCTGAACAGCGTCGTGCCATTAGTGCTCTTGCTTGAAGTGCTGCGCATCGTTCCCGACGAGCTGGAGGTAGATAGCACATCCTTTGTCGTCGGCAGGGCTGAGGTAGACTGCGACTTAGGCAGCGGTGCTCTCCTAGTGGTTGCGCTCTTCTTCTGCAGCGGCTCCTCGACCGTCTCGGCCAGAGGCTCCGTGGCAGTGTATTGCCTGATAGTCTTCGGCCGGGTGGGAACGGCTTGGCCAGTGGAAACAACTGCGTCAGAGGTCGGTCTTGCTCGGACGGAAGAGGACAGACCAGCGGGTCGTCCCTGTGCCCGTTGCTGGGCGGCAAAGCTCTGGGGCGGCGCCCTCAAAAGGCCGGTAGGTGCCGTCTGGGATGTCGGGAGCTGTCCTCCCTCGGGCCTCGAGCGCAGGGTCAAGGTGTCCTGCGGGCTGGCTCGAGTCTGTTGTTTCTCCTTCAACCATTCATCGAAGGGGCGGTAGACAACGTCATCAGCCAGGGGGATGGCCGGGGTCAGTCCAGCCTTCTCCTCCGCGGCCATCTCCTTCCAGGTGTGCCCATGAATGACCTGGTGGCTTGTCCAGGGACCAACATTGCAGTCCTTGCAAATCGTGCGCAGGTTCTTCATGGTAGTGGTCTGAAGCTCCGGGGTCATGCGGTTCGCCCAGAAAGATGGCTCGTCAGGCGGCAGGGTGAGAAGCTTGGTAGACATGTCAGCCTGGACCGGCATGTAGCCGCAGGCGAAGAAGGGATGTTGCACAATGTCGTCGGGATCTGGCCGCCTGTCGGCGTCTTCGAGCATGGTTGCAACCAGGTCCTTCGCTTCCGCGCTGATGTACTTGTGCGTCTCCTCGGGGATGGGCCAATCGTAGTCTCTCTCTTTGGCCCGGCGATAGATCTCTTCGGTGCTGGTGGACTGGAAAGGAGGCTTTGATGTGAGCATGGCGAACATGATGATACCCAAGCTCCAGATATCGACCATGTGGTCGTGGCCCTGTCTGCCCTTCTCCAGGATCTCGGGGGCAATGTAGTTGGGCGTTCCACAGAGCGTTGTGCGTCGAATGGTCTGCATGTCCTTGCCGGTAACAACCAGAGCAGCGAGACCAAAATCGCCAACCTTGGCATTCATCTGGCGGTCCAAGAAAATGTTGCCCATCTTCAGATCTCGGTGAATGATGCCCTTGCTGTGCATGTACTTGATGGCTCCGGCGACCTGGACGGAGTAGAAGCGGACCTCTGGCTCTGTCAAACCCTTCCGTCTCTTGACCATGTCCATGAGCGAGCCGTTGGGGCACAGCTCAAGTACCAGGTAGGTGCACTCCTTGAACGAGAATGCGCGGAAGAACTGGACGATGTTTCGTTGCCTCATCTTTGAGTGGATTTGCAGCTCGGTTTGGAACTGAACCAAAGGTCAGTGACTGCGAGGGATGATGGAGGGGGAGGACGACCAACCTTCTGCTGCATCTTGAGAGGCATCTGGCTCTTGACAACCTTCAGAGCGTACTTGTGCCTCGTGGGCATCAGGTACCCTTGGTAGCAAATGGCAAATCCACCCTTGCCGAGCATCTTGCCGACTTGATAGAGGGCGCCATCGGGACGGTCAATGCTCGGGGGCTCAGGGAGTTCCGCGGGGGGCGGGGGCGGATGGTCCTTCTCCTTGGTGGACTTGAGCTGAGCGACAGGCTTGGTCTTGAGCTCTGCCGCCTTGGGGGCCGCCCTCTTAGCATTGGCGTCGCGGGGGGATAGCGCCTCCATGTCGGCTCCCTCTTTCGGCATCAGTCGATGAGCCATCGGGTGTCGATCGCAGGATATGTCGGGCAACCGATTCTATGCCGTGGTCAGGGGACTGCCACGGGCAGGGAGACGGTCGAGGGTCGAGAAGCGGGATGTAGAGGAATGGCAGGAGGGGGAAGGGGGAGTCCTGAAGAAACTTGTCAGCGCAGGCTCCGAGATGAAGTGTACACCTCGTCCAGTGAGCATTGCCCAAGTGGGCGGGCACGAAGTGGAAGGTTTGGTCAGGTTCGGCACGACCAAAGGTATTGTTGGAAGTTGGAGCGATAGGGTCGTAAGTTTTCCATCTTGTTCGAGGCAACTGGCAACCTGGCACCTTCCGGTTTATATTTGTGCTGAAATGCTTAGTCGGCGCGGCTGGTGATGCGGCTTGGTGATACGACTTGGTGGTGGTGCGGCTTTGTGATGCAGCTCTGATGGTGATATGGCCTACTTGGATGCGCTGAGTCGGTGGTGCCAAAGCCGTTGTGACAGTTGGTCGTCGATGCGTCGCTGTCGAAGATGCTATGCATCTGCTCGCCGGGACCTCCGGTGGTCGGTCGCCTAGTGCACTCCGATGGCACTCTCGATGTCGCGTGTTTCCCAGTCATAGCCCCCATCCAACACGCCCCAGCCATCCAAGAGCAGAAGAAAGCTGTAGTACTTACAGAGACACTGAGCAGAGCATAGGGGAGGCGGCATAAGAAGATGTACGGCGTCGCAATCGATACTGCTGCAATAACTTTTTGGGCACCAAACAGCAGAAGGCTAATGCAACAAAGCCAGACGCTTCCGTGATGACCGAAGAGCGAAGCGGTGGCGGACTGTCACGATGTGGTCGGGGTTGGGTGCGGTGAGCCCTCGGATGTCGTGCAAATTGGTGGTCCAAGTCCCCGTGTTGACTTCTGCAGTGATCAATGTTATGGTTGCTGTGGGAACAATGCGCCAAGTGTGCAGCGGCGCGCCTATTGGATGTTCTCACCGAGCGTCCGGCGGCCCACTCCCTCGCCGACGGGAGTGCCTGAACGGCCCCTCCGTGTTACACCGAGTCGCTCACCGAGACCGGGCGCTAGCCAGGCACACCTCCGACCTCCACGGACGTTCCGGCACTTTGCAGAAACAACATCTCAGTCACTCAACAGCCAGATATGGTGCCGCTACCCCTCTTCAAGCTCGCCGCGCTCTTTGTGCGGCACATCTCCAAGTATGGTGCAGTAAGTGTCTTCTCCATGGCTGCCTTTCCGCCTCCTTCCAGCTCTAACAGAATCGCTGGGCAGAATCAAATCAAGGCCCAGGCCCATGAACACCCGCGATTCCGAGCCGTCGCCGCGCGATATGGCCAGGCAATACACCAGCTGAATATGCGAGCGAATGTCGCATTGTTACGGAACCCACTGGCAGAAATTCAGGCCAAGGAGAAGGCCGAAGCAGCAACGGCGCTGACAAAGGAGGAATACGAGAAAGAGCAGGAAAGGAAGCGAAAAGCCGCGGCAAAGGAACACGATGCAAAGGAAGAAGCCAGGGCAAAGGCCTCCAGCACAAGACCGGGTCATTTTAGGATTTTCACGTCGCAGACTATCTGGCGACGCAAGTTCAGGCCGCTCCCTGAAGCCAAGGCTGTCGACCTTTTCGCAGATGTGGTGGGCGATGCCTTTATCCTCGGCGTCGCGGGCGGCCTCATCATCTACGAATCTTGGAAGGCACTGCAGAAGCCAGACAAGAATCTCGACCGCATCAAGGAGCTGGATGATCGGTTCAGCGAGTTGGAGAGGCGAGAAGACGCTCTGGAGAAGGAGGAGGCAAAGCTCATGGCCAAGGTCTCGGTGTTGGAGGAGGCTTTGAGGGCTTTGCGCGATCCAAAGACAAAACGGCCTCTGCTCCCGTCCTTGGAGCCGGCACCGACTGCCTCCTGAGTCTGCCTGCCTTCCCTTCACTGTACCATATGACGGATACCTCGCGAGGCCGTCGACGACTCATGACCTGGTTTTCATACTCACGCAGGGCGGGTGGTGGAGACCCGCATATGTACTACTATTATTGCCTCGTAAACCGCGAGGAATCTATAGACAGCTTTCGCCAGGGGCAGGCCAGGGAAAGAAAGGGCAGGCAGCGAGGACTTCAACTCATCTCTCATAGACTTGGCCGAGGCAGGCAGCGAGGACTTCAACTCATCTCTCATAGACTTGGCCGAGGCAGGCAGCTCAACGCAGCCCTCTTCCTACATGCAAACCGTTCCACACAACTCTTCCAAGTATCTCTTCCACTCTCGTCTCGGAACAACCGTTTCCCTCCCCCTTTCAATCCTGTCTTCAAGTACGGTCCACAAACTCTTCGACGTTGTCGTACACAGAACACCAACTCTTCCCCGGTGTCTGTTTGATTATTTCTGTCTTCACATACCCATCATCCTGATCCACAAACTGCTTCCTGAATATCGGACATCATGCCCACTGGCACTATCACCAAGCTCCCGGCCAAGTTCGACTTCGGCCTCCCCAAGCGCCCCGAGCTCGTCGAGGCCGTTGCCCAGCTCCGCGCTCACAAGATCGTCAAGTACAAGCGTAAGCCGACCGCTTTGCCTCTTCTTCGTCCTCATGGAAAACCATGTGCTGACATGTCCGTCCCAGGTGCCAAGCTCAGGACCCACGATATCGAGTTCAACCTCATCCCCACCGAGGAGCAGGCCAGGAACAAAGAAGTGGGCACGCTTTTCCGTGCTCTGATCATCCTGCGCAAAGACATCGGGCCCCAGGTCTGGGATCGCGTCAACCAGCTCGTCGAGGCCAGCGGCGGCCAGAACTGCTGCGTCTACATCATCACCGGCAGGATTGCCCCCGATGACACCCACGAAGATCTCATCCAGTTCGACGAGGAGTAAGTGGCCATCCGACTGATCGTCCCAGCAGACCGAATCACTAACATCGATCCACCAGCCTTCTCAAGATCAAGCCCGGCCCCGTCTGCGCCATGCCCTGCGCCAACCTCGCCGAGATCGGAAACGGCGTCATGACCATGCACCGCAGGTTCCACGTCCTTATCGACAAGGTCGAGCGGTTCGAGGCCGATCCTCGCGTGGCGTACGAGAACTTCCTCCGTATTGCGAACCCGAACCGCGAGATTCCCCAGGCCAAGGTCGACCAGCTCCTGGCCATGGCCCCCACCATCCCAGCCCTCATGCGCATCGCGGCGACTGAGGAGGGCAAGATGGCGCTCAAGCGCCTCCTGGGCAATTACACGGGTGCCCGTATGGGCGCTCTCCTCGACCGCGGCAGGATCTGAAGAAGGCGGCTGGCTTTCCGTCAGGGAAGGGATGAAATGGTTCGGTTATTGGGGGCACTATTATGAAGAAGAGTCTTTTGTTTTGCTACGTGGTTACGGTATCTTCTCAGCGGGCGTGTGATCTGCTCATATGACGCAATGGGATAACAATTCGGCTACTGGCCATATTTGTGACCGCATCAGACGTTGCCCACCCCGAGAGTGGTGTTCAGGGGTAGACTCACTGATGAGGCAGATGACTTGGCGGTCCTTCCGACGCGAAGGTTTTATTATACGGGTCGTCTTCGATGATCCAGCATGTACTCGAACAAGCCAGCCGACGTAGTAGAAGGTCGTCTCTAGACCTCATGGCTACCTCATGAGTCACCTCTGGTCTAGAATTCTGGCTCCTTCGACGTCCAGAAGATACAAAGGTTGGACTATGGGTGGTATGGCCGCGGTACTACGGGTAGAAGAGAGTCTTCAGATTCAAGTTCATTGCGTAAGCAGCGTGTAAACCCTACTTGAAAGGCTCGTCCGCCTTTGCATAGCGCAGCTTAGGGCACCTACGCCGCGTTGTCTCTGTCAGCTCCGCGGTGAGGAGCGCTGGGTCAATTATGAGACGAGGAGTTGATAGATGGTTTTATAAGAAAGTACGCAACCCAAGGAGAGAGACGGGGATACTTTCAGAGCAGCTTGGGAGCATTTCCCCTCCGAACCACGTTGCACAAGCTGCGTTTGCCTGCAACATGCGCATCATTGCATCAGGCACGTGATAATTCCAGGCCAGGACTGACAGAGAATCAAGCGATGTCACATCTTTAGAGAGTAAACCACTCTCCTGTGATGGTACGTGCGCCAAGAACTATACCTCTGGCATCTGCTGAATGGCCATCACATCCATGGGTCGAATCACGAGTCACGCTGACAGCTCAGGCCATCACTCAGGTGAGATTCCTTCGGTCATATCACCTCAACCAAGATCTCGGACATCCTCCAGACTGCCGAGAGCAGTTTAGTTAGTCCCTCCACCCAGCCATCCGATCCAAGGTCACATCCATGGACTGGGAGGATGCACACCGCAGAATGATTGCCTCCAGAGCTCCGCCTGCAACGCCCAATGGCATGGACGGTTGAGCCGCCGGGGAAAATAAGGTTGTGGGTACCTGTTCCCGATGTGGTGTGGTGAGTTGTGACGGGGATCTTGGTGTTCTTTTTTTATCCTGCATCACCAGCCACTCGACACCCAGTCCGCCTCCCCGCCAATCCCATCATGCACTGCACCCGGGACCGAAGTGTGCTCGCAACGCTCCAAGCGACGCGGCGTTCCTACTTCAGGAAGTCATGCCCTCCGCGGGTCCCCTTGGCCCAGAAACTATCGAATGTTCATCACGTTGAAAGGTGCGCCATTTCAGGTCGTCATCTGGACGGATGTGAGCCGGAATGGGCTCACCGCTAATGAGCCTGTGACGGTCACTCTGACCCGCAGGAAGGCAACACATGATACAGCTGACAGGCAGATTGACACTGACAGGTTGCCTCCGCAAGATCCGGAGGTGGAATGCTTGTCCGGCCTGTGATGGAGGCTTCTATTTGGGGGTCTGTGGCTTCTTTCTGGGCGTCCTGTCTGTGTCTGCCATCCCAACGCTGGCCGTTTGAGGGGAACGGGAGTTGGTGGCGGTGCTGTCGCAGGTGTAAAAACGAATGCGACTCCAAAAAAGATCAGATAGCGCGGGCAGTCGAGGGGGCCTATAGTATCATATATGTACTTGCACGGCCAGCGGTCTGAGCACAGGACACCCTGCGTGTCAAAGCCATCCGTTGGTCGCGCTGATCTTTTGACAAGTTGGCCGGGTCCCAGATGCGACCCGTTCTTTCAGCTGACAGCACCTCCGGTATGTATGAGTTGAGACGGGCGGGCTTGTTGGGTCGTCCCCATCCGCTGCGAGGCAGAGTTCATGCGGTGGCTCGACAAAGGTGGCTGCGTCCACCCGGCCAGCGGTTCAAGGGGTCGCGGTGAAGACGTTGCAACCGGTGGGCTGGGTGCGGCTCCAGCGACTCAATTGGTGCTATGTGCATTCGTTCCCACCATCGACGACCGGGACTTCGAGGTGCCGCCGTCGATCACGCTCGACTCCTGGTCGGGAGACCCATTCTCGCGCAGGCAAGTTGGTTTCCTGCTCGTCGCTGGGGCGCGGCGAGCAGAAGGGAGTGAGTGCTTCACTGCTTGCAAACTTTACCGGTGGTCCTAGCGACCCCTGTCGTGGTGGTGACGGGGACGGTGTCGCTCTGCCACTCTTGTCAAACAAGTCGTGCTTCAGCCATGGCAACGTAAAACTCGACCGTGTCGGAGAGGCGGACTGGACTGATCTACCGTCTCAAAAGATGGGATGGCGTTGAGCCGAGCAGCGCCCACGGACATCCATGATGCTTTGCCAGTAATTATTGCTTGGGGTGCTTCTTAGTAGGCAGGCCGTGATGCTCGACCGTTGCGACTCTTCAGTTGAACATGGGTTCGCACATCCCGGGTAGTGTGTCGCGGTGCGATGGCGGCCAAGATCCCGAGCCCCAAGCCGGCAGCTCTTCGTACCATGGTTCTGGGGACGAATCGTACGGACTCTGGCCACAAGTTGGACGCATCGACTGATCGACGCTCGAACAACATCTGTCAGATATACTGTAGCGAGCGTCGTCCCAGGGAATTCTTTATCTTCAGGTGAAGGAAACATCCGTAACTGGCTGGGTACCAGAGAAACGCTGTGGCACCTCAGCCATCAGCAGGACATCCCGGCTTCCCTACCTCGAGGCCCCCGCAGTGGGCCAACCCGACTTCCCTTTCAGGCCCAAACCCCTGGCGGGATGTTACAAGGGGGCAGCGGCAAGGGCCATCATTGGCTTCTCCCCCATCTCTAACCGCCCACGGCTCGCCAATCACACCCGCCATCAGCATTTTGCCCTGTCTCCTCATGTTTCCCCAGCTCCGGCCGCTGGGTCTCGCAGTCTTCAACCTCCTCGCCCCTCCACCAAGGACGGCCACCGCGATGGGCCGGTACCGCCTCACTCGCCCGGCGCACACCACCCACTCACGTCTGCAGATATCACTCACGTCGTACCCCCCGGCCATGCTCAGGCTCTAGCGGCTGGGCACCTGTATGCAATCCTGCCACTCGTGCTCGAAGAGCCGCCCAGCGGGCACGTCGACCCGTGTGACCAGTGACCACTGCCAGGCCCGGCGCCAAAGAGAATCAATATTCCTGCATGTCGAATGCACTGGGCTCTCGGCCGGCGTGGCGGCCGGTCTAGGGAGATTCCTGCAAGCTGGGCCGCCCCCATATCGACCATCCATGTTCCATGCGCCATGTGCCTGGCCTGGTCCTGTCTTCCCGTCTCTGCGTCTCTTAAAACACATATCGCCGCTTGGTGCCCATCGTCGACCCCCCCCTTGCTCCCCCTCCCCCTTCTTCACCATCGAACCCTCGACCTCACCACCGGAATCCGCTGCTCCCTGACAGCCGCTCTGTCTGATCTTCAAACCAGGATTCATGCGAGGCCCGGAAACCTAAAGAAGCTCTGGACGAACAAGAGACGCAAAAACCCCACAAGCTGCGCACCGACCCGATCAAACCCTCGACACTCAACTCCACGACCTGCGACACACTACCGGCACTTGGAGACAGGACAGGGGCCCATACATACAAGCATCGCGACCCTCGCCCACTCTTCTCTTACACGCACACACAATGCCGCTCGGATGCCGCCTGTCATCATAGCAGATCGGACAACGAAAGCAACGTCAACTCAGAAACATCCGATCCTCGTCCGCTCCGTCCTACCCTGCTGACACGGGCCCTCGACCACACAAGCTTTTGCCTCGCCCCCAGCCCAGGGACGAGGCCTCTACCAACCCTGCGAACACATCCCAGACCGTTCTGGGACGTGCCCCAGAGACTTCAGACACCCAAGGCCGCCTTGTTCCTTGGTACCTCGTCTGTCTGGTCTAGTCTGGTCTCCCGCCCTCGCCCGTCCCGATATACATAACTCTATCCCTCCCGCCCCCCGACCTTGAGACGGTTCTCCTCTTCCTTTCCCTCCGCTCGCCAGCGCTGTGCACTTGCCTGTCGATAGCCTTCTTTAATATCGGCAACCCGTTGTTTACGACGTTCCCTTCTCTCCTTCCCCGCAGGTCCGGTACCTCTTTTCCTTCCTTTCTTGCTACGCGTTGGACGCTTCTACTTCGGCCGGGTGCTTGGATCTTTTACAGTCTGGGGGTTTGGCTTGGAGAAATCATTCTTTGCGCATCACCGACATCCCAGTCTCAGCTTCCGCCTTATTCGACTCTGCTGGCCATTCGAACAACTGGAATCAGCAGCGCAATCCTCAAGCGGCACCGACAGGGCATCTCAGGCATCGCGGAGTAATCCAGACCACAATCCCAGAAAGAGAGAGGAAGAGAAGGTCGATCTGAATCAGGCATCATGGGTCGTCTTATCAAGAACCACTGGGCTCGGCTCATCGTCATGACGGCCGCAGCGTGTAAGTCTCCTCCAGTCTCCCAATGTCTCGACAGCAGCAGACTAACAAGTACACACAGACCAAATGGGCGCCGCCGTCGAGGGCTTCTTCTGGCCCAAGATCTTCTGGGACTTCCTCACCAAGACCCTCGATCCCGCAGTGAAACCCTTCCCGATACTGCAAATCATCAATCTCATCATGGGATTCTTCATGTTCCTGCTCGACTGGCCCTGCCCGGGCATGGGCGGCTCCGTCCTGCACCGGAGCCTCGAGTTCCGCCTCGCCATCTTGCCCCTCTCGGGCCTGGCAGCCGCCCTCCTCTACCAGGCGACCAACGCCGCCATCTACTACGTCGTTGCCCTCGTCGTGTACTTCTGGGCTTACAGCGAAGGAGAGGTGAGAATTGTTGGCTTCCTGGTGATGAGAATCTCCGACTGACTGAAATCCAGATCATCTGCGCGAAGCCCTGGACTCTGCCTCAACGAGGACGCCCCGGCGCCTCGCGAGCATAGAGGGCTCATCCTATTGTACAACACCAATCTCGAGAGAACTTTCCCGTCTCCTCGGCCTCGCAGACCCCTCATCCCGCCCATCCACGACAAGAAGCAAGGAGAGGAGGGGACCGACAGAGACGCAGACGGGGAGGACACGAAGAATCATCATCCGTGTATCTATCTCACCCCCTCTAGACCACTCGACGCAAAGAAAGCCAGCAAAGGCGAATTTCACAGGCGACGACAAAAAAAAAGACTACAGACGGTTTTCTCCTGAAAACTCGGTTTCTCGCATATTTTCTCATCTCTCACTATCATACGCGTTTTCCCATCTCTTCTTATACAGCACTCACCAACGAACTACTCGGCATCAAAGCATCGGCGTTTTATCATTATTTCTTGGTCACTTCACGGCAGGAGATGGGAGAGGGCCGCTCACGAGCAGGTCCGCAGGCGAGGGGAGGCTCCGGGCGTGGAACGACGCATCGGCGGGGGACGGCGGAGGTGAGGCAGCGGAGGATCTGGTGCAGGCATTGCATGCCCCCAGCCATGCCCTGTCGAGACGACACACGAGACGAGACAAGGCTGGTGGCATGGCATGGCACGGCACGGAGACAGGGTTGATCGACACGCGCCCCTTTTCTGGGGTCGTCTCGCAGGCGGCAATGCAGGCCGGAAAGTTCGTCGTTTGGGTGGACAACGTCGAGGACGGCATCCTTAGCTAGCTGCCCTGGTAGCGACATAATGTCCGGGTTTGCGCACCCGTATTCCCCAATCCCGCGATCCTGACCACCGCAGTGGCGCGCCCTTGCCCATGTGAAAATGACTGCGGACATGCCGCGGACGAGGCCGGCCAAGACTGACGATGGGACGCTGGGACGTCTCACGACGACAGCTACCCCTGACCTGGGCCGTGCCGTCGTAGTCTTGCATCGGGTCGGAGGTTTCTGCACGGGCGGGTCTTACCAGGGCCCCGAAACGCATGCGAGACGGGGGCCTCTCGCCGAGCCCGTTGGTCCGTCACGTTGCCAGCACAACGACATGGACGAGTACGTACTGGAACACAGCTTATGGCCCAGCATTGAATACATATAGCATCCCATGCCTTCTGGGGGTTGTCTTGGCCATCACTGGAATCACATGGTGGACAGCTGATGGTGTTGCGTTCATTGCGCTATTATTCATGGTGTTAAGCCTGTGCTATCGAGTCTCCCTGACCACGCGCCCGTGCCGTTGTTCAAGGAGAATACTCCGTTCCAATCGTCGAATGCTTTGGCTTCCCGAGGCTTTTGCTCGGGAGGAAATCATATCGCTGAGGCCAACTTCGTGCTTGCCGAATTGACACCGGACAGCGCTCGCGGCGGCTTTCTGCCTCGCTCTCCGTGGAGTCATGGCAGTGAACCGGTCTCGGTGGACTCATCTGCAATCCAAGGCCGTGGCCCATTGCTTAGTTTCCTGCCAGAGAGCCCTTGCTGTCGTTCTTGGTGCCGAACTTGCCAGGCATCTGGGTGATGATATCGTCAGCTTCTCGAAGCTCTGGAAAAGTGCAGGGGTGCCGGGGTGGTGCAGGGCGGCTGGAAGTGGGGAACCGCAGCTTACCTCGTGGGTCTGGAGCTCGCCGCCCTCGAGGATCTTCTTGATGACCTCATCTTCATCGTCCGTGCCAAACTGGTTGGCGAGGGAAGCCTTGGAAGCACCATCGTAGGTGCCAGTCACGCCAGGACTGTAATTGATAGTCAGATACTGGCTTCAAATCAAGGAGGTCATTTGCATTATTGTCGGGGGGGATGCGGACGACGAGGTTGAACAGCTCATGGCCCAGCTCCGAGTCGACTAGCTGGAGCCCGGCCGTCCGTTTGCGGGGTAGTCACACACAAAGACAGCTCGCGGAGCAGGGGGAGGAGCTTACCCATGGATAGAGAAGATCTTGAAAGAAGAGATGAAGTGCGCCAGGGGAACGCTCTTGTCGCTTTGCCACTTCTTGTAGTCCGCCTCGCCATCAACGAAGACGAGGAAGGTTTCGTGATCGCCCTTGAAGCAGACCTTGTGAACGATAGCCTCGCCGCGAGTCATCTTGTCTGTCGTGTGTTAAGAGAGGTGGTTGTGTTGAGTGGTGGGTGTTTATTGCTTGATCGGAAGTCCGATTGTAGATGTCGTCTGGTGTGATGGGGTGTGGTAAGGTTGGGGGGTATCTCTGGGTTGATGGAAAAGAAGAGGAGAGGAAGAAGTGGACGACTCGTTGGCTTTTAAAAGGCAAGAATTAGTCTGATCCATACCTTACCTTTTCTCAGAAGTAGGTACCTGCCCCAAGCTGAAAGGAAGTCACCTCATTGAATTGGGTAGCTCCCGCCTGCTTCTAGTCGCAGCTACGTCATACCAAACGGAACACGCGACCTTGACGGGTGCTTTCATCCAGTGGCCCCTCATTTGCCCCGCGTTCACTGCCATCACTGGCTCACTGGACCCAGCCAACCTCACGTGTACCGGACAGCATCGTGCTGTTTTGCTTGCCTGCTAGGTACCTTGATGCTGGGACAGTCGTCATCTTCATTTCTTCTCCTTCCCGTCTCCCAGAGGCATGAAAATTGCCCCGCCAAGAACGTCACCTGACATTGACTTTGCCGTCTTGGGTACGTACTCTAGACACTGCCCGACCTGATCCATCCATCTTAATGTGACTGGGCTTAGGTGGATGAAGCCTGGCCCACACGGCTTCTACGTCATGGGTTCCATCCAGCGTCAAACGTCAACGTGAACGCTCCTTGGCTCCCAGTCGGGCCCTCCCGCCCATACACTCCAAACAACCTTCTCCCTCCGCCAACAGGCATCGTGATCGGACTGCAGATCCGGGTGTGCCTGTTCCTGGATGGATTGGCATTGCCCAATTGGGTGCTTGCATGATGGCATGAGGTCTTGTGTCGGTATCTCAAATCTTCATTAAGGATTGTAGCTATGTTCCATCGCCTTCTAACATGACAGGCTGTTGTAGGTCTGTGGCAGTGCAGTAGTCATGCTGCGTCCTTGTATCGTTCAGAAGTTGTAACCAAGCTGCAAGGAATACTTTTGCGTAGTCTCGCCAGATCCATCCCTATCACACAGACTGCTGTGTGCCAGCTTCGAATCGTTACCCTCTCAGAGGCTCCAGCCCGCTACCGGAAAAAGCTGCGGATACCTTGTACCATGGTGTCCTTGTTGAGACCCCCAACCCTCCCCCACTTGCTTGGTGTTTTGTGAGTAATCTTGGTCTTCTTCTTCTGTCGTCCCAACTCCTCGACGGGGACAATGTGAACGACCGAAGCGCACGGCGAGCTCTTCATTGATCCAATGGCGGGGGTTAGAAGGCCCGCCCTGTCGCTTTCCTCGTTTGAGGGTCCCCGGGACGACGCAGCAAGGGGCACGGTATCCTCTTGCATCGTGTCGCTGAGTCGCTCCTGAGTCAAGGATTCCTTCCTTTCCCATCTCGACATGTCCGCCATTTCGAGGCCGGGAGTGGAAGCGCTACTAACCGAACTCCTCCTGTCCGACTCGTCTGCGATCCTTGGCAGAGTCGATTTGGTGGGTGACTCTGGAGGCGTGCGGAATTCTTGGTCAGACATGGATCTGTTCTCTCGAGAAATTCTGATTGTCGGCATCCTCCGGAACTCGTGTGTAGATTCACCAGCGTCGTCGTCCGCGAAGAACTTTGTCATGCTCGCAACGCTGTTCGACCGTTTCGACAACGAGCTCGCAATGCTCGTCACGCTTAGCTTCCGCATCATAGTGCTAGCCGACGAACGCACGAGCTGTTCGCTCCGAGATCTGTTGGTCATGCCGGGAAACGGCAAGACCTCCCGAGTCCAGACGTCAGAGAGAAGAGCCTCAAGCCGGGCACGCTCCCCTCTGTGGGGGGCCAGGATTGGCACTCGGAAGTTGGTCGTCAGCATAGACTGAGAGCGGTTGATGCTTGGGCTCAGAGGTGCGGTCGTTGCATCTTTCAAGACGCTTGTGTTCTTCAATATGACCTGACACAGGCCCGACTTGGGGCCGACAGTGATTGCTCGGTGTATAGAGATGCGCCGGGCCACCGTCCCTGCACCTCGGTCAGCAATGCTCCCGCCAGCTGGAGGGGGGGCTTTGCTGGGGAACAAACCTGGCTTGCTAAAAACAGTACCGAGGCTCTTGATGTCCATGGTTACAGAGCTATATAGGTTCGGATGGACTGAGCCCTGGTTCTCCGTGACAGGCTTGTCCAGGCGTTCTCTCCACTCGTCTTGCTCTCGCGGGGTACAAGCCGTCATGATGATCTCGTACAGCTGCGAGTCACACTCGAAGACAAGCTTCCATGAGAATGGTGCTGTGTGACATTGCAGTCCTGCCCAAGCGTCAGAAATTTGTGACTTCAAGACAGTACTCGTCGCGACTTACCACGACCGTTATCTACATCCTCCACCTTAGCATTACTAAGGTTGATGCATGCTTCGACGGTGTAGATCTGCTCGATTTTGCCGGCCGATGCAAGGCATAGTACATCGTTGTACAACAAACAGACCATGTACTGTCCCTTCACCGCCTCTGGCGTCTGCCAACAGACGTGCAGCGCGCCGCACAGTTCGACATGACCGAAAGATCTGATTCGATTTCTCGACGCGGCGTCGATTCTCTATTGCAATGTGAGCAGATGGTATTTCAGTTTGCAAAGAAGGTCACATACCTGGTTGGGAAAGACAAGTCGGTCCTGGAGTATCCATGTCTTCTGCAGAGTTTCCCTCATCCGAGCATCGTTGGTTGCCCTGTTGATCTCGGCCGTGGCCTCTCGCAATCGAAGCAAGGCACATTCCACTTCCATGTGCGAATTCGGATCATCATCTACCGGAGTATACTTGAGAAGCTCGGCAAACAACAGAGGATACTTGCAAATGCGTTGAATGGGCTATCCATTTGTTAACCGGGAGCACCACAACGCAACATGTCTGTCAACATGACTTACCTTGACAAGCAGGTCACCAATAGTCAACGACTTCCTGGAGCGATAGCCATGCGCATTGAAGGAAATCAGCGATGATGCCAAGACCTCCAATCCTCTCTGGTAATTCTCCCACTGAGGCATGGTCCGATGCGTCGAGGCAACGTCTCTGATCATCATCTCGTACTTTGCACCGTATTCCTCGTAGATGAAGAATCGGTCCATCTGCCAATGGTTAGTCCCTCATCCATAGCCGGTGCGATCAGCGAGACAACTGCACCTTTCGACTGAAGACTTTTGCGACATCACCAGCAATCTGAGCCTCGGAAGCTAGGTCAGGCGCTTCTTTCAGCCACGATACCGTGTCCTTGTCCTCGGGTACGGCATCGAGGCTCCGCCATCGCCTGTGACCCTTTACTGGGGCCGACGTTCGAGGGGGGAAGGCAGCATCTGTCTGAGAGTATTCTGAGTCCGGGACTACACGATGCAAGTCGCCAAGGAGCTCCTCGTGTAACTCAATAATCTCGGTGAGGTTGCGGTTGATAGAGGACCGCAGTCCATGCTGAAGAGTCGGTAATGAGGCAAGCAGAGTAACGTAAACCTGAAAGAAGTTGTAAGCAGAGCATCGCAGGATAACGTGGCATCTGAGGTGGCTCACGTTCATGAGAAACCGCACATCTCTAATATAACCTTCTTCGGTATTGATGAGTTCTTCCAGAATGCGTCGACGTTGCATAGAGCGGTCGGTTGCGGCAGGGTCTGGGAGGACCGGGCGGTCGCCGTACCCACTGTCTTCAGAGAGCCTGGCGGCAGTAAAGGAGGCTCTACTGCTGCGCTCGGTTCTAGGGTGTCCCTGAGAGCGGCCAGTGTTTCTCCGCGGCCGCGTCACGGCGCTGGCGCTGGCAAGACTGACACTAGCGCTCTTCACTGCCGCAACGAACCCGAAGGATGAGCCAGAAGACGATCTTCTATGCTGGCTGTGGCGGGAACGGGCAGTGCTGCCATCATGGCTTAGAAGCGTTCGATGTCGACTGCTGGCCAAAGCGGATCGCGGCCGATGCTGGGCCCGTCGATGTAGGGTTTTCATCCACCTGTGGAACGGGGTCTTATACTCGACCGGTCCCCGAGGAATCGGGGGCGAGTTCTCTTCGGATCTCGTTGGTGAAGACGGTGATTCGGATCCCTCTTCGTCGTCCCCGGCATCCTCGTCTGCGGATGCAAGCCCAACAGCGGCCATGCTGTCCAAGGTGTTCAGGACATCAACACCGTCGATCTGGAGGCCGTCCAGGTAAGACGACAACTCGGCATGATGTAAGTGCTCCTTGGAGATGTGCGGGAGACAGAGAGACCGGTGTGAATGATGAACGATGGATGGGCTGGAGGTTGATGTTCGGGTGATACGCAGAGAGGTCTGGGAGCATGAAGCAAGAGACCGGGAATCCACGAGCGCCATGGCTGCTGATTCCGAGGTTGAAGAAGGCTGTGGCGGTAAAATCCAACTCCAAGACACCAAAAAGTCCAAAATGTGTTCGCGCATGAAGACTCAATACATGATGTAGCGGTAGCAGAGGCGCGCTATGCAAAACTGTCTTGTCGGCTCGACGAAGCTTGGGGGGAGCCTTCGGAGCGTGGGAGCCGGTGATGCCGCAGTAGAGAGGACTGAAATAACGGAGAAGAAGATCGAGAAGACAGACAGAGCTGGCCAGCACGAGAAGGAAATCAAGGGCAGACAGGACTGAAGAAAAAGAGGCTGATGGAACTGAGGGAAGGAGCTCTGGAGCATTATCAGGCGGTGACGGCAGGTGCTAGCAAACCCAGTTTCAAGCTCTTTCCTAAGCAGGCGATCCAGCCCCTGCCCTAGACCAAACGCAAGGTGAAGTTACCTCGCATGGGTCTGCCCGAGAAGCACGAGAAAGTAAGCTACTAGTCCTCGATCAGGGACATCCGCAAAGCCTCATGGGCGGCAGCTGAGCACGACACTGGATGGCGCCTCCAGCACGGACGAGAGCGGCTTCTTGGGGGGGTGGGAATCCGGGGTAACGCCGCCCAGGCTTGCGGCTTCAAGCTGTTCTGATCCGGACGTTTGGGGGAAATGGGGATGGGGAGGGTGCTCGCTCGGGTGCGTAGAGAACCCTCCATGAGCCGAGGATAGGGTGTGTGCGTGTGTGAGACTTTGGAATCGAATCCGGAGCCGATTCTGAGGCGGTGGCAAAGGGGGGGTAGATATTTCGCTGCCTCACCAATGCGGTCGAGAAAGACCGCCTCGTCTACGGACTGGCGTATGCCAGGTATCGTCAGAAGGGAAAGAAGCTTTGGTAGCTGGACGAAAGCAACCTCCAATCAACTACCTACCTACGAAGCAAAGGTGCGCACTGCCGAGGAATGCAGCAGCTACAGCATGCCGAAGTGGAGGCCGACTTAGACAGTGACTTGCAAACCCGAATGCCTGGGGCCTCATCAGCAGATCCCCTTGGAGCTCCTCAGATCTTGGGCAACCTTGGATGCAAGACGGGAACCGGGAGTCGCGAGGCGTAGCACGACAGGGAGCTACGGGGTCGGAGTCGGAGTATGGCTTGCATGAGGCGCTCGCTGGGGCCAAGCCTTGGTCTAGTCGGCTTGATGACGACGGGAAAGGTGTGGCAATCGGATCGCCTCTTCTCTGCGAGATGCGGGTAGAAGTGAAGAGAGATCGACGCCTGCGAGGCGAGACGAAAGCGCACACTGCGTGCGTGTTCCGGAACGGGCAGTCTTCTTGACGATGTGAGCGGATGAGGCCGAGGATGGCACCGAACATTAGGGGTTCAGTCGAGTCGAAGACGCGCCGCCCCCTTGCCGTGCCGGCGCCAGCAGGAGCACCGGCACCAGCACCAGGAACAGGCACAGGCACAGGCACCGCATTTGAAGCTCGGGTGTATGGCTTATGAGCTAGTAAGTGAGTAGTCGAAAGACAGGGTCTGGCATCGCAAAGGGATGTGTTTGGGAGGGAGGAGGATGATGATACCGAAGAGTGGGCTCGGGGTCAGACGTAATACTCAGTTCATGCGGAGAGCTGAGGTGGACGGAGTGTGTAAGTACATGAGGCGCCCACGGTGCCGGGATCCATCACGCTGAGCTCTCGTGGGTGCGAATTTGCAGGTTGATAGGATGGAATGCGAAGAAGCACGAAGAGGCCGGAACCGGGCAACACGCAGCAATTGGATGTTTCTGTCGTGTCTCTCCAGCCAACTCAAAGTCAATTCCATCCATCTCTCTCCACTTGATCACCGACAGTCCGTGCTGAGGGTGCCCGTGTATGGGCAGCTGGTGCCAATGGAGGCCAGCTGGGAGACCTCGATCAACTTCCGTGGCGACCAGGCCAACCAACCTCCCCTGGCTGACGAGCTGCAGCATTGGGGGCTGGATCCATGGATCCCCCCGCGCAGGCCCCCATCAACAAGGCACGCACTTCCGCATTGGCACTTTGAACCACCCTGATTGGCCACTTCCCCGCGCTCCAGGCATCGGAGCCCCCCCGAGTCAGGGCTACGGGGCTGACGAAGGCCGAGAAACCGCTGAAGGCCGGGACACGACTCTCGGGGCCCCCAGCACGTGTGGGTAAGGTGCCTTGGTCATCAAGCCTACAGGCGGACTAGGCCCAACATGGGAAAGCCCAGCCTCTAAGGCGGCTGACGGCAAAAAGGTTCCAGAACGATAGGAAAACGACGCTGAACGAACACGTATTCTGTATCAAACAGCATCGCAGGAGAGCGGAGCTGCAGCAAGAAGCGCGTGGAAACTCTTGGTGTTTCTTGTCCTCTTTCGCCTTGCCGTCATTGCTTCCCCACTGCATACGCAACACTTGCCGCCGCCTCTCTTACATTCTCTTCCACCTCCCGCCCTCTCCTTCCCAGCCCATCACCACCTCCATCAGTCAGGTACCTGTGTTCTCGGTTGGTAACGCCCGGTGGATTTTTTTTTTCCGCGACCAAACTCGCTGTCCCCTCCACCCCGCGCAACATCTCCCTCCATCACACCACAACCTCGCAATTCACACAAAGGTCGACGTCGCTCTCGGCTGATATCAGACGCGCCCATCGACAATCTTCCTTCCTTCCGGACACTTGCGCTTGGCGCAGCCCGTGAAATATGGAGGACGCCTTCGCCAAGTCCGCCGACAAGGTCCTGGCCAATTTCGAGGTCAATGTGAGGACCGGTCTCAAGGACGACCAGGTCAAGGCTCTGCGCGAGAAATGGGGAAAGAACTGTATGTTTGCCGCCTGTCTGGGGAGCCCACGAACTCCCTGTTGGTAGGTGCACAGCCTTGCTGACTTGCCTCCTTGTGCAGCTATTCCCGAAGAACCCCCCACCCCCATCTGGGAGCTTATTCTTGAGCAATTCAAGGACCAGCTGGTCATTATTCTCCTCGGTTCTGCTGCCGTTTCCTTCGTTCTGGCCCTCTTCGAAGAGGAGGAAGGCTGGAGCGCTTTCGTTGATCCTGCGGTGGTAAGTCATACTGGCTCTCGATGGCCCCCTCCTTAACTCCATGCGCGCGCCTCCTCAAGCAATAGCAGCAAGCTAACTGTGCCGGCTACGCGAACAGATTCTCACCATCCTCATCCTCAATGCCGTCGTCGGCGTTTCGCAAGAGAGCAGCGCCGAGAAGGCCATCGCTGCCCTCCAGGAATACTCCGCCAACGAGGCCAATGTCCTCCGCAACGGCAAATACTCCCGCGTCAAGGCTGAGGAGCTCGTCCCTGGCGACATCATCACTGTCCATGTCGGTGACCGCATCCCTGCCGACTGCCGTGTCGTCTCTATCGAGAGCAATGCCTTCTCCGTTGACCAGGCCGTCTTGACTGGCGAGAGCGAGAGCGTCGGCAAGGATGAGGCCGCTGTTATCAACGACGAGAAGGCCGTCTTGCAGGACCAGGTCAACATCCTCTTCTCCGGTACCACTGTCGTTGTTGGCCGCGCCACCGCCGTTGTCGTTCTGACCGGCACCGCGACTGCCATCGGCGACATTCATGAGAGCATCACCGCTCAGATCTCTGAGCCTACTCCTCTCAAGCAGAAGCTCAACGACTTTGGCGACAGCCTGGCCAAGGTCATCACCGTCATCTGCATTCTCGTTTGGCTCATCAACATCCCCCATTTCAACGACCCCAGCCATGGTAGCTGGACCAAGGGTGCCATTTACTATCTCAAGATTGCCGTCTCTCTCGGTGTGGCCGCCATTCCCGAGGGTCTTGCCGTCGTCATCACAACCTGCCTGGCTCTCGGCACCCGCAAGATGGCTGCCAAGAACGCCGTTGTCCGCAGCCTGCCCTCCGTTGAGACTCTGGGTAGCTGCAGTGTTATCTGCTCCGACAAGACCGGCACTCTCACCACCAACCAGATGAGCGTTAACAAGGTTGTCCACCTGAATGAGGCCGGCACTGATCTCGTCGAACTCGACGTCGAGGGAACTACTTACGCGCCGAAGGGCGCCATCAGGTCCAGGGGCGAGGAGGCGCGCGACCTTCCCCGCCTCTCTTCTACCATCCGTCAAATGACCGAGGTGGCTGCTCTGTGCAACGACTCTAAGCTCGCGTACGACTCTAAGACCGGAATCTACTCCAACGTCGGCGAACCCACTGAGGGAGCCCTACGCGTGCTGGTCGAGAAGCTTGGCCCGAGCGCCCCCGCCAACTCGCCCCCTGAGGCCTTCCTTCATCATGCCAGCGGCCACTACGAGAGCGTGTATCGTCGCCTGGCCACCTACGAGTTCTCCAGGGACCGCAAGAGCATGTCTGTCGTCGTCCAGAATGGCAAGGAGCAGAAGCTCCTCGTTAAGGGTGCCCCTGAATCTATCCTCGAGCGCTGCTCCCACATTATTGTGGGATCCGACGGCAAGCGCAAGGCTCTCGACCGCAAGCTGTCTGACCTCATCTCCAAGGAAATCGTCGAATACGGCAACCGCGGCATGCGTGTCATTGGTCTTGCCAGCATCTCCGACGTTGCCAACAACCCCCTTCTCAAGTCTGCTAAGTCGACTGCCGAGTACACTCGCCTCGAGCAGGACATGACTTTCCTTGGTCTCGTCGGTATGCTGGATCCTCCTCGTGAAGAGGTTAAGGCCTCGATCCGCAAGTGCAAGGAAGCTGGTATCCGTGTCATTGTCATCACCGGCGATAACCGAAACACTGCCGAAAGCATCTGTCGCCAGATTGGTGTCTTTGACCAGTACGAGGACCTTACGGGCAAGAGCTTCACTGGTCGCGAGTTTGACAACCTCAGCCCGAAGGAGGCGCTTGAGGCTGCCAAGAACGCGTCTCTGTTCTCCCGCGTTGAGCCCAGCCACAAGTCCAAGCTCGTTGATCTGCTTCAGCAGGAAGGCGAGGTTGTTGCCATGACCGGTGACGGTGTCAACGACGCTCCCGCGCTGAAGAAGGCCGATATTGGTGTTGCCATGGGATCCGGTACTGATGTCGCCAAGCTGGCTGCCGATATGGTTCTCGCCGACGACAACTTCGCCACCATTGAAGTTGCCATCGAGGAAGGCCGCTCCATCTACAACAACACCCAGCAGTTCATCCGCTACCTCATCTCCTCCAACATTGGAGAGGTTGTTTCCATCTTCCTGACCGCCGCCCTCGGCATGCCCGAGGCGCTGATTCCCGTGCAGCTCCTCTGGGTCAATCTCGTCACCGACGGCCTTCCGGCCACCGCTTTGTCTTTCAACCCCCCTGACCACGACATCATGAAGCGCCGCCCTAGGAAGCGTGACGAGCCCCTCATCGGCGGTTGGCTCTTCTTCCGCTACCTCGTCATCGGCACCTACGTTGGTCTGGCGACTGTTGCCGGCTACGGCTGGTGGTTCATGTACAACCCCGAGGGCCCCCAGATCACCTTTTCGCAGCTCAGCAGCTTCCACCGCTGCTCGACCCAATTCCCCGAGATCGGTTGCCAGATGTTCTCCAACGACATGGCCAAGTCCGCCTCGACTGTGTCTCTCTCGATTCTCGTCGTCATTGAGATGTTCAACGCCGTGAACGCCCTGTCGTCGAGCGAGTCCCTGCTGACCCTGCCTCTGTGGGAGAACATGATGCTCGTCTACGCTATTGCCCTCTCCATGGCCCTCCATTTCGCTCTTCTCTACACCCCCATCCTGCAGAGCCTCTTCCAGATTCTCCCCTTGAACTGGATTGAGTGGAAGGCTGTCCTCTGGATCAGCGCTCCTGTCGTGTAAGTTCTTACGTTCTCATTTGATAGATTCGTTTCGCTGACCACGCTCTATCTAGCCTCATCGACGAAGTCCTCAAGTTCGTGGAGCGTTCGTTCTTCATGCAGACTCAGACTGTCGAGGCCATCAAGGCCAAGAAGGAGCAATAGAGGCGCATTTACAGAAAGAGTCCACGTTAGATGGATAGACCGATGTACCATACTGGCATTCTAGATGTCATGACTCACCAAGAGTCCCCGACTGCAAAGGAGGCAGTCGCCTGCATTCCAGGCCCTCGACCATGACACCGGGCTTGGTCGAATGGCAAGGGCACTTCAAAGACACCCCTTGTCGGAGCTGTAGTCAGCTCGCCTCGCATGATCTGTAAATAGGAAGGCCTGGAAGCGAGGAGTTCTGAACCGCATGTTCGCTGTATAGCGGACCAAATAGACGCACCTCACAAGATTCTGGTTGAAGTGAAGCGTATTGCCCAAATTGCCACTCTTGTGTTCCACACGAAGACATCAATGCCGTGCTAGTCTAGTCAGTCACGATGCCACTCAGAAAGACATGCTTAACGTGGTCGATTCCCCATCTATTGGTACAAGCTACAAACTGGCTGAAGACCTGGCCTCTCTAACCATGCCGGCAGCCATTCCCTTTACTCTGGACACATCCCCGGCCAGCGTGGCTTAGTCTTGCCTGCCCTTGAGTAACCTCTTGGTCACCTTGTCCTTCTCGATAATGTAGACGTGCGCACCCCAGCCGGACAGGGCATCTCTGTCAACGGCGTTGAGGAGCGCCTGAGAGACGGTTTCGAAGAGCGCATCAGGGCCCTGCGTCGCGATACAAGTCAGCGAAAACCCAAAACACTACCCAGCAATCTAATGCCTGCTGCGCGGACGACTCACCAGATCCGGCTCCCACAAGCTCTCGCACATGCCGAAGAGCTGCTCGCTCGCAGTGCCGGAGACGATGAAGTCCTTGGCGAAGTCGATGCAGCCGATGCTGTCGAAGCCGCAGATGAAGGGCTTTCCGGTCTTGGGATCGAGGCCCGCGACGACGGGGGAGACGAAGTAGGGGCCGAAGCGGCGCTCGTAGAGCGAGGAGGAGACGAGGTTGGCGAAGGTGCGGGGGGCGATGTTGCGCTCCTCGCGGAGGCGGTACATGTTGACCTTGTAGCGGAATACGTCGCCGACGGTGGTGACGTCCGTGGCGAGGCCGGTGAGGCCGAGGAAGACGTCACCGTACTGGAAGATCTTGGGGAAGTTGTTGGAGACGGTCAGGGCCTGGAGGCCGAGGCGGAGATCGCAGGCTATTGCGACACAGTCCTTTCCGACCATGGCCACACAGGCGCCACCGTTTATGGAGAAGGGGGATGCCTAGGGAAGGGGAGGGAGGTGTTAGCTGGGAGATGCTCTGCTTCGGGACAAGGCTGATGATGGAAGGGCAGTACCATGTTGGCTCCTGTGATCAAGGATTACGGTGTTTTCGGCTCGTCAATCGGGTAGTGGGGATGAAGCGCAGTGAGTTGATGAAGGAGGCCGTGGGGGAAGCTGCGATTGCTTCGCGTCGATGGTTGTCGTGATGGGTTGTGTTGGTGGGATAGGTAGCTTGGGTGTCGAGACGTTCAGTCGAATAGCTGGAGCAAGGCAAACACGACATGCGCGGCTGGTGGAAGTCTGGGGATCCGCACATTGGCCCCTTGGAGCTTGGTGATTGGCCCGAGCTCCTCCACTGAGTGCTCCCACCGCCGCCTGGCGATAACGATAAGGCCTCCTAAGCGTTCCTGCCTGTACCGTCATCCCGCCCCCTTGTGGCACCTGCGGCACCAGGCCCCTACCTCCATTACCTCTAGGCAATCTGATTACTTCACCATCCCTTCTACCTCACCCACAGTCACCAAGAAAGCTTCTGTGCTGTTCTCTCAAATTCGACAGCTTAGAAGAAGACTGAGAACGACATCAACCTCACCTCCTGAGCGTGGCGCTCTTTGTTCATCACTGTGTCCGCCGAGCGCCTACCCCACCATTTGCGGACTCGTCCGCCGTCAATCCAGGAAGACCTACCTACACCGAAGGCGAACGAACATTTTGTCGACCGCATACCTTGCAGAATTGATTCGCTTCGCACATTATGGCCTCGCATGTCACTGTCATAGGCTCGGACCTGAGACGGGCAACCGTCAAGGTCAACCCGGGCACTTACATGACAGATGTTCTCCAGGAGGCCTGCAAGAAGCTGGGCCTGTCCAGCGACAAATACCTTCTCAAGTACGTCCTGGCCTCATAGATGAGCTTCAGGCCTTCAAATTCTAACATTTGTGTCTTCCAGGAGCAAGCAGAAGCAGGTCGACCTCTCGGTCGTCTGGCGGCAAACCGGCCTCTCCCCTGGCGCGAAGCTCGAACTTGTCCAGAAGTCCAAAACACCCTCAGCAGTCTCAGTAGCCCTGCAGCTGCCCTCGCCAGAAGCGAACGCTGCACCGGGCGGCCGTTTGATGGAGAAGTTCCCGAGCGATCTGGCGCTGTGGAAAGTGTTGCGCCAGTTCGAAAGCGGGACTGCGAGCCAGGGCAGGAATATCAACCTCACAGCTCGTGGCGTGGCACAGACAAGCGGCGCGTCTCAAAGCGGCAGTGGACAGCTCTACTACGAGACCCCGGTTCTGAATATTATGGGAAGGGAATTGGGCACCCTGGTCGACTTTCAGAAAACCCTTTCTCAGCTGGGCTACAACTCGGGGAGTGTGCTGATCCGGCTGTCTTTCCGGAGAACGGACAAGACGCTGTTCGAGGCCATGGAAGAGATCAGCAAGCACTTTGCTGAGGTTGAAGAAGAGGAAAAGAAGCCTGTCGTCGCGGTAGCCGCGACAGTAGACGCGCCATCTGCCGCAGAGTCTTCTGCATCGACGGACGTCCCGGAACCACAGACACGAGAGCCAGAAGCGGCCCCTGAGCCGGCGCCCACACATACTGCGCCTGAACAAGGCGAACAGCAACCCTCTTCATCTGCCGATGCTATGGACGTGGACTCTGTCGCTCCCTCCGATCCACTCCAGCCCGTTGGCATCTTCCAAGCACCCAGTGGTACAACTCCAATTGCTGCACTGGCACCTGTGGACGAAACAGACTACACCCCTTCCATAGCCCACGCCCAGCTGCATCAAGCTAGGCTGCTGCAAAACTCCCAGAACAAGAGGCTGCTTTCGGACAAGGAGCTCGAGGCACAAGCCCAGGCCCAAGAGGCCAAGCTTGCTGCCGTGACAGCTCTTGTTGTCAAGGTCCGCTTCCCGGACAATACATCTGCCCAGTGGAGTTTTGGCCACGAGGCCACCGGTGCTCTGATCTACAAGGGTGTACGATCAGTCATGGCCAACGAGACTCAGAAGTTCAGACTGGTACTGCCTGGAAGCCAAACCGTCATCAAGGACAATGAAGGACCGAGGAACCTTCTCATCCATGATTACAAGTTGACGAGGAATGTGCTCATCAACTTCGTCTGGGACGACAGCGTCCCTGTCGCGGTGCGTCAGCAGCCCTTCCTAAAGGGCAGCGTTGCACAGAAGGCGACAGCCGTGAAAGTGCCCGAGGCGCCAAAGGGCGAGGTGGACACGAACGACCGCCAGCAGTCAGCCCCGTCCTCAAAATCTGGCAGTGGCGCAAGTCTAGGCGACGAGGTCGCGAAGAAGCTTCCCAAGTGGCTCAAGCTTGGGAAGAAATAGATTTATCTGGGTATTGCGGGGGAGGTGGGGAGATAGGTTTGCATCAAGCGTCACGATAGATTCACGAATTGCAAACGCATCTGATAATGTCTTGGAGGGTCTTGTGGTTCATGTGATATTTGGTTGGTATTGTTCGTCATGACCTCCGCTGCATCCCGTATTCCGTGAAGCCGCAGAGAAAACTAACGTCCCTGAATAGCAGAGAGCCACGACCGGGGGCCTCTCCCGTCCTTGTGGAAGAGTGTCCCCTGCAAAAAAGAGTTTTGCCCGCACGCCGAGACCATGATTTTGATTACGCATCCGAATGCGCAAATGGGTAGAAACCTTGCAATCGTCGTCCAGACTCGCTTTTCCATCCAACTCCCCGTCACCGCCACTCTACAAGAGAAGAGATTTAGTGGCCGGCACGGCGGGACTCGGCGATGACGCGCTGGAGCTCATCGACCTTGGCCTTGGCGCGGCCGAAGGTACCGAGCTGTGATATAAGTGTCAGTATCAAGCCCTGTGGCAGCGAGGCGGTCGGTGAAGCATACCCTCTTCTTGGCGAGCTTACGGGCGCGCTTGTCCTTGGAGTTGCGGAGCAGTTCGATGACGCGGCGCTCGTAGGGGGCAAGGCTGGTAGGAATATGTTAGCAAGTGGCTGTATGAACAGATGGACAACCCCGATATATCCCCTGCGCCGCGAGCGACATTGCGATGTGGGATGCGCGCAGACCAACGACGACGCATATCCACTCAATTCCCTTCGTCCTTCGATCCCCTGCCGATTCCATGAGAGAAAGATGTAGACTTACCCGGAGACCTCACGGACAACATCCCTCACGAAGGAGGTGCGCTGGGAGAGCTTGCCCTTGAGCGAAGAGACGCGGGGCTTGGAAACGCGGGCGGTGGTTTTCTGTTAGACGGAAACAAGACGAACCGGTCAGCCTATCTGTACGCTTCGAGGGTCCATCATCTGCAACGTATTCCACTCGGCCTTCTGCGATCCGATCCTGGTGGAGGGGAAGGCTTCATCGGCGAGGGAGGTTGTCGGACGGTGCAGAGATCCTCCAGGAGGTGAGACAACGTACGAAGCCCTTGTTGTTGCCGACGGCAAGGCCGGTGCGGGTAGACTGCTCCTTGGCCATTGTTGAGGTGTTCGGGGGTTGTCGACGGGGTGGTTGTCGATTTCGGTCACTGGGCGATGGGAGGGGAGAAGGTCAGTCGGAAGGAGGCTCGAAGATTTTCGCGGACCTGGGCGAAATTGGAGCCTCGGGCGGGCAAAATTTCTGTGTGCGGTGGGTCACGTGCTCGAGTGAGGACCTACCGAGCGAATGCCATTCGGGGACTGTGAGGTGGAGACCACATTGATAAGATAAGCGCCCCCAACGTTCTGGATGGCGAGACGTCGAGCATTCCGCGGCTGTTCTTCACCACAACGAAGGTGACTGGAAGTTTGACATCTCGTCCGACGTGACGCTCGCTGTTTGCCTGCCGAGTTGCCGCATGGGGCTCTCGTGATAGCGGCCCGTGATATCGGGTTGTGCATGGCGTGTCCTACTGTTAGGATTGCTCAACCACGCAACACCGCACATCGCACACCGGGCAATGGGTTTCCATTTATAATCAGCCGTCATGCAACGGTGCATGTGCTTAAGAACAAGCTGGCATGGGAGACAAATTTACGAACCGATCAGCCTCAGTGCCGCGTGTCTCCTCGAGAGGCCATCGAGGAGTGCTGGTTGAAACACCTTGCCAGCTTGCTTTGCTTGCCAGTCCACCAGCCCAATCAGAGGGCAACCCAACAGCCGGCCCCTCTCGTGTTTCCGCATAATGCCAATGCCTCCGACGCCGTTCCACTGATCCTCCCTGAAATCGGGCAGTGAGGGTACACCAGGCGGCCCATTGCATCAGCGATCGGCAGTTGCTGCCCACTTGGGGATCCATGCTCCTTTGTCGGCCCCCTTTTGGGAGCTGCAAGGGGCGGAGTGCGAGGTCCTCCGAGCCATGGGAATTCTGGGGCAGTCGATGATGGATGCCTTTAAGAGACCGAGTCTTCCAGGACTTTGGGCTTCTGTTCCTGGAGCATTCATCATTTGATAGGTACTTCGGATATTTCACTTCATCACCTCGTTTGCCTTCGAGTAGACTCAGAGCCTGCCAACCCCAAAGTCAAACAACGCCAACTCTTCCCACGTCATGAATCAGCTCCTGTCCCTCCTCATTCTTGCCGCGCCGTCGGTCAACGCTATGGCAGCCTACATGGCCCAGGTGCCTCAGCAGCTCCGGGCGCTCGTTGAATCCGACGAGTGCATCCTGCCAGAAGACTTCACCATCTCAAACTTTGATGCCGTGTCCCAGGATGGCGGCGAGACGCTAGACGCATTCCAATTCGGATTCCTCGATGACAAGACGAGTATCACCACGACGTGCTACTTCAACTCGACGTCTGAGCCCATTGTCGAGGGCGGCAGGACGCCTAAATACCCCTGTGAAGATGCTCGGGCGCTCTTCATCTGGCAGAACTCTCAGTTGACAATGGTCGAGAAAGTCTGCCCAGGAGACGACGGGTGCGTGCATGGTGCTCCTTGACATGGTCATTGTCGCTAACAACGGTTGTAGAACTGCTGATTACGAGGCTGCCGGAACGGCGGTCATCGAGGTCAACTGCGACGATGGAGGTGTCGATGCGGATACGGAGGCGTGTGCAGCGGGATGCAAGGCCGAGGACGTTACGGCCAGGTTCGCCAGCCTTTCGCCAGTTCCCCAGGATTCGGGCAACACGACGGTCGATGCCTGAATGTCGAAGAGCAGCCATGAGCGCATCCGTGAGGATGTTAGCACACGGGTACGGCCCCTTGCCCAGCAATTAATCATGACTATGGGGGCAGCCCCTAAATAAACGTATACGGGCTGCTCAACGCTGTCTCGTAATCAGAATCATGACTGTTCCAGTTGTGTCGTCGAGTGTACCAAACGGACGGAGAGTTCACATAGGTGGTCAAGTGATGTTGAGGGGACCCATATGCACTGTCTGCCGTGTGTGGAGAAATCCATGGGCCAGATTCTGGGGGAAAGGCCCCGCCAGCCACTCAGGTGACCGGCTGAGCATGACTGCCGCGGATCCCAGCCGCCGAATGACCTCACTGCGTCCGGTGTCACGCTCTTCCCCGGTCACGCCCAAACAAGTCAACCAGGTCGTTGACCGCATCACTCTCGTCCTGTCAATAATTACTATCCAGGGCCTCGATATCATGTGCCCTGAGCCACGGGCGGTGTCTTGACCTTGGCAATCCCTTCTACTCGACATCCCACCTAGCAATTCGACTTCGCGTCTTGCTCACAGCTTCAGCCTGTGCTTAACGAGAATGATCCCGACGACCTGAGTATGACATAAACCTCTCCATACATACACTCCGAACCACCTACGAAAATGCGAACATCAAGATTAGGCACCGTTCTTCGACTCGCCTGGCTGTCTTCGCTCGTCGCAGCGGCAGTCGCAAACGACCAGCAGCCGCTGGCACCAGCCGAAGATGAGCCTCAGCCGATCTCCGTGTCGCTCTTCTCCTCCCTCGAGCGCATGTCCCGTCTCGTCGACATAGCCTACTGCGTCGGCACTACCGGCGTCTCCGAGCCCTTCTCCTGCGCCTCCCGCTGCAGGGAGTTTCCTACTCTCACGCTCTCGACGACGTGGAACACGGGCATCCTGATGAGCGACAGCTGCGGCTACATTGCCGTGGACCATGGCGCTCGCCGCGATGATGCCGATGATGAGGCGGAGGACCGGCTTGGAGAGAAGGCCATCGTTGTCGCGTTTCGCGGGACGTACAGTATCGCCAATACCGTGGTCGATCTCAGCACTGTCCCGCAGGAGTACGTCCCGTACCCGTCACCGGATGACGGCGTCGACAGACCCAAGGAACCGCAGCACCGGTGCAATAACTGTACGGTCCACAGCGGCTTTCTCGAGTCCTGGCGACAAGCACGGAAGCTCGTGATCCCCCAACTCCAGGAGCTGAAGAAGACGTATTCAGACTACCCGATCCAGCTTGTCGGCCACAGCCTGGGTGGCGCTGTCGCTATGCTCGCCGCGCTAGAACTGACCGTGTCTCTCGGATGGGATGACACGATCACCACGACCTTTGGCGAGCCCAAGGTCGGCAACCAGGGCCTTGTCGACTACGTCGATGCCGTCTTCAATCTCGGCGAGGATGACAACGCCGATCCGGAGAAGAGGGTGTATCGCCGGGTAACCCACGTCGACGACCCGGTGCCGATGCTCCCCCTCACAGAATGGGGATATAGGCCTCACGGCGGCGAATTCTTCATCAGCAAAAAAGAGCTGTCACCCTCCGTCGAGGACGTCGTCATCTGCCACGGTGCTGGGGATCGCAATTGCGTCGCCCAAGGGGATGTCCATCCTGACGAGGTCGAGGAGATGCAAGCACTTGCCGCAGACCCTCACCTGGAGCTCGAGCCGGACTTCGAGGTCAAGGCGGATGAGGGGGACGGAATCAGACTGACCAAGAGATTCCCGGCGCGATTCAAGCTGTGGCAGCTCTTCTTCGCGCACCGGGATTACTTCTGGAGGATTGGGCTCTGCGTGCCTGGCGGCGACCCCGCTAACTGGGGGAGGGAGAAGTATCCAGTGCCGATGCCCGACGATGCCTTGCCCGATGAGCTCTAGGACAATACCGGCGGAGGAGAGCGTCGCTCAGAGCTGTAAGTCGGTACGAACGACTGTATTTGTAGAAGCATGAGCAGAGGTTTGTGTTGCTTCAGCGACTGCTTGAGGGAACTCGGCCCGATTTTACGAAGAATAGGATTGACGAATACGTTTGAAAATAGAATTGAAGTGATTACCCAGGGCTGTTGTACACAGATGAACATGAAGTTCCACGGCGTTGCTTCTCTGACAATGTGGGAGCTGCCGCCATTTGAGTGAGGCTGTCTGCCCAGATATGCGCAGTATTAGGCAGCCACATTCGCGCGCCGACACCAAACAGGGTTGATCCCATGGTGATGGTAGCTCCAGAGCCCTTTTCAGAGCAAGCTGTTCCTCAATTCGACACTTTCAGGTAGTTTCAAATGCGTCAAGCGTTCAGGCGACATTGATAACCTTGCCTGGCAACCTGGCAACCTGGCAACCTCGCCTCATCGAGGCATGCTGAGATGGGGCACCTCGTGAGAGAACTGGCGGGGATTATCTAAGCACTCCAGCTTGGCTTGGGCGTTTCAAATGTCACGTGTAATTTGTTTCGTCTGGACTCGCACGTTGAGATCACCGACCAAAACAAACAATGAGGGTGGAAGTGGGGCGATCCCGGGCTACGACAGAGTCTCGGGCGGCAAGGTATCTGCTATCTCTTCCCATGAGGGGTAGCTCATAAGCGCTGACTGCGATGGGCGCCTTTGTTTTGTGGTACTTGAAGAGAGACGCTGGGCTCATTTCCAGTCAGATGTCAGGCCGGGAACACAAAGGCAGACAAGGCCCCAACAAAAGATACCTGAACCCTGCCCCAGGCTGTGCGAGCGCAAAATAGCAGTGGGACACGACGGAGAATGAGGGGTCCCGGGAGAGGGGCCGTTCGCTGGGCTGGGCTGGGCTGGATTGTGGACTGTGGGCTGTGGGCAGCCCTGCCGGTGCGCTGGCCGTCTGGAGTCAGGTGGTCGATCAATCATGGACAGCTCACACGCCGGTAGAGAAGGAGTAAGCACCGGATTTCCATGGATCAGGGACTATGCCGGGTGCATCGTCGGTGCCGTTCCGTAAGTACGGCGGCCTCCATGGCCTGGGCGAGCGCACGATGGTGGATGATATTCGGCCAGCCCGACAGGACGACGACACAGCCTGACCTGACCTGACCAGACCAGACCAGACCAGACCAGGGCTGCTGATGAAGTCCAACTCCCAGGTCGGGTCGGGGTGTCTGATGAGATCCACGGATGATGGGGTTGAAGGGAAATAGAAAGCGAACCGAAACGTGAACAAGTAGCTTGCAAGGGGGTGAATGCTGCCCATTCACGTTGCGCGCGCCGGTTGTCCCTGCCGTACCCTGTCTGGTCCCTCTTTCCCTGGGCTCGTGCTGGGTGGCTGCCATAGGCTCACCGCGGCCTCAGGAAGGGAGCCAGTCCAACCCCGAAGAATCCATTGGAAGGGAAAGAGGGAACCCCCCCCCCCCCCCATAGAGCCCAGCCAAACAGCCGGCCGACAAATCTTCACCAAACTCGCAACTTCCCTCCCCTAGCGACCACCTGCCACGCCCACTCCGCCGCCCCCCAAACCCTGAACTGCTCACTCCCCCCGTCGCACTTAGCTCAACACCTACACCTTTTCCCTCACTCTCTCCCAAACAACACCACAACCAAAACGCAATCGAGGCCTTCCTCTCCCACAACCCGCGACATCTCTCTCGCCCTCATTCTTCCATCTCCCGAATTCCTCTTCAAACCCCAACCAGCGCATCCCCATTCCCGGCCAAGCCCAACATGTCTGGCGATGTAAGTTTCCATCCCACGCGATGCCCAATATCGGCATGACCCCCCTTTTGCCGGGCGAGGCGCCCCTCGTTCTGGCTATCACCATGGCTTCCTCGGCCTGCTGTGTTGCCTTTCTCGCGCGCATCGCCCTTTCGCCTTGCACTTTGCAGTCCCTGGCTTAAATCCCACCTCTTCCGACCAGTAGAAAATGCATGCTAATCTTCATTCTCGTTGCAGCGTGAAAGGTTTGTTACCTCAGCCGCGGCCCCCTTCCACATCTCGAGAGACGGACGACTCTCCGCATTCCCGCCCGCAACATGACGACTCCCAACCTTCGTGCGGCAGAGCTGATGCTGACTGGTGTCTCCATTAACAGCAAGACCTTCCTTGCTCGCCTCTGCGAGCAGGCCGAGCGCTACGATGAGATGGTCGGCTACATGAAGGAGGTTGCCAAGCTTGGCGGTGAGCTCACTGTTGACGAGCGCAACCTTCTCTCCGTTGCCTACAAGAACGTCGTCGGCACCCGCCGTGCCTCCTGGCGTATCATCTCCTCCATCGAGCAGAAGGAGGAGAGCAAGGGCTCCGACAAGCACGTCGGCACCATCAAGGAGTACCGCACCAAGATCGAGCTTGAGCTCGAGCAGGTCTGCCAGGATGTCCTCGACGTCCTCGACGACTCCCTCATCCCCAACGCCCAGACCGGCGAGTCCAAGGTCTTCTACCACAAGATGTATGTTTTCTGTGTCCCCGCTCATGACGACATTCCCGCCGCCCGTTCATGCTGACTGTTTGTCCCCCTCATCTAGGAAGGGTGACTACCACCGCTATCTTGCCGAGTTCGCGTCTGGCGAGAAGCGTAAGGGTGCCGCCACTGCTGCCCACGAGGCCTACAAGGTAAGAATACACCCTCGGCCTCCTCGCCTACCTGTTTCGTGTCTGGCTTCAGGCTGACCTTATCTTTCCCCGTCAGAGCGCGACCGATGTCGCCCAGACCGAGCTCACTCCCACCCACCCCATCCGTCTCGGCCTTGCCCTGAACTTCTCCGTCTTCTACTACGAGATCCTCAACTCTCCCGACCGTGCTTGCCACCTCGCCAAGCAGGCTTTCGATGATGCTATTGCCGAGCTCGACTCTCTCTCCGAGGAGTCGTACCGCGACAGCACCCTCATCATGCAGCTTCTGCGTGACAACCTCACCCTCTGGACCTCTTCGGACAGCGGTGAGGCCGAGGGAGCCGCCGCTGCCCAGCCCGAGGGCGAGAAGGCGAAGGAGGAGGAGCCCAAGCCCGCTGAGGAGGTCAAGACCGAGGAGACCCCCGCTGCTGCTTCCTAAATTCGCTCACCTGATACCACACCCCATCTCGGTAATGTCATTCTGAGATGACTCTTTTGCCCCGGCTGATCGGGCGAACCTCAAAAAGGCCTTCGCGCGAGGCCGGGGCCTGTCTGCTAGCAGAAGGCTAGCCGGTGATACATGCGGCTCGCTTCGGTACTCTTGGCAAGGGGATAAGGAGTAGAGGGATTCGGACGCGTCGGAAGGAAAATACCTGGCATGGATGCGCCTTGTCACCGTTCACGGAACTCTTGGAGGATCGGGTTCTCTTCTGGAGGCTTCTTCTATCTTGGCAGATGTCGACCAAAGAACCTTTCCCCCCTTCCATTTCTATCTCCCATGCATTTCGATGTACTGCTCCCTTTGTTCTTACTATGCCCGAATAATCCACCTTTTGCTTTTACCCCCAACCCCTTGTCTATTTGTCACCGGGCGAGCCAGGCATGAGTTGTTTGATTGTTGTTGACCTCCCCTCCTCCCCGAGGCTGTCGCTGCAGCTTCGGGGACATGCGCGAGGAGAAGGGTGGGAGAGGAGGAGTCACGTCCGATAACGAGTCTGTTTTTACTGCCTATGCTTTTCCCCCCACCCCATTTCCCCCTTGCGGCCCTCCCTTCCCCTCATCCGATGTCTATTGCGTCTACAGAGGTCGAGTAGAGAGACCAAAAACCTGCGAAACCAAAATATACAAACCAAGTTCATCCAATGCGGGGTATCTTGCATCACACAAAAAGTCTGCCTGCCCGCACCGCCCGCGGTCCGCCTGGCTGGTGAGGGGCACTGCCACGCCCGTGACGCGACGCCCGCCCGCTTGCACTCAGACGAGTGACAGAGGGATCTGATGGACGGCGAGGCAACCCGGCGAGTCGCTGCATGATGATGCACGTCCACACGCACGCGCGCAAGGAGATTGGCCCCCTGTCTGTGAGTGGTGATTCGAACGACCCGAGCCGCCCGGTACGTCCTGACGCCTTGAGCGGCGTTGCCTTGATGAGGAGTTGATCACGCAAACCGCATCACATGGCGATTTTCATCAAACCGGGCTCACGCCCATAACGAGGGAAGGCCAGCATCGTCGCAAATGAGGTATCTTGATTATCCAGTGTGGGGGACTAAACCAGACTTGACTCCTTTATCATGAGGCTCGTGATAGTGTGGTGGGGGAGGCCGGGCATTGGTGAGGTAGGTAGGGTAGGTTCATTACATTACTTCCACGTACACTTGGTCGCTGCCAGATGATGCCCTGACGCGACCAACGGGGGAGGGGGTATTTCATTATCGGCCTTCTGCTCCTTCTTCCGCAAATTCATCAAACGCTGTTCCTCCTGTTCTGGGGGTGTGTGGTATCCAAGGTCCTGTCGTGATGCGTTACACGTATCCGCGCGCGGGCGAGTGGATGGACCCGGTGCGGCATCCGATCGACTGGCCGCCCGCAGCTGGTATCAGCCCCCGGACGTCGTGTGTCGTGGATGATATTGCCTGACGTCCCGACTGCATGAGTCGGGCCAGTCGGCCTCGTGCGCATTGCATTACGCGGGCGCTCTGACTTGGAGTGGTGGAGCGCCGGCTAGGGTGTCTGTCGCATTGGTTGTGGTCGTCGACTTTGCGTTTTCCCGGTTGAGCAAGCGTTGCGCTCGTTCGAGGCGTTCGATCCCCCGTGCGGTCTCTCTGAGGCGCTGGCGGACGAGGACGTCTGCTGCGCTGCCGCCGGAGGAGGGCGAGGATGACTTGTCGTCGGCTGCTTCGCCTGCCTGATGGTTCTCGTTGGCCTTTGGCGGCGGCGAGTCGGGCGGCGACGCTGGAGCTGCCGGCACTGGCAGCCGGTCAGTGCGAGTCGTCGGCCGTGAGAGGGGAGGGGAGGTGATCATGAGCGCCTCGTTCACTCTGTCGAGATCGATGCTCAGCTGGCTCTTATGCCGGGTCTTGGCGTTGCCCTGCCGCAGCAGGTCTCGGTGGATCTTCTTCATCTTGTGCTTGCGGCTCTCGACGAAGGAGTCGCGTGAGGGAGTGTCCGGCTTCTTGGGCGGCGGGTCATCGCCAGCGGCGGCGGCGGGCGGCATTGCCTCGTGGGACGGCTTGCTTTTGTCCCTGACGGCCTTGTTAGGGTTCAACGTGAGCCGGCGCGTGAAGTTCCTGAGGGCCTTGGTGATTGATAGAGCGCGGCGAGGTTGGGTGACCTCGACGTGCTCGTCGAACTCGGGTTGGCCCATGAAGAGGGGGGCTCCTAGCCGGGCGCAGTCGTTGCAGACGAATGGAGCGCTGTTGGCTTCATCCTGCTGCTGTTGCTCGTGGCTGTTTGTCGTCGCCGGTGTCACCGCGCGGCTCCTGGTATTGTTGTCCGCCTCGGGTCGGGTGCGGTTTGAGGTGTCGTGCCCCGAGGAGACGGCCGAGTCGGCCACGGTGGACGGGGCGGACGATACGGGGCATGTGCATTCAGTAGCATTGGCGGCGACGATGCTGCGCCATGCCTCGACGCGGGCGTTGCGCTCCAGTTTGCTCTGGCGGGCTTGCTCGCGAGCGGCCGAGTTCGGTGAGGGCGTTGGAACCTCGGGAATCGCGACGGTTTGTACTGCCCTGGATTCCATCTTGAAGGACGTGGGCCAGGTTGTCGGACGTCCGATGGGCTGGCGAACCGGGGATATGTATGTCTTTCAGTCTAATAAAGCTCGGGACCGTGGCTCTTCGCCGGAACAGGTCAGACCTGGCTAGACCTCAGCCCCTGTCTCGGATTGTCCAGAATCTCGGTCGGTCAAAGGAGCAAGCTGGGGGCAAGGTCAGCCATGTCTTGCCCTGAGGGCCGGGCGCCGGTATCCCGTGGGCAGATCTCTACCTACGGTGAGGGGGGAGGGTTGCACTCGGATGCTGGTGGTCTCGTGACAGGTGCTGGACTCGAAGGTCTGAGTGGATGGTATTCACAGAGCGTCTGTGGGCCGCCTGTAGATCTGGGTACTCTTCAGTCTGTCTGGGCGGCTTCGGAACCCAACAAGAGGTCAGATGTCCATGACGGCCGTCTCTAGGTGTCGCGGAGTAGGTAGGTTGCGAAAGGTAGGGGTAAGGAAGAGGAAGGAGAGAGCTGAACTCGGTGACTCCAGCCTGGAGGAGAGGAAAATCTGAGGAATCGAAGGGCGGCGACAGACAGCAAAAGGTGCTAACTTGGAGCGGTGGTGGTGCCGTGGATGGATGGATGGCCCAACATCCATTCGTTCTGGGACGACTTTTGCAAAAAAGGCCTGGACGTCCGTCCCTTCCAATTCGTTATATGACGTCCCATGGCACTGTTAGCGCACCTCTAAAAAGAGCCCGGCGGCGCTAATGGAAGTGACCCCAAGTGCCGAAAGGCACTAGGTACCCCCAGTCCACTGGAAAAGTTTCGTCGGTTGCGCCTTCAGCGTCTAGATCCCCGGGCATGGTCCTCGGCACTCAGGTGGGAATGCTGGAATTCCCTCCAGCTGACAGCAGGCACCTCACCTCAGGTGCGGGAACCTATAGATAGCACGGGCTGCTACTAGTAGCCTCGGGCTAGAAAGCTTCCTCGACTGAGGGGATCCCACCTGGAAAGCCACCTCACTGGAACTTGCCAGCCTTCACTCGCGTTCACATGCAACAGGTGCCAAATCCATCCCAGCCCTACGTCTTCCACCCTGGCTCGCACTGATAAGCCAAGGCAGGCCAAGCCCGGGGAACTCAAATCCTCTCTCTTCACCTGACTCGTACAACGCACCAACATCCATGGGTCACCTGGACTCTGCACATCACACGATGCCCTTCTTGATGTGGTCCCATCGCCTATCGCGGCTTGGCAGCTTTCCCGACTTGCCGACATCTCTTCGCCTGCAGCGCTAAATCTACGTATCTTTTTTTGAAAGGTCCCTGATGGAAGCGCGGCTGTAGTCTATCCGGCAGGCAAAATCCCGTCAACCCCCTTTATTTCTCATGAGTCCCGTGTCGCCGTCTAAATGCTCATCCATACATCAAATCGTTATCTCTCATAACGCCTGGCCGTAAAAGACCCCGTCAACGCCCATAGTTACTCGGCGTCAACGTCTCCCAGCCGCCCATCCCCCGCGGGCTCTCGTCATCGTCTAGCCCGTCAAGCAGATCGACAGGGGCCGCTTTCTGGACCTTCTTGGGAGCCTGACCAGATCTCGACCTGTCCTCGTGCGCTCCCATCCCTGGAAGCTGCATGGCTCCCGGCATCGGCGACGACCTCTGCTGGTTCACGCCCCACGTCCCGGCCCGGCTGGGACTTGCGGATGCTATCGAGGCCGTGTCCGAGTACGCCGAGCCGGTGGACCCTGCGAACCCGGTCGATGCCCTGGCCGGCAGCTGCGGCGGCCTGTCCTCGGCGGAATGGCCCGTGCCGTTGCTCACCACCCTGGATGCTGCTGTCGGTGATACCGATGTGAGGTGAAGCGGTTTCTTTGCCACCGGCGGTGCCGGCTTGCTCTTTGACTGCTGCGAGAGTTGCGACAAAGTCGAGAGCGCAGAAGGAGGACGTGCTGGAGAAGTCGGCGGAGGTTGCATTTTACTGAACGTCAACGGCGCCTGGGCCTGCACTGGGTTTGCCGATGCGCCCCCTTGTCGCCTGGGGGGCGGAGGAGGGGGCGCGTTTCCATCCACTTGGTGCCTCGAGTCGTCCATGATGTTGAGCCGGCTGGTATGGGAAACCAGACCGTCGGATGCAGGAGGCGGCCTCCTGGTGCCTGAGCTCGGTGTTGATGTCAGAAAATCGCCTGGTACCTGTATGTGTTCGTAAGGAGAGCTTGATAAGCTTCCGGAGAACGAAGACACCCGTGTCGTTCTGGGAACCGTGACCCATTCCTGTTCTTGCGTCGGCCCAAACGGGTTGGGCGCTCTATTGGGACTCAATACCACGGATTGTCCGTTGGAGGGCCTAGGCGGTTGGATGTTGGCCTTTGCGGGCTGTTGGTTGTCCAGCCACCATTTCTGTCGGTCCGAGCTGGCGGGAGGAAGGCCTGGTTCAATGGCATCATAACCAAGAAGGTCCTCATCCTCCGTGTCGTCGGTGCTGAAGTTGGCTGTGACGTCCCCAATCTCCGCCTTTCGCTGCCTGTACAACTCTTGACTGATGTTTTCACGCAGAGCTTCGTCGACAATATTGACGGTGCACTGAAACGCGGCATAGACAGGCCTGTGGTCGGAGAACTTCAAGGGGGCAGAGTTGTATGCCAGCTGGCGCAGATTCGGGCCCTTTCGCAGGATGCGATCCGTCCAAGCAGGGATGCGAGCCTTCTCGGATGTGTCGTACGTGTCCGTCCCGATGTCGAACTTGTACGTGGGCAGGAAAGTGATGCGAGCCTCAGAGTAATACGGGAACGCTAGCCCAGCAACCATCTGTAGGTTCAACTGGTCATTCTCGTACAGCGTGCCCAGGTCCTTCTGCTTCACAAGAGCCCGAGCCGCCTCCGGCCCAAGACCAATGCGGTAGTTGAAATCACCAAGCCAAATGACAGCATCTGCAAACGAAGTCAGTCCGTTGACTCTGAGACCAGGAGGGAGGGAGCTTGGCTGATAGCATACCATGATCATCAATGCCCCTGTTCCGTTGAAATCGCAAACCGTCATGAATGGTCGCGTAGTCTCTGTTCCTCTCGTCATAATTCGCAAAGCCTGCGGCCAGATGGGCCGTCACGAAGCACACAGGTGTATTCGCAAAGTCGAAGCGGATGGCAACCGCGCCCTTGTTGCCAGCCATGCCGGAGAGCCCTGTCTTTTTGACGCTCCCCTCCACATTCTTGATGCTTTTCAACGCCGATACAGTCACGAAAATGCAGAGAGCAGCCCCCACAAGCTGCCCGCTTCGGAGAAGAACATAACGCTCGCCGCCCCGCTGTTGTGACTGGGTGTTGAGGGTCCTCTTGACGGCCTTCTCCCAGAGCTGCTTCCTCGTCGGATCACTGTTCATGATCTGCTGCGGGCTCAGCTCGACGATTTCCTGGAAGCCGATAGCCACCACGTCGGGCAGTCGTGAACCTAGCTCTTCAGGCCAAACCCAGGGGGAGAGGTCGGAATCAACGCCCTCGGTCCGGCCATTGAGGTTGAATGTGCCAACAAATCTACAATCATCCGGTCAGTCGTCTTTCCAAAGCATCCATGGCCTGGAGTACTCACATGCTGATGTCACGCTGGGATGAGAAGTCGGGACTCCTTTTGCTCAGTTCCATGTTGACGAAGTCGGTGATTGGGTCGAACAGGAGAACAGCCGTCTGTCCGACAAGCCTGCCCAACAGCCTGTCAATCGTCGTCTGCTTCGCCGCATCCGTAAAATTGTTGTGGTAAAGCCTCTGCATCGACTTGCGGACGTCGGCGAAGGTGCCGGCCAGCGACATCTTGCCGTGGCGGGTGTATGATGACTTGAGGGCACCCGTTCCCGCATAGATCTTGGACAACGCATCTCCGTTGTCTGCCCAGAGAGTCGAATGCCTCATCCAAAAGTCAGAAGTTGCGTATTCTCCTTTCTGACCGAGGAAGGACTCGGTTGCCATCTGACTGACGAGGGTCTGGATGAGGTTGGTTCGGTCGAGGCAGTCGAGGCAATTAGTTCGGAAGACTCCCTCTTGTTGCAGGAGAACCACCAGCCGACCATGGTTTCCATTTGCGATGCTCTTAGCATCATCCCCAAGATCTTCGGATTCTTCGGCCAGATAGTAGGCAAACCCTTCTGTCGAGCCCTTGATGTGAGTTCGGATTCCCCGTGCTGCCTCGTAGCCAGCAGCACCCCTTGTCTCGGCGTGAAAGTCGTAATGTGTCTCCCGAAGGAGAGCGTGATCACGGGACTGGTGTGGACCAACCTGGCTCAAGGGGCTATGCTGTGTGGCGGTGTGGTAGAGCCGGCTGAGCTGAGCCTCTCCCGGCTTCTCCTCGCTGAGAAGGTTGACGACATGCACAGCGCCGTAGGCATGCTCGAGGTCTTCGAAGTGCTTATCGAAGGCCGGCTGTGCCCCTTCTGGCGATCTTGTGACGGTGATGTTCTGTTTGCCGGGGAGCAGATCCGCGGCCTGTTCCCAGAACAGGGGCACAGAGCCACGGACCTGACTATACGAGAACAGAGTACCTCGAGGACTCCAGTAGACTGTCTCCGTCTCCACGAAGTTGGCCACATTCCCGTCGTCGTCGATTCCTCGGGAGTTAAACCTGGTGCCCGCTCTTCGGCACGACAGTCTCGATATGACAGTCAGGTACGAAGGGAGGCCGGAGGAACTGGTCTTCAAGGGAGCACTGATCTGCGGGATGGCCATTGTCCTACAAAAGCCACGGATGGCAGAGGTCAGGATTCTTGACGAGTCGAGGACCTCCCTTTCGTGGGGGACGAGTCGAGATCTGAACTGCACCAGCGGACTGATCATGAACGAGTTCCATAAGAACGAGTCATCAAAGTTCTCGATCTCAAATGTAGCCGCGTTGATCGGCCTTACAAAGTCAGCAGACCGCAACAGTACCAAGACAAAAATCAGCCACGGGCGGCGCATACCTGTCCTGCAGACGGTTTGTCACATCAAAGTCGGTGCTGTAGTAGAACGACCCGTTGCTCAGAAGCTTCCGCAGCTCAAGGCAAGGGTGCTCGATGGTAATATCCCTCCGACTCAGGTTCTGCCCGTACGGAGCCTGGCCGTACGGGTCTGATGGGTCGGAGTCGAGGCCATCCAAGGACACGACATTGTCCCATCTGTCGCTGTTGAGGCAGAAGAACTCGACGCTGACGATTCTTTCGACCGTTTCTCCAGGGCGCAAGGTTGCCACGCGGGAGGCATGCGTCACCACGGACAGGAACACATCCCCATCTACGGATATCAAGCCCAGTGTGCCATATATGGGTCGCGGGATGAGCGGGCGGTAGTCGTCGAGGGTACTCCTACCGATCTGGGTGAACTCGACAATGCACTTGGACACCGTGTTGTCGGCTCCGGGCCCGCGGGGCCGTGTCGGATGCGACGGGAAGTGATGCCCGTTTCCCAAGCTCTCGCCCCCTGTGGCAGAGCTGTGGCGAAAGATGAGGGCGTGGGAAGAGGACACGATGGCGACGGAACGATGGGGGTAATCGCGGATGTATAGCTGGCTTGACTTCTGGGGAGCCGGCATCTGGGCGGTGGACTGACCCCCAGTCGAGTAGTCCATCGTGAGGATATTGCGATCGATTGTCGGCAGGTTAAGGAGGGCTCATGTCGAATGCGATGTCTACCATCGGCGGCCGTCGCGAGGATGTCGAGAGAGCTAGGTCGTGGTGGGAGATGGAACTTGTCGCAAGAATTCAGGTCGGACTAAACAGGCTTCAGTGTGATATGATGCATGCGCAACAGAACGTCGAGATCGTAGCGCAAGAGGGGGCCACGATGCCCTGTCTTCTCGTCGAATTGGTAGGTATTCAGTGGGAGGGAGAGAAGAAGTCTAGTTTCCGCTGAGTCGGCGATGACGTGGGAATCCAATCGCCAGCACTCGGGTGACCTGAGGAGCCCCAGCCCACCTAAATCAGGCGCTCCCGTCCCTGTAAGCTTGGTGCCAATAGCCTACAACAACATCCCGTCCCCCACGGGTCTTCCGCTGCAGAGATGTTTAAGAAACTGGAATAGGACGTACAGCACCCTATTGTGCTGCCAGATAATATATAATTTTTAGAGAAAGAATATCTTGATAGGTCCTGATAACAGCCCTAGCAGTTATTCTCCCCTATATCCGCGTGACTGTGCTTTCCATTGATACGGCTTCATATCAGGCCAAGAACGCGGTGGGCAAGAATAGCAGGCACCGACATCCTCCTGACCTTCCTACGAAGGCATGTTGCCAGCCTTTCGACTTGTCTTGTCACAGGCGAGCGCAAATATTGCGACAAGATCACACCAGTCGTCATAGTGTAGCACTTGCAACACCAGATCCAGTATCCCAAAGAACCCGCAAGTCTGTGGTTGCGGCTTCGGCAGGTGTTTGCCCCGCCAGATCAAAGCTCAGTCATTGAGAACCATGACAGGATCCTTTGCGACTCCAGGAACTCCCGCGCCCCCCGAGGACCCCGGCGGACGAAGAAGGGTAGCTGCTGCAAAGGAAGCATCGGATCGGTGTAATTTGTACGGGAAAGAGGAAATGAGAGGATAAAGACGGAGCTTCCACAGAAGCTGCCGAAAGAAAAGGCTTCAGATTCTGAATTTGATATCATGCACCACTTGGGTGCAGTCATCCTCTTCCTATCATGTATTATGTTTGGGAGTATCATCATAAGCCATTGATTGTGGAAGAGGGAAAGAAGCTCTCGCCAGGCGTGGCCGACTTTTAATAATTTTTCATTGTTCCCAATGGGAGGGAACCTTGCTTGGCTGATGTGTCAGCTTGAGCACTGACCACCCACTGGGAGCCGCCGAGAAAGGTGTCGCGCGACGAGGACCCGCCCATCTGAACTGCGCCTGCAGGTGTCATCCCCAGCCAATTCTTTTTGCGCGCCTGCCTCTCTCGCTAGACGCATCCAGGCTTCCTACAATACAAACCTCCATCCCTCGCCTCATCCCACCTTGCCTACAACACCCACCTCACCGGTCAATCGCTTCTCTCCTCCGTTGAGATTATACTTCTGAGAGTTGCGCGCCTCGACCCATCCCTCCCACTTGTCGATCACGCCGCGCCTACGTCCTGGGAGATGGCCGACTACGACCACTACGGCGCCTCAGGCGAGGAGGATGCCGAGATCAAGAAGCTCCAGGCCGATGTCGTACGTCTTGCCTTCCACCATCGATTACCGCCCTGCGCGCTGCTGATCCAATTGCTAACCTCTTCTTCCGCAGGAAGCCGACTCTGATAGCTTCGAGACCTGGGAAAAGCTCATCCGCGCCTGCGAGGCTCAGGAAGGGGGTCTGAACCGAAACTCCAGCCCACAGGCTCTGGCGTCCATGCGCAACGCTTTCGACGGCTTCCTCCTCAAGTTCCCTCTTCTTTTCGGCTACTGGAAGAAGTACGCCGATCTCGAATTCAACATCGCCGGACCCGAGTCTGCCGAGCTCGTACGTGCCACCTCTTTCCTCTCCGTCGCAACGACTCGGATGTGATCAGGAGCTAACATTGAATCAGGTCTACGAGCGAGGATGCGCCAGCATCACGAATTCTGTCGACTTGTGGACGGACTACTGCTCCTTCAAAATGGAGACCACTCACGTCCCACATCTCGTCAGAGAGTAAGTACTTCACGGTCGACTTTCCTTCCATTGCCCCTCCTTGCGGAACATCACCACCATCACAGCATGCCGCACGGCGAGTCTCGGCACTTCGCGTGGCCCGGAGCCCGCTTCGAGACACAGCTCTTGGTCGCATCAGCGTCAGCCGGTGAGGACTGCCATCAGCGGCCACCCCATTGTCGGGATGCTCTCTCACACCACATACCAGGGTTCCCTGATGATATCACCTGATCCATGTGATTGACCTTCTCGCTCCTCGCTACATGTCGCTTTCCGCCGTCCGCGCTTGAGGCTCGGCCGCTGTCGAGTTGCTTCGCTTCTTTTATTCCCAAGGCTTCCCCCTTTTGCTTGTATAGATTACCCTCCTTGACGCCCTTGAACCTCCTCCCCCTTGACGGCCGAATGGCTACTGACTTTGGGTTACAGGCTCTTCGAGCGCGGAGCGGCACACGTGGGCCTCGATTTCCTCGCCCATCCTTTCTGGGACAAGTACCTCGAGTACGAAGAGCGCCAGGAGGCGGAGGACCGCATTCTCGCCATCCTGCGGCGCGTCATCAGCATACCGATGCATCAGTACGCACGCTACTACGAGAAGTTCCGCCAATTGGCCCACACCCGTCCAGTCGCTGAGCTTGTGGACTCCGATGCCCTCGCTCGATTCCGCGATGAGGTAGAGGCCCCTTACGCTGGAACGCAGAGACCTGAGCTCGAGGTTGAGCGCGACCTTCGGGGCAGGATCGACGCCCATTACTACGAGACGTTCAACCAGACGCAGACAGAGACGACTAAGAGGTGGACGTACGAGTCAGAGATTAAGCGTCCCTACTTTCACGTCACCGAACTGGAGTACTCCCAGGTCGTCAACTGGAGGAAGTACCTCGACTTTGAAGAGGCGGAGGGCGACTTCACCCGCATCGTGTTCCTGTACGAGCGCTCTCTCGTCACTTGCGCGTTTTACGACGAGTTCTGGTTCCGCTATGCGCGCTGGATGTCTGCCCAGGCCGACAAGGAGGAGGAAGTCAGGATCATCTACCAGCGAGCCTCCATGTTCTTCGTCCCCATCAGCCGACCTGGCATCCGCCTGCAATTTGCCTACTTCGAGGAGAGCTGTGGCCGGATCGACATCGCCCGCGACATTCATGCATCGATCCTCATGAAGCTGCCCGACTGCATCGAAGCCATCACCTCCTGGGCACATCTGCAACGCCGTCAAAGCGGACTGGAGGCAGCCGTTGAAGTCTACAAAACGCAGATTGACTCTCACGAAGTGGACATGTTCACCAAGGCCGCCCTCGTGGCAGAGTGGGCCTTCCTTCTGTGGAAGGTCAAGGGCTCCATTGAAGAGGCGCGCAACGTCTTCCTCAAGAATGTCCAGTGGTACGCCGACAGCCACGTCTTCTGGGAGAAGTGGATTGAGTTTGAGCTCCAGCAGCCCACCAGCGCTGAGACGGAAGAGCAGCACGGCGAACGTGTCAAGCAGATCTTCTCGGAGCTGCGGACCAAGAGCCGTTTGTCCTCGTCGACCAAGCGGCAGCTATTCGAGATGTATCTCGCCTACCTACAGCAGCGTGGCGGCAAGGAAGCCATGAAGCAGTTCTTGCTCATCGACCGCCAGATCTTCGGGTAAGTCGAAGTTTCTATCAGTGGCCACCGCAAGAAGTACTAACTGTGATCAGTCCCGCGTCCGTGACCGTGATGAAAGCAGACCCCAAAGAGGACGGCGCCAGCCTCGGGGAGATGGACGAGGCTACCAAGGCCAAGGCAGAGGCCAAGTACCTCACCTTCTACCAGCTCCACGGCTCCGCCAGCATCGAAGGTCAGGGCAACGCTCCCTTCAACTAGGGATGCCACTAATGACATGATCCGTTCCTTGACTGTGGTGTTTGGTGGAGTTGGTGCGGCTCGGTTGTAGCCGTTGAGGCGACTCTCTCGACGGCCGTTTCTGTACTATAACGTGGCCTTTTTCATGGAAATATTTTACATGGCCGTTCTACATGGTGGCAAGCTTGGGTCTCGGTCGACCATTGGGGTGTGTACAGAAGGGTTCGCAAGCAACGGGACGTATGGGATGGAGGCCAGGGGCAGGGGCACATTGCCTCGCTCAAGGCGGATTCACAAGAGTCTAGACCATGCATCGGTCCTAATGATGAAGTAAATACGACGCTTGAATCGTTGCTCTGCGGATTGCCCTGACTCTTTGCGAACCATTTTGGCAGGCGGTTGTTGGGCCCTGCAACAGGTGCAGCACGTGAAACTTCACCTGCCTAGGAGCTGAAGTGCCAGATGAAATTCGGGAAGCATGCATGGAAAACAGGACGGTGGAGGGAGCCGGAAATGCTGCGACATTGTGTATGTGTTCGATCTGGGTGCGTACATCGTTTGTATATGTTTGCTCAGGCGGAAGAAGACGCAAACTCAAACCGTCTTGCCGTCCTCGGTCTTGTCACAACCATATTGTGTCCTGGCTGTCATTTGTTGACCAAGGGGCTATTATTAAACAAGTACAGCATTTGGGCAATATGTGGCGCCCCTGACTCGTCCGAGGCGGGTAGCAGTCGTCATCGTTGAGCCAGTTGACGTGCCGCGGAGTGCATGTGGTGTGATCCCGATGGTGAAGAACCCGAGCCGAAGAATCCATGTCATGAGTAAGGCCCGGCATCCTATATCGGAGGGGGGCAACTGGGAGAGGCAGCCAACAGCGCAAGTGGGAGAATAATGACAAATACAGAGAAGAGTCCCGGCGTCTAGCTGGCAATGACGCACGCTGAAAGGGCGTCAAGGGGCGTCCAGGGGCGTTCCCGGTCGGAAAGCCGAGATAACGGCGAGAGAGAGAAAAGATAGAAAGACAGAGAGACACACTCTGGGTCCACTTGGGCAGGTCAAGCCATTGGTCGTGAACTTGCACGATGTCGGAAAGGTGGGTCCACTTTCGCCGACGGGTCCTCACGTTGTTTCGCGTTTTTGCCTCTTGAGGAAGTGCGGTCTCCAACGTGCAGCGCAGCGCAGCCCGCGTCCCTACGGCGCGCACGCTCTGTTCCGCTGCTGCTGCTTCAGGGACCACCCGAACCGAGTCGGGCTCCTCCGACCCCTAAATCGGCCACTCAGGTCCTCCCAATTAACCATTTGCTCTCACTCGGACCCTCTTTTACGTTTTCCTGAGAAAGTGTTGCCCCGGCTCGGCTTCCCGATATCTAAAGGAACATTCGAGCTCTCCTCGGTCCCTATCTTTCTTGTTCCCTCCTTCAACAACTTTCCCTCGGCCGAGCGCTTTCTCCTGTTCATCACCAGAAACACATCGCCACATCTTCCTCAAGGTATGCCACCCACCCACCTCCCGTTTCGGAATTCTCTCTTCCGTATAAACCACAATCCCGCCCTCATCGTCTCTTATCTCCCCTGTTTTCCCTTCCCAGGCCAACGCTCTCACCCCCCAATTTACTGACTCACCTCCTCCCAGATGGCCGCCAACGCTACCCGTCAGTTCGCCCGCTCGGCGCTGCGCGCTTCCACCCGCAACGCCGCCCCTATCGCCCGCCAGGCTTTCCGCCAGCAGGGCCGCCGCTTCTACTCCTCCGAGCCCCCCAAGTCCGGCTCCTCTTCCTGGATCTGGCTCTCCGGTCTGGCCGTCGCTGGTGCTGGTGGCGCCTGGTACTACACTCAGGAAGGCGGCGTCTCTGCCGGCTCGACCCCCAAGGTCATCAACCCGACCAAGGAGGACTACCAGAAGGTCTACAACGAGATCGCATCGCGCCTTGAGGAGAAGGACGACTACGACGATGGCAGCTATGGCCCCGTCCTCGTCCGTCTCGCCTGGCACGCCAGCGGTACCTTCGACAAGGCCACTGGCACCGGCGGCAGCAACGGCGCCACCATGCGCTTCGCTCCCGAGTCCGACCACGGTGCCAACGCCGGCCTGAAGGCTGCCCGCGACTTCCTTCAGCCCGTCAAGGGTAAGTTCACTTGAACTGCCTCCTCGTCGACACCCCGGTATGCTAACCCTCCTGCAGAGAAGTTCCCCTGGATCACCTACTCTGATCTCTGGATCCTTGCTGGCGTTACCGCAATCCAGGAGATGCAGGGACCCATCATTCCCTACCGCCCTGGCCGCGCCGACCGCGATGTCTCCTTCTGCACCCCTGACGGCCGTCTGCCCGATGCCACCCAGGGCCATAAGCATCTCCGTGACATCTTCGGCCGCATGGGCTTCAACGACCAGGAGATCGTCGCCCTCTCCGGCGCCCACGCTCTCGGCCGCTGCCACACCGACCGCTCCGGCTTCACCGGTCCCTGGACCTTCTCCCCCACCATCCTGACCAACGACTACTACAAGCTCCTCCTCGACGAGAGGTGGCAGTGGAAGAAGTGGGACGGTCCCGCCCAGTACGAGGACAAGTCCACCAAGACCCTCATGATGCTGCCTACCGACTACGTCCTCATCCAGGACCGCGCCTTCAAGAAGTGGGTTCAGACCTACGCCAAGGACAACGACCTGTTCTTCAAGGATTTCTCCGCCGTCGTCAGCACTCTCTTCGAGCTTGGCGTTCCTTTCGCCGAGGGCACCGAGCGCTGGAACCTCAAGCCCACTTGGGATGAGTCCAAGTAAACGAGGAGATCTGAAGCGTGAGCTTTAGACGAGAGAGTCGAACGGTGCAAAGACGCTTAGACCTGATAGAAATCGGCATTAGAGAAGCGACTTGACACATGGTAGAAATAGAGTGGGAGGCGTGCTCCTGGCTCGCAGGACGGAAGACAGGGGCAAGACATTGCTTGCCTGGCCACGGCATGTCCTTTCCAGGCCGGCTATTGATACCCTCGAGGGATTGTCGGAGAAGATTTGCTTGTGTTGTAATTTCATCATCTGTTCAATAGCCTGTAGAACAACCCAAGATCACATGAAAGCGACATTGTGTCTACTGAGCTGTGATGCGCTGAAGCTGAGGTTGCTTCGCACCATGGTGATGAAGAGGTGAGGTCGAAACCTTCAGGTCCCGAGAGCAACGAGATGACGTTGTATTAAGGCCCCCTGAGTGCCAGCCGCATCCGTCATTGGGGAACGGTCAGTCAACCCCCTTGGCCGCCGACCTTCCCCTCACTCCCTCCGTGCATTCGTCTCATGGGATGAACAAGTGGACGATCAGGCCGAGCACCAACCAACCATCCTCATTTGGCACCGCGTAAGTAGGGGATGGCTGGCCTTCCCCGCATCTCCGTGGGTGCACCCCCGCGATCTGGCGATCTCGCGATCGGCCTCACGACCGATGCAGGGCGGATCCTAGGTATTTAGTGATCCACGGCAAACAGGGTGGTGCCAGACCGCTTTTTATGGCCTGATGAAGAGCTGAATTCCGGCAGTAGCTGCTTGAGGACAAGCAGTGTCTACTATTCACCTCCGGCCTCACCAAAAGTAACATCAACTCTCACCAGCACTTCGACCACTGACAACCCGCCATCAGAGCGACTCCCGCACCCAATCAAATTGTCAATTGGAAGGGAGAGGACGATCGGAACAGGGATGACTATACGGACTAAGATTGTGTGGAGGCGAGAAACACAGCGTCACCAAACTTGAGGCTTTCCAAATAAGTCCCCAATAGGAACCTCGCGTGAACCGACAAGACATGATCGCATCTCATCGTCTCACGCGACACTTGCTTCCCCCACTGTGCCGCCGTTCTTCTTCTCATCAGGCTAACATGAGTGAGTGGTTAACTATCAGCATAGGCAAGATACAGTCTCCTGGGGGTTGCTAAGTGCAGAGTGATTATGCTCAGCTCCATGAATAGAGGGCTCCGATGATATCGACCCCGGACTCACGACCCCAGGCATCGGCTACTACGTACGCTTTCATGAAGTTTACCAGCGCATGCGCAGTATCCTAACTACAGCGGTGGCAACCCAGAATGGTGCGGTGTAGGGGGCTTGATGCCTCTTGACTCCGCCACATGATTGCGTCGGAGAAATCTTACGCTCGCCCGGTACCATGTCCCCCACGGCCATGGACATCTTCCACAACATTATGTTGGTGCTGGATGATGATCTTTATAAGCTACCTGGTCAAATTAAAACAAGCATACGTCTCTTCCACACCAGCAAGCACACGACCAGTTCCCTCACGTCCGTAAATTCACCGAATCCGAGTGATTTCAGAGGGTTCTTGGGGAGAGCGTTGTACCGTGTTGGCGTGGAAGCCATGTGAGTGAAACTATCTCGAAAGCATCCGTAGACCTTGTACAAGAGTCTTGGAATAAATTGCCGAAACACGTCTCGGTCCTGGGGCGAGCCCATCATTGTGCTCGTCCACGATTGCCATCAAGGCATCTATCTCTTGATGTCCGTCGTAGTGACTATCTTCCCGGACACCTTCTCTGGAAGGACGGGGAAGCAACAGAAGCTGGCCGGGTATCTGGAGCGCGCGCCATCTGCGCCGAATGATACTCCAGCGAACCCGATTGTCCAGGTGACGGAACAGCACGCCTCTCTCGAAGGGGCGCTGCAAACATTTTCCCGCCAAAGAGGCATGTTGGAGAGTGGTAGCCCGGTGAATCCAGCCAGTTGCCCGGATGCTGGCTTCCCTCATCGGCCAGTCAGTGTGAAACGAGGTTGTGTGGCCAACCGCTGGGATCATTTCATCACTCAGCCCTTAGTTTCCGCGCCTTCCTCGCCCCCGACAGTCCCCTTGTCCTTCGGCTCTCCATCGGCATCAAAACCCAGGGCCTCGAGCTCCCGCACCAGCTCGTTGATCTTAATGACCTTGGCGATCTGCTCGGGAAGCAGAGACTCGCCGCCTTCCTTCTTATTCTGAAGCTCGCGGGCTTGTCTCAGCTTCTTTTTCAGGGCTCTGGCTTTCTTCGCCTTTTCCACCTCGGGGTCGACGGCTTCCTCTGTCTCGTCCTTGGGGGCTTCTGCTACTTGGGCCCGTTCCTCGGCTCCCTGCTCGCCATCTTCTTCTTCCTCCTCGCCGGCGGCCTTAGCCTTCTTCCGAGCTTCGCGGCGTTTTGCGTTCTTATTGCTTGCGGCGCTGGGAGAGGGGTCGGCTTCGGCCACGCCAGGGATTCCGCGGGGGCGGTTCTTGACTTCGGTCCCCCGAGAGCGATATAGTTCGACGTCTTCGGTGGGCCGGAAGCCGGGTCGGATCTTGATGGCCTTTCGGGTGCTGCCGTCGGCGCGCTGGGACTCGGGGATGAACCGCTCGCCGGCCTTGTCGGTGACGATGCCCGAGTTCGTGGGCTGTGTCGACTTCTTCTTCTCGGGCATCTTGGGTTCCCGAGCCTTCGTGTTGCGACTGGGGGAGAGGTTGGATCAATGCGGCGGCAATTCTGGTGGTCCGAGAGTGAAACTCCGACGCAAAGTCGTTGGACCAGAATTCGGTGTGAAATCGGGAGCGGGTGGGCTATTCTCGGGTTGCGTTGACCTCAGCTGATGGGCGACGGCAGTGGGTGCCCTACGACCAGCCGAGCCAAAATGTAGCAGAGATTCGGGAGAGTCGAGTGCCCCGCGCCGGTGGTCAGTCAGGTCGGGAAGTGCGGTGTTGTCGGGGAGTGAGATGAGAACCGCAAGACCAATAAGGAGCGTATCGAAGGGAACACCGAACAATGTATTTGACTCTAGCTGGCGAAGCTCTATGTTTCGCAAACAATCTGTAGTTTTATTTGTTCCCGTCCCGAAAGTCATTGGGGCAAGCACGACCCTGAATGCCCGATTGAAGACGTTCTGAAGAGCAGGGAAAAGCGGGCCAGTTTCGACCAATCATGAGTCGTTCAATTCCTTCCGGCAACATCTCGGATCATCGCGAATTTCCTTAGGAACGTCCGTCCGCCCAAGCTTCACCTGACCACTCCAATCCTCGACGACTCCCGCGATCCCGTCGACCTCCAACCACCTTCGCCACCTATTCTACCGATCTGAAGCGTTTGGTCGCTACCGATTTTCAAGATGGTATGCCGCTCAACCCGCGCCAATGGCTGGTCGCACGCCTCTGTCTGGTCGACCCCCGGCTAATCACTCATCACCTGCAACAGGCCAGCTCTTCTCTCTACAAGTCAGTTACCCCGACCATTTGGTCGAAGCCCGATATTTTCGATCTCAGGGATGAAAACGAAAGAGGGAGCCTTTGAAGGAAGGGATTCGGCAAGAAGGGTCGTTGCTCGAGATGACCTGATGCGAGCTCCGGGCGGCCGGACCGGAGTCGACGAGGAAGCACGACACTAGGAGCAGAAGGCTGACTTTCTATGGCGACGATAGCTTGTTCTTCCGGCAAAACTGGACCATGCTGGGCTTTGTCTTCGCCGGCGGCTTCGCCTTCGAGATGTACGTTCCGCCACCCCGAACCGATCGACCGACGGCAGACTCGTGCGCCGCGCGCAGGACCACGACGAGGAGAATACTGACGAGATGCAGGGGCTTCAACGGCGCCATGAACAAGTACTGGGACCACCTCAACCGCGGCGTAAGTACCATTCAGTACCACCCGACACGAGTTGCACCGACGGCATTGCTGACTTGCCCAATAGCGCCAGTGGAAGGACATCCGCGCCAAGTACGTCGAGGGCGGTGACGACGAGGAGTAAATCCGGAACGCCGGGCAATGGAAGAAGCGGACTTGGATCAGGATCGTTGCGCCTGGGCGCGAAGCCCGGATGACGTGTACCGATAGTGGGGGACTGTAGAACATAGAAGGCCTTCTCTACATCGACCACCTTTGCCAAACTGCAACTGTTCAACGACAACCTGCGGGAAATGACGTTCCCGGAGTAACTGTTCGCCATTGGGTCAGTGGGCACTGCCAACAGTTTCCTCGATCATCTGGAATCGATTGTGTCTTAACTACTGCGTTCCCGGGCCGATGCAACTCACGCTGGCATCACGAATATTGTATTGAACTTTTGGTCAATTCAGCGAGAGCCGAGTTGTGTCGTCTAAGGACCCCAGCCTAGGTGCTGATGATCGCTTCAGACGCGCACTGCGGCCCTCATTTTATCTACTTGATTCAATTGTGCGATCTAAGGCAGAGCAACGGCCTCGATCTCAACATCGACGTTCTTGGGGAGCGTCTTGACGGCAACACAGCTGCGGGCAGGCTTGTGGGTGAACCACTTCTCGTACTCGCCGTTCATCTCCTAGACAGATGGTTAAGCCACGGCCACTCAAAGGAGGCTGGGAATGATATCGAAAGACTTACGGCAAAGTGGGCCATGTCGGAGAGGAAGATGGTGGTCTTGACGACCTTCTGGATGCTGGAGCCGGACTCCTTGAGAACAGCCTCGAGGTTGACGATGCACTGCTTCGTCTTCTCGGCGATGGAGCCTTCGATGAAGGTGCCGTCGGGGGTCAGGGGGATCTGACCGGAGAGGTAGATGGCGTTGGGGGTCTTGACAGCCTGGGACTACAAGGGAGGGGAGGGGTTAGAAGGACGAGAACTCGGCGAGGGAAGCCAATGCTTGGTGGAAGAGACATACGTAAGGTCCCAGGGCTGTCGAGATTGTTACATTAGCCATTGGAGCCGTGGTCAAAACGGAGGAGACTCACGGAAGGGGGCATCTTTGGTGTAGATGTTGGTAGAGTCAGACATGATGCCGGATGGGATGCTGGATGAGAAGTAGCGATAGTTGGTGCGGGGGATTGTGGTATGGGCGGCACGAAAGATGGCTCTGCTGGAGATGGAAGCTCTGGTGAGGAGAGAGGACATGGAGGTGAAGATGAGTAGGTAGCTTTCTTATGTCGATGTGTAACAGGTCTCAAAGAGAGGGGTCTCGTTGAGAGCCAGCGAGCGCGCAGCGCGCGCATCGCCCGCCCGCATAAGTGACGAATTCCGGTCTATCTCCGACTCCGACCCCGCCACCGGGTCATCCTTTTAGGTTCTGATTGAGTAATTGCGTCCTTCACGTCCGGGTAGCGGCGGCTCCCTTGATTGATTCAAGAGTTCTTGGCGGCTTGGGGACTCAAGTTGAATTACGATATTATTAAAGGAAAAAGCGCAACTTGAAGACATAGAGATCTTGTAGTTGTGGCCAGGGTCTCTCTCGCCAGGGCAGCTTAGCACAACCTTGAAGCTGAGCCGGGCACCGGGCCTCGATCTGCGAATGCCCTATCGGCTTGTTGCAAAATGCTCTTATCGGGGTTTCACTGGAACGGGGCCACTTGGGGGCTTCGAGGGGTAACACTCGGGCCACTTCAACAGTGAGGGAGCTCAGCTCTCAGGGGACAGACAGACGATGGGGGCGGACAGGGGAAATTTCATGCCCCCTTTCATTCTCTCCGAGTCCTCGGATCCAACAATTCGACCCAAGGCGCGCAATCCGACGCGTCTTGCTACCATTGAACACTTCTCAGTCACTCCTTCAATCAGATTTCCCCTTCTTTCAGACCCAATTCAGCGGAATCGCCGCCCTCTCGTCCAACTGACCAGCCGGGTGTGGCACCGTCTCCAGCTCGTAAGTCCTCCACTCCCTCCAACCCCTAGCGACTGCAGCAGCGCATTCCTCGGGCCAATCCCAAGTTCCCCTGAAATTCTGGACCCAGGAAGCTATCTGTCCTTTGACGACCGACAGCTTCGCGACGGACACTTCTTCGTCAACTGCCTCTCATCGGCAATCGCCTTCTTTCAAGCTGGACTAACTAAATTTTCCTTCGCCAGCCTCTATTTTGATCGTACTTTTTTCTTTCCTTCTTCCGTCTCTCCACCATGGCGTCCACGACTGCCACCCCGCAGGGCAGCGTGCGCCAGCGCAACACCGGCTCCAAGAAGTCGGTGGTACCCTCGACCTCGGAACCCGAGCTCGATGTCAAGGCCAAGGCACCAGCGGCCCCCCAGAAGAAGGGCAAGGCCTCTGACCTCGAATACCGCATCGGCTTCGTCGTCACCACCATCCTCGCTTTCGTCACCAGATTCTGGGGTATCAGCCATCCCAACGAGGTCGTCTTCGACGAGGTGCACTTTGGCAAGGTACGTCGACACTTCCTCGGCTTCTAATGCTGTCCTCTCAGTCACTGACCACGCCTGCCATCCTGACAGTTCGCCTCTTACTACCTCGAGCGCACCTATTTCTTCGATGTTCACCCGCCCTTCGGCAAGCTTCTCTTCGCCTTCATGGGCTGGCTGGTCGGATATGATGGCCACTTCCACTTCGATAACATCGGTGACTCGTACATCGTCAACAAGGTCCCCTACGTTGCTTTCCGAGCACTCCCCGCCATCATGGGCGCCCTGACGGTTTCCGTTACCTACCTCATCATGTGGGAGTCCGAATACAGCCTCCCGGCCTGCCTGCTCGCCGCCGGCCTCGTCCTCCTCGACAACGCCCACATCGGCCAGACTCGCCTGATTCTCCTCGATGCCACCCTCGTCCTCGCCATGGCCTGCAGCTTGCTCTGCTACATCAAGTTCTACAAGCAGCGCCATGACCCTTTCTCCCGCAAATGGTGGAAGTGGCTGCTCCTGACCGGCTTCGCCCTTTCTGCCGACATCTCGGTCAAGTACGTCGGTACTTTTGCCTTCGTCACCATCGGCTCGGCCGTCATCATTGACCTCTGGGACCTGCTCGACATCAAGCGGCCTGGCGGTGCCCTCAGCCTCCCATCCTTCACCAAGCACTTCGGCGCGCGTGCCTTCGGCCTGATCATCATGCCATTCATCTTCTACCTCTTCTGGTTCCAGGTCCACTTCACCATTCTCTCCCAGTCTGGCCCCGGAGATGACTTCATGACACCCGAGTTCCAGGAGACTCTCGGCGACAACCACATGCTTGCCAGCTCCCTGAACATCGAGTACTACGACTCCATCACCATTCGTCACAAGGAGACCAAGGCCTACCTGCACAGCCACCCTGACCGCTACCCTCTCCGCTACGATGACGGTCGTGTGTCTAGCCAAGGTCAACAGGTCACCGGCTACCCTTACAACGACACCAACAACTACTGGCAGGTCCTTCCCGTCGATGGGGACGAGACTCTTGGTCGCAAGGTGATGAACCACGACCTCGTCCGTCTCAGGCACGTGGTCACCGACACCATCCTTTTGTCCCACGATGTCGCGTCTCCCTCCTACCCGACCAACCAAGAATTCACCACCGTCTCCATCGAGGACGCTCTCGACAAGCGCGCCAAGGATAGCGTCTTCGAGATCAGGATCGAGCGTGGAAAGAAGAAGACCGAGTTCAAGAGCATCGCCAGCCACTTCAAGCTCATTCACAACCCCAGCAAGGTTGCCATGTGGACGCACACCAAGCCGCTTCCCGAGTGGGGCTTCAAGCAGCAGGAGATCAACGGCAACAAGCAGATCGCACCCAGCTCCAACGTGTGGTTCGCCGAGGACATTCCCTCCGTTGCGCAGGACGACACCCGCCGTGCGAAGCCCGAGAAGCAGGTCAGGAGCATGCCCTTCCTGAAGAAGTGGTTCGAGCTGCAGCGCGCCATGTTCTACCACAACAACCAGTTGACCAGCAGCCACCCGTACGCCAGCCACCCCTACCAGTGGCCTTTCCTGCTGCGCGGTGTGAGCTTCTGGACCAAGAACGACACCCGCCAGCAGATCTACTTCCTGGGCAACCCCATTGGCTGGTGGCTCGCCAGCAGTCTCCTGGCCGTCTTCGTCGGCATTGTCGGCGCCGACCAGCTTTCTCTCAGGCGTGGCATCGACGCGCTCGATCGCCGTAAGTACCTCGCTATCCATGCTGCAAGGTCTAGACCAAGCTAACACGATGACAGGCTCGCGCTCCCGCCTCTACAACTCGACTGGTTTCTTCTTCCTGGCCTGGGCCACTCACTACTTCCCCTTCTTCCTGATGGGTCGTCAGCTCTTCCTTCACCACTACCTCCCGGCCCACGTCGCCTCGAGTTTGGTGGCTGGCTCGCTGCTGGAGTTCATCTTCACCGCGGAGCCCGTCGATGCCGACGGCCAGAACAAGAAGGGCGACAGCCCCAAGCGCCACATCACCGCCCGTGAGCGTCTTGCCGGCCAAAGCCTGTTGGGCGCCTGGATCGCCTTCGGCGTCGTGCTGGTCGCTCTGGTGGCCAGCTGGTACTTCTTCCTGCCGCTGACGTACGGCTACCCCGGCCTGTCGGTCGAGCAGGTCGTCAGGCGTAAGTGGCTCGGCTACGACCTGCACTTCGCGAAATAAGGGACTCTGCGAGCATCCGCGAGTGGCGTCTCGACAAGTGGCGTTAGTTGAGCTTCCGGGTCTCGATTAGCGTGCAGTCCAATCTAGCGTTAGAGCTGGACAGGGCAACAGGGGCAGGGGGCCAGGGGGGAACGATTTGAGATGTTCTTCCTCGAAGGAAACATGTGTGAAAACGGAGTATGGACGGGGGCATAATGACACAGGTCCTCGCTGACGTACAGAACATAATCCTAGTTACAGTGCCCGTGCACAAATGTAAGATGAAGTGTTGTAGCGGCGATCGCCTTCTTGTTTGACTCTGCGAGTGATGGTAAAGTTGGTGATCCGGGACAATGCCGGGTCCAGACGGACGGGAGCTTCCATTGTTAGGGGCCTCCCCGCCCTGAATAGACCTGAGCCCCCGCCCGGGCAGTCAGGGGCAGCCGGAGCTCCAGGCCCGCCGATCTGCCGAGACCTCTCTGTCATCAGCGGACCGCATCCACTTCAACTCCAACGGTCCAGAATTCCGGGACTGGTTCAACACCTCCCCACCCCTGCATCTGCGCATCTGATGGGAGTCGACCACATGTAGCATCCTGTCTGCTTCACCGCATATTTCGCACGGCAGCATCATCGCGAAAGGTCCGTTGGCGGGGTCAATTCGCATGGCGATCCTGTTCCAATCACGTATTTCTCTCTTATTCCGGTCCTAGACCTCTTCGTCTAGCCGGCCGACGCTCATTCTCCCCCTTTGATTCCCGTCCGCATCACACGCCTCGCACGGGACATCAGGGTTGTCGACGACTTCGCCTTCGCCCGTCGACCATGGGCATCCTCAGGACCACCGTCCTTTCGGCCCGCCGATCCTTCCGCGGAAGGCCCGTCCGACTTGCTCTCCTCATCGTCTCCCTCATCGTGCTCCTCGACAACCTCTGGGTCCAGCACAGCATAGCCGTCCGCGACATCCGCCCCGCCGCCTTCGACACACCCCGAAAGCACGAGCGAGTCTACATTGCCGCGCTGCACTGGAACAGCGCGTACCTCATCTACATGCAATGGAAGGACGCTGTCCTCTCTCTTGCGGACGCCCTCGGGCACGACAACGTCTTCGTCAGCATCTACGAGAGCGGCAGCTGGGACGAGACGAAGGACATGCTGACGTGGATGGACGCCGAGCTGGCCTACCGCGGCATCGGGAGGAACATCGTGATGAATAACGTGACACATGAGGAAGAGCTGGAGAATGCCCCCGCTGAGGGCGAGCCTTTGCCCGAGGGTTGGATCAAAACGAGTCGTGCCCCTGCCGAGTTGAGGAGGATACCCTACCTGGCGAGGCTGAGGAACAAGACGCTGAAGGATTTGTGGGAGTTGGCAGATAAGGGGATCAAGTTTGACAAGGTGGTGTTTCTGAACGATGTCTACTTTACGGTGAGCCCCCCACCCCTTCCGCCAGGCTGTCCCGCATACTAACCGCCATGTCCACAACCCCAGGCCGACGACGTCCTGACTCTGCTGGACACGAATCACGGTGTCTACGCGGCCGCATGCTCCCTCGACTTCTCGGACCCCCCTCAGTTTTACGACACCTTCGCCCTGCGCGATTACAACGGCGACCCCCATCTTACCATGACATGGCCGTACTTCCGCTCTCCGCAGAGCAGGAAGGCCATGGTCGCCCATTCGTCCGCCGTTCCCGTGCAGAGCTGCTGGAACGGCATTGTCGCCATGCCGGCAGCGCCCTTCTCTTCGTCGAACAAGGAGCAGCGCCTGAAGTTCCGCGGTATATCTGACTCTCTGGGCAGTCTGCACCTGGAGGGCTCGGAGTGCTGCCTCATCCACGTCGACAATCCATTGACACATGATTTGGGCGTCTACCTGAACCCCCGCGTGCGTGTGGGCTACAACAAGCGCGCGTACGAGTACACCCATCCCAGCCCGGGTTCCAGCTGGGTGGGCATCTGGGGCATCCTGAGAGGACGCTTGGTGAATTACCTCAGCGGTTTGATGTCGACGTCGGCCCTGGACGACGTCGTCGTCAATGAAAGGCTGACTCGTTGGGAGGCGGAGAGCAAGACGAACCACGAGCCGGGCCGCATATGTCTCATCGACGAGCAGCAGGTTCTTGCTTGGAACGGGTGGAATCACGTCTGATGCCACTTCTCGATTTCCTACCACTACTTACTTACTGCCTTATGCGGCTGCTTAGAGCGTCCACCATCTGTAACATCACAAAGCACGGGGTGCGCAGAACGACATGATACCCTTGAAACGGTCTGGATATACCGGAGCGGAGTTGCAAAATCAATCAATAAAAGCAAGTTTCCAACGCCACGCTATGCTAATAATTGCGCTTGTCTGAGGGGCCTTTCCCCATCGTCTGTTCGCCAACCTTACACAGCTGGCTCTTTACCCTTGCCCCAGTACTCGAGAGCCTCCGCCGCCTCTACAAGCCGAAGCTGGCTCGGAGTTGGATGTGCCCTGTTGTACCGTATCTGAGCTAGCCTCTGCTCCTTGTTGAGGGGGGACGGAACGTCCAACACCCTGGCCACGAGGTGCTTCTCCCGCAGTACGCCGTTCTTCGAGGTGAATATGCCCATCTCGACCAGCTCGATGAAGCGATCCATCATGTCGGCCTTGACGAGGGTCTCCCCATCCGCGAGCTTGTTCACGTCTTCGATGTCAAGATGCCTAACCAGCCGCGTGCGCTGGGCGAAGGACGCGCGGCCCTGGCGCTTCAGCTCCTTCACGAAGACCTTCTCGAGGTGGTCCATCCCGCTGAGGTCGCCGGACTCGAAGTTGGCATTCATGACGCTGTCGCAGTGGTCGAGGTGCAGGGTAAGCTCGCCGCCGGTCTTGACGTTGCGGTCCCAGGCGAGGGCGAATAGGGCCTCGACAGCGTCGCAGCATGCACGCAGGGTGGCGACAGAGGGCTCGATCTCGAGAGGGCGCTCTGCGTTGGCGCTGCAAGAGTCGGCGAGATGGGGGTTGCTGATGCGGCCGAGGAGGGAGTGGCGGACGATCTCGGGGTTGCGGGAGAGAATCTGCTGAATATCGCCGGGGGTGGTAGACGGGGGCAGGGAGAGGTATTGGCGGAGGATGCTGATGTGGCCAGCCGCCGCGGGAGAGTTGAGGGGGATCTTGCTGTTGGATTCGAACTTGAAAGGCTGGGAGCTTGTCTCTGAGGTTGGAGGCGGCGCATCAAACGAAGAGCTTCTGGACGAAGGGCTGTCGGCCAAGGAGCTTTCGGACGAAGAAGCTACACTTTGCTGTTTATTCCTTGCCCTGCGGTCCCCCTTGCGGCGGTAGATGACCTCTGGCACTTCCAGGAGCTTCCCAAACTGGCGTGGGCGGTCCTCTTGAATTGTCAGGGCAGCAGGGCGGTGCTTCGGCTTCTTACCCTGGCTTTTGGGAGGGCTGGAGACAGGATCAATGACTAAAGTCTGATAATCCGGAGCTTCCGTCTCCTCCAGCCGCCGCTCCAGTGCGAAACCTCCCATCCAGTCCTCGTCCTCAACAAACGGCTCCTCGCCATCGGCGCTCTCGTCATATGGCTCGAAGTTGAAGTTCGCCTGCTGGGGCGAGGGCGGCGGCTCTTGGATGACCGGACGAAGTAGAAGAACAGAGCCCTCGGCTTCCGTTCCAGGGACAGGGGGAGATGGAGGCGTGACAAAGATTGTGAGGGTTTCGTGGATTTCGAAGTACTCAATGTCTGCATCTGAGGAGGAGTCCGAGTCTGACCAAATACTTATCACCTCGCCGGTTGGGAGGATCTCGTACTCTCCGCTGCCCTCGGGCTTGTTAGCTGCGTAGCCGTTGGGGGCAATGGGCTCATCCTCACTGTTTACGACTTCAATGGCCTGAGCTTTCATAGGCTGGCCGACGACGAGCGGAAGAACATGGCCTTCATCCTCCCTCCGGCAGAGGGCAATGAGATCCTCAGCAGTCGGACTGCCGGGGGTGCCATCCGTCGTCGAGGAAGAGAAACCGCAGGATTCGGACGGGTTGGACTGAGATGATGATGGCAGCTGAACCTGATTAGCTCGCTCAACGGTGGCAGAAGCGAGCGGGAGGATCACACCGTCCTCGCCGCCATTCAGGGAGGGCCGAGAGACGATGCTGACAGATCGACCACGGTAGAGGTCCAAGAATGGCGCTCCTCTACCACTGGTCGGGTCCTCGTCTGCATCCCCGACCGTGAGAGTGCGGCTCCCAGAGCTCTCGGACGACTCTGTCTGCAAGGTCAGAGACACATACCTCGGCTCCAACGGAGACGCGGGCAGGGGAATCTCACCTTCTGGGGTATCAACGCCAACAGACCAGTCATCGTCGGTGTCGGTGTTCTCGGAGGGACCCTCGACAGCTGCGTCGAGAGATCCGACCTGGGGGCTGCTCGGAAGCAGAGGAGAAAGATCGGACGCTCCAGGGGCGTCCAGGCTGCACCTATCTCGAGCACGCAACACGCTCTCGAGGGCGCGAGGCGAGGTCGAATACATCCACTGGCGCACCTCCACCGTGCCCTGTGTGGCTGGTGCCAGCTTTCGGACGAGCTTCCTTGGAGCTCGCTCCTGCTCATCGATGACATGGGCAAGAGCCGCGCTGGACTCGCCGCGGAGCCAGGCAATAACCTCTGCTTCACCTTGAGACTGGATGCCAGGGGTGCTGAGTTGGTTAGGATCCTGCGATGGTGCTTGGCTTTGGGGGACTGACAGCCGGGGAGGAGAGCTCGATCTGCGAACTTCCTTGCGGACCAAGAAGGCCCACGAGAAGCCCATTATTGCTGAGAGTTGATATTCTGTTGTGATTCGCGTTGTTGGTTGGTGGACAAGCCAGATGATCCCGTAAACTTTGGGAAATGTTGTCTATCGTGTTCTTGTCTGTCGAGTCAGGGGTCCATCTTGAGTCTGGAATCCCGAGACGTATATACAGGTTTCTTACAGCATCTGTGTCTTCAGACTCGGAGCCTTGTTCTGGCGCCTGATGCTGTGCTGCCAGCCCTGACAAAGCTGATGTCTCTGAACTTCGACAATGGGCATGGCGGCCAATGCACTGTGAAGACACAGGTCGCATCTTCCATGATGGGCTGGCTGATTCCGGTGCCCGAAAGGCTGGGTCTGACAAGAAACGCTGCGCCAGAGAAGTCAAGTTATGATATGATGCTTGTCGGGGCACATGAAGATAGATGGGCAAAACAACCGCTTCCGTTGTGCCTACGGGCCGCATGTCTTGATTCGAACAGAGGCCGCACATTGCTTCGACTTGGAACAAGATGGACTTTATGTGGCCTAAAGCATTGTCTAGCAAGACCGGGGATCCTCCAGATCTTGCGATGTTGGGACCTGGATGACACTGCTATGAGTCTTCGGTGGTCTCGGGGTCGTCATTTACAGCTCGGACAGAATTTGCCAGAGACCTGCAAATTAGCACAAAGGCTATGAGAGTACTACTGCCATTGTGTGAGACAAATACGTTGTTGCAGGTTCAAAGACGGCACCACAAAGGCTTGTGCTGACGGGTGGCATTGAAATATCAGACACTTCCCTTTGACATGTGTGTTGGACCAGGACATGATACTCTCATCATCAACACAGACGAGTTGCGCGAAGACAGAATAGCTATCTTTCACGGTGGAGGACCTTTCCCCTCGAATACAAAAGCAACGGGTGGAAGGTCAAAGATGGTGCCCCTGGCAGTCGAGAAACATCACCTGGAACCATCTATCACCACCTACGAGTCGCTCTTTTCTAACCCACAGAAGAATCTCTCGAATATCACAGCCATGTGCAGCAAGAGGTGGACCATCTGGGCCCGGTGCCCTCACAAGAGAAAGACGCAGCAGCCATGCGATGCCTACAAGGCCGAGGCGAGGAAGTTCAAGTACAGGTGGATCTCCTGCATATTTGAGCCTCGCTGCCCTGAGGGGACGTACACCTATGTTGTGCGAAAGGACGACAAATGCTCCTCCTGCATGCGGGACGATAGAATCCAGCAGTGGGAGAGGGACGTCGACGAGGCCTATGCAATGGACGCCATCGTGCGCGACGAGGAGCCTCGCTTCCGCGGCTGTGACATGCTTCCTCAAGCTCTGAAGCCGCGGCGTTACCTCAGCCCGCTTCCCAGGAGGACTGAGGACGTCCCGTTTGCTCCTGAGGGGAGCACGACGTTGCCTGCGCCGAAGCGGTTCAGCTGGCTGAACCGCAAGCCGCTGCCGCCTGTGCCGAAGAGGCCCTTCACAGAGCCTCTGAGGGCGAACGGCGTGTGCAAGGAGGAGAGGAGAAGTGCGCCGGTGAGGACGCAGGCTGGTACTGCGCATGCCGACGGCGTAGGAATGAGTCTGGAGGAGCAGATCGACGAGGTCGAGCTCATGTGGCAGCGGGCCTGCAAGTAAAGAAAGCATGAATGCCACCTCTGGTGCAGCATTCGAGTAATGAAACAGGAATCGAGTCCTACATGTTCAGAAAATACCTCGATAACAGTGTCCCGTGACATGGTACAGTACCCGGTGTGCAACAATGTGTGATGGTCCTCGCGTATCACGTATCACCTGAAGGCAGCAGTTTTAGAGAGAAAGGGGCCGGCGTGGAACAGAACAGACCCCTGGCTGCTTTCGTAGGTACATACGCGGCCTGTGCCAGGTGGTAATTCTGGGGCCTGGAGGCTTGATGGGCGTGGGCTTGGCGACTGTTGACTACGCAAGAGACTGATATTCAAATGATAGTGACTTTGTATGCTGCTGCAGGTGGTGAGAGATCTTGACAATGGAGATGTAGGCTCGGCCTCGACCAAGCAAGCACCTAAGAAAACTGAGTGGTTCATCGCAGGGCTGATCGAAAGACATGGCACGACCAGGATGTGTCGCGCAGAGGCCACAGGGCGAGAGAGACACACGGAGGACACACGATGGCGCCAAGAGGGGCAGATCATCAGGACACGATGAGACAAGGGGTCACAGAAGAGGATGACGAGGGCGACGCGAGGCCAATCCGTCCCTCACCAGACGCACTGAGGCCTAGGCGGTTCAGCCCTATGCGCGGGGGGGCTGGCCAAGACACCGGTGAGGGTGAGGGACTTTCACGAACGAGTGGCACGCAACGACGAGTGACCAGAGAACCATGGGAGATGGACCATCAGTGGGCTGCGGTGATGGACCAATAGTTCGTCTGGGACGCGGGCTGTCGGCCAGGCCTGACAGGACAGAGATACGAGCGACGTGTTTGTTTCTAGGACGACTCACGAGCGAGGGGTTGGGTTCATGACGCCTGGACCGCCTTGGCCCTGCTTGAGTTGCATCTGGGCAGATCCGAATCGGTCGACCGAGGATGAAAGGGGAATGTCGCGATGCGACTCTGCCGTTGCAAGTCTCATGTTTGCATGGGAATCCTCAAAGATGGAATAAAGGGGCCTCCAGCGACTGGACCAGGATTGAGGCGCTGCGCTGCAGGGCCAATGCAGGACCGGGCAGGGGGTATGGCAGAGTTGATTGCCCGTGTGCCAGCGCAAGTGGCATGATGGATGAATGGGAAGACGGCGCCATTCGGCGGCCTCAGCCACGCTAGCTGTCCCCAGATGGAATCCGCGAATGGGCCGTGATAGGCTCAACGTCGTTGTCTTGGGCGAGCGCCCGTCTTGAGACGGCACTATTATGCAATCCGTCGGAGACATGTCGACTAAGAAAGGATTGACAAGAGAAGAAGAGACCACCCTGGCATTTCCGCGTCCGTGTCTGAGGTGTTTGCGTCTGGGGGCAGAACGAAATACGGCTGCCTTCGATTTAGGACGGCGCCAAATGTTGGCGACAGGAAAAGTAATGCGATAGGCGGACGGGGAACGGGGACGGCGGACGGTGGTAGGTAGACATCATCGGCCGTGGATGACAAACGTCCCCTTCGAATGGGCAGCTTCAATGGGAAGCAGCGGCGCTCGGGTCGAACGGCGCCCGGTCATCATTTAGTGTCGTGGTGCCCGAGCCGAGGGTACAATCTGTTAGGGAGACAGCCCTACAGGTGGACGCCCTGGCGGAGTTTAGTGAGGCCGATTTGGGGGCGGAATGTTAGACGATCGCACACGAGACAGGCCATGTCATAACATATCCGCCGCCTGGTGGACCTGTATCGCCCTTCTCCGCCACGACCGCCACCTAACTTAAAATACTCTCTGCGGACGTTCAGGGATCCAGGGGCTGATCATCGCCAGGACTCGCTCCCCCAAAGGCTCCGCCTCAGCGAGATCCACCAGGACCACACCCATTGGTCAAGGCAAACGATGGTTTAGGCAGCAGCTTCTCAACTGGCCTCGGTGACCCAAAAGCGGTACTGGACCCGCCCGTTGAGGACTCCCTCCAGGTCTCTCTTCCCCAAACTTCCGTCCAGCGACCTCACCTCAACACGCACCTGATCCCGTTTCCTTCTCTTTCCACCACCTACCCTCGACTCTCCCCCGTGTGTTTGTCGCCCGAGTCCTGGAATTTCAGGACACCTCGGACCTTCTTTGATTCCCCAGCAGCCCGAGGCCATTTCATCGCGCCAGGCCCCCCGCCGCCTTGATTTGCCTCCCCGTCCTCGATCACGTCCTCGAGCCCTTTGCCCATCTTCCAACTTCCACCACCAACATACACACACCCCGACGCGCGTTATCCTGACGCCAGGTCCTGTTTTCGAACGCCTTTCTGCTGCATCCTTCGTCTGTGCCCTTGCTTCGGATCAGGCATACTCTTTTCAGGTCGTCGACATATATCCTCCGCATCCACGAGCGTGACTCCGGCTCGTCCGCCCCCTCCGGCCTTCGACCAACATCATCATCAGCATCGTCACCGCCGCCTCCGGAATCTGCGCGCTCACCCATCTCGCTGCCGTCGCAGAGACCCGGATCTGTATCCAGTCATCTATCCCCGTCACGTAAGGTTCCCGCCTTTTTTGGCATTTCATTGCCCCAGTCCGGCCTGGACGTCTGTCGGCCAACCCTCCCCGTCAACCTCCCATCTCATCCCGACGTTGGTTCCTGTCCTGGGTCTGGGTGACTCACACCCCGCGTCCTTCCCGTCCTCTTGTCCTAGCCCGCATCTCCAATCAGCGGAAGTCAAGGCTAACTCGACCCGGCTTTCGACAGAGTTGGACACCGGCATTCATAAATCCCAGTGCCCATCCCTCTTCCACACCATCACCATGTCCTCGCCGAACCCCCGCCGCAGGACTCCGGTGACTCGTCCCGACTCGACGTCCCTGGGGCTTAAGACCATGGGCCTCCGCAAGGGTGCTACCTTCCACACTCCTCCCTCTTCTCCCTCCTCTTCCACAGTTGATGCTTTCGTCCCTCCCACCCTCAGCCGTGCTCAATCCAACCTCGATGATGTTGTCGATGCCCATGTGCGCCGCGCGGCACTGGTAATCGGCTCCATCGACAAGACTCTGAGCCTTGAAGGCTCGTCTGCCACCAACTTCAAACCCGCCCGCAACGCCTGGCGAGACGAGAGCATCCCCGTGCCCCGCGGCTTTCTCGACCCTCCCACCGTCGATCCCGCCATGGCCAAAGAGCTCCCCGGCGCAGAGCGCCGCTCCCTCCGCCTGAGACAGCGTCGCTCGTCTCACAACAACCACGAATCAGACAGCGGTCTCGGCTCCTCGCTTGCCTCCACAATCGAGAAACATACCGCCACCTCTGCATCAAAGGAGAAGAAGGCCTCCGCCATTACCAGATCCGCCGCGATGCCTGCTTCCACCAAGCAGAAGCTTCCCGGCATGAGCCAGAAGACCGCCAGCCGTGTCCACGAACACATCCTCAGGCCTCTGCTCGCCAAACCATCCCTCAAGGACTTCCGCCCCATCGTCCTGGATGTCCCTACACGCATTTCCGAGAAGGAGATCGTCTGCTTGAGGGATCTCGAGAAGACGCTCATCTTCATGGCTCCCGTAAGTCCCCAAACGTCTCATGAAACTGCCTGGGCGGATGCTTATAAGACGTTGATGAAGGAGAGGACCAAGACCGCCGACTTGTACCTCGACTTTTGCCTGACGTCCATCCGCTGCATCCAAGCGACCGTCGATTATCTCCCGGACCGCGAGCAGACCCGTCCCAACGACCGCCCCTATTCTAACGGATACTTCATCGATCTTGTCGAGCAGATTCGCAACTACGCAGAACAAATCAGAGTCGCCAAGGACGCAGAGTCCGACGCCGAAATGATGGATGTCGACCGGTATGTATCGCCCGCTGCCATCTTCGGCCCGCCTCCCACTGACATCCCTGGAAGCACCGACGAGGTCAAGCTCTTCGGTGGCATTCACGAGAACGGCCGCCCCGCCGAGCTCGTCCGCATTCGCAAGGACGGCAAGGCCATCTCCATGGCCACCGGCCTTCCCGTCGACATTGACGAGGACGTCAAGGGCCCCATCCAGCTGAAGCGCTCCCTGAGCCAGCAGGCCGAGGATGAGGAGGAGATCCTGCGTTCCATGGCCCGCCGCAAGAAGAACGCCACCCCCGAGGAGCTGGCTCCCAAGAAGTGCACCCACGCTGGCTGCGACAAGGAGTTCAAGCGTCCCTGTGACCTCACCAAGCACGAGAAGACCCATTCTCGTCCCTGGAAGTGTCCGCTCCCGACTTGCAAGTACCACGAGTACGGCTGGCCCACCGAGAAGGAGATGGACCGCCACATCAACGACAAGCACTCTGCCGCCCCGCCCATGTACGAGTGTCACTACAAGCCTTGCCCGTACAAGTCGAAGCGCGAGTCGAACTGCAAGCAGCACATGGAGAAGGCCCATGGTTGGACGTATGTCCGCACCAAGACCAACGGCAAGAAGGGCGGCAGCGTTCACACCAGTTCTGCCCAGCCCACTCCCCAGCTCGGCAACATGCCCACGCCCTCCAGCAATGCCAGCATTGCCACACCACCCGGCGAGAATATCTCGCATTTCGTGCCCTTCTCCACCGGCCAAGACAACACCCTTCTCGACTTCCCGGCGTACCCCTCGAACGAAGAGTTCGAGTTCTCGCTGTCGAACCAGCAGGGTGGCATGATGGATCTGAATCTCGATCTCCCTGCCCTCGACCAGAGCACCCCATCCACCAGCTCCTCGTACGGTCCCTACAGCACGTACCAGGACGGCGCTGACTTCGCTATCAACAACGACGAACTCTATGTTGCTCACGCCACTATCCCCAACCAGATGGCCAGCAACATGTGGCAGGACAACAAGCTCATGGCGCAGATGCAGCAGGGTTTCATGCCCCAGCAGATGGCGGCCCAGACGCAGCCTCTGCACATTTCTCCCATAGGAGAGGGAAATACCATGCTGTTCACGCCCAACTCTCTGGCCGAGGTTGACGAAGGGTTCGAGGACCTTCCCACCACCGGCGGTGACTTCCAACTGTACTCGAGCACGGATCTGTCCAAGGAGCAGCAGTTCGGGTCTCTCTTCGCCGATGTGCCCAGCAACGGCCTGGGCTTCTCTCAGCATGCCTCCCAAGACATCTTCCCTGACTTGGACTGGCCCATGGATCAGCAGCAGTACTACCAGCAGTAGAATGCTGCAGCGCCGTCGTCTCTGAGCAGAAAGCTCCGAGATGAGTAGATGCTCGGCCGGTGAATGGAGCCGAGTCACGACACGAACTTTATGACAAGATATGTGCGGAAACCGGACGGTGTATTTGGGGTTCTGCTTTGCTCTCCCCATCTGTATATTTGTCTCTTCTCTCGTTGGATTGGTTGCACTGGAACGTCTCACCTCACGTTTTTCACACGGGTGGAGGAAGCTGAACCAAGATTGGCACTACCAGACGGAGGAAAGGAGAAGTGGAATGGAATCGTCGACCACGGGTCGAGTTTGAGAGCAGAGCCAATTTGGAAAGGCTGTTTGGCCTGGGTTTATGATGAGCACAGCAGCGATGCTTTAGAGACAGTGATCTCTTAATGGACGTTGACAGGTCTCCACGAGAAGACCTGCACTTTCTACATCTACCATCCCATGACATCGTGAGGACATATTTGCTCGTCGCCTCTGCTGCAGGCACGGTTGCAAAGGGTGGGCATTTGGTCGATCAACACGGGGCGAGGTGGCTCGTTGGGAGGAAATTCAGGCAGGGACATGGCATTCAGCTGAAGGTCACTTGACTGAAGAAAGCTGTTCGGCCGAGGGGGGACTACATCCATAGTAAAAACCCAACATGCCGGAACCACCGGTCTCAAAAATATAGCTAGTTGATAGAGGTCTGTCTCCTCATGAAGTGCCTATGTGTGATGCGTGTCTTCGTCCCATGAATTGGATGAAGCATCAAAGGCGAGCCGTTGCCGTCTGACTTGGCGGTTGTTCGACAGCTGCAATGGCCGCGACGAGAGCCTTGTCCGCCTGAAACATGGTCAGCCTCAACACTCTGCCAAAGTACTTTCCCTTCCAAAGGCATGACCCTCACATACCTGGTGGTAGTACATCCAGTCGTTCTTCGGGTGTCACACGTTGGTGATGCCAGTCTCGATCTGGACATGTGGCTCGAGGGTGGTCTTTACCTGGCCCAGCTCCTGTTCCGTGTATCCTTCCAGAATAGCGTATAGCTCCGTGTAGTGCTGAGATCCCACGCGGCCGGACAGCTGCACCGCCGCGACGTGGCCGATGAGCAGCTGGACGGGCTGGGCGAACTTGGCGTGGCCCGGCGAGCATGGTGTTTACGGCTGATTTGGCGGCGCATTACACCCTCTTGGTGCTGCTGCTGATCGATCCGGAGCTCTCCTGAAGTGATGCCATGTCTCCAAGACTCGTCGGATGGTGCCATCTCAGTGCCTGGGCAGAATACATGGGTCAGAACCCGGCAAGAGGGTTGTGGAAAGGATGCCCGCCCGCCCTCGGAACGATCACGTCGACCAGACTTCAGATCGAGCCAGAGCTCATTGAGATGGCTGCTCTCTCTTGACTTGGGCAAATCGAGATGACCTCTCTCCTAAGCTCAGAAAATTGAGATAGCTTCTTACTCAACGAGAAGCAATTCCAAAGACTGCCGAGTCGACTTTGAGCAGCTCTGAAGACAACATATCTGCACGGTAACATCACTCAACTGGCCATGTATTCTACGGCCCTTATATCTATGTGAGAGGTTGGGGTAGGTAGTGTATTTCTTGTCCAATACTGTCCTGTAATGGACGATGCTTGCTTTTGGGTTTAAACCGGCAGCTGTCTAGCACGAGTTGACGATGTTCTGGTGGACTATGGCACAACCGACTTCAGTTCCATCCAAGTTCTTCCTACTTGTCCTTTCACCTACTTATACTTACTTACCTACAAGCAGGAGTAGTACTAACTACTACCTTAGTTCTAGATCCCGTGACGTTCGAATGCAAGCTCCATAATCTCCTTCTGGGCCTCCAGCTACATCGTGCTCGCTCAACCCCAGACTGGCAGGGTCTCTTTCCGGGTATCTCTGGATCCATTCCTCTCCTTTGGCGAACAATGTCAACGAAGAGGCGTTCCTAACGGCCCTGATCAGCTCTATCGGCAGCGTGGGCTCGACGATGGGCTTCGTCATCTCGACCAGCCAGTTCAACCACATCGAGTCGTGCGCTATCAACCTGGCGCTCTTCGTGCTCGCCATGCCGTCTCTAAGCTAGGTGGCCTTCGCCAAGATGTCGGAGACCTCGTACAGGGCTAGTCTGGAGGACCTGGCCGATGTGGACGAGGATTTGTCCGTTTCGGGATGTTGACGTCGGCGATTTTAAGAATGAAGCCGGTGTTAGTGACAAGGTGGTTGCGGCTTGAGCTGGGCGGACGTGATGGGGTTGGTGGAGGGAGAACGTGTTAGTTATCGCAGGTACATAATTTACACATACAGTAGCCGGTGGAAAATTGTGTCATACAGCACTCAGACGCACAAGCGGTTGATGTGCATCTCTTTTCAAGACTGGACTTGAATCGAAATCAGGGGCTTGGAGTTGCCCAGTACAGTCGGGTGTGTCGGCCCGCGCCCTGTTGGCAGCTGCTGACGCCTGGCCGACTCCACCAGCCCAACCCCTGCACCAGAGTGGACGGGCTCAAAATCTTGGAGCCGCCGCAATTTTCTCCCACATCCAACCTCACCAACCTTTCGTCGCCTTGCACCACTGCGACCTCGACCGTCCCATCCGTGTCTCTACGCCCTCAGCCCTCGCTCCTCGCCAATCCCATCCGGTAAGATCGCACCTGTTCTCCTTTCTCCACCCCCTTCATTCAAATGATGAGTCCCAAACACCCTCCACTCAATAGGAAGAGCCGTCTGAGACTCCCCCGGGCCGCTCTGCCACCTGCTCGCAGGCGCGTAAACGGTCCCTCGGCCAAACCCTCCTTGGAAGCGCGCTCGACGTGCTGGCCTCCGCTGGCGCCGAAAGGCGCTGCGAGGGGTCGGCGGCAAGGAGGCCGGTGGGCGGCGTTGTGCTTTTAAATCGGGTTTCTGAAGATTTTATACTCGCTCCTCTCCCATGTTGATTTCTCACGCGAGGGGGCTGCAGCTGACATTTCTACTCAGGGTTGGACGGAACTGGCTGAACGGACTGGACAGGACAGGACGGGACGGGTGGTGAGGTGTGTGGGCATGGCGTCGTCTGACGGGATTTGGGGCGTTCTTCGGGGCAATTGACTTGATGTGTGATTTCTCGAAGCATTTCACGATGTATTACGCCATAAGTACTCCCATGGCTACGAGCCAACCCTCGGGTATCAACTAAACCATTTCTCCCAACGCCATTGTGCCTCGTTTTTGATGTTTGTGACCGACGCGTCAGGCATACTCCTCGTCTTCGGTGTCGGATTGCTCCACCAGAACCGGACGCTTCATCAAGAAGCGTCTCCCATTATCCCGTGGCGCTATATCCTCGTCATCTTCGTCCTCAACCTCGGACGCGTCGTCTTCCGATTCGTCAATGACGGCGAGGCGAGATCGTTTGCCCCCCCACTGCTCTGCTGTTCAGCACCTCGTCAATGTCAGGGAGCTCCTCCAGGGACTCCTGAGTGCCAGAGATCTGCGACGAGATCATTAACGGGTGTGATCTGGTCGCCGTGGTCTCCTTTCCTCTCAAGGGCATCGGTGATGGCGCCGCACTTGAAGGTAGAGTGGATGCTGGGGGACTCGTGATGGGGTCGTCATTGACGAATCCTTCAAGATCGCTTCCGCGATCCGAGCCGTCTGTGCTGAACATGTCGCTGTCCCTCTCGCAGTCGTCACCCAGCTCGTCACTATTGATCCCGCCGCGCTTTCTGGGAGCGGGCTTCTTCCTCGGTTTCTTGGGCGCCTTGGGCTTCTTGGCACGCATTGGCTGTGCAGACTCTTCCTCGATGTCCTCCTCGTCTGATAGAGCAGGGATCGAACGTCGCGGCGCGGATCCTGTCGATTTTCGCTTCTTCTTCGGAGGCGGTAGCTCTTCGGGGGCTTCCGAGTCAGAGGCATCAAGAACCTCTGCTATCGTATGCTTCCTTGCGGAGACGGCGGCGTCTTCGGTGTCGCTCGCGTAATCTGGCGACGGGAGATCTCTCCACCTGCTGTTGTCCTTTTCGCCATATGGACGGACCCAGCAATCCCCAGGATCGCGATACCCATCAGCCAGTGTCTGCATCAGCTTGACAAACTTCTTCGACCTTTTGCCGTGCTTGATTTTTCCGACAGGCCGCAGGACGCGCTGAAGCCGGGGATGTGCCGTGAGGCTCGGTGGTTCCACCACGGCATCACCACCACTGACAGGCAGAGACCTGTACGTGCGGTCCAACTCGGCTGTCTGCCTGGCGCTGAGCAGCACAGACTCTATTGGCGGTACTTCAGCCATCTCATCCATCTCGGATGGCTGCGGCGGCTTAGGAGGGGCATCCTTTTTCTTGGGGCGACCTCGTTTCGCCCCCGACGGAGCGCCTCCCAAATCAGAGGCCTTCATGAAACCTGTCATTACACCATCCGGCATGTGGAATTTCTTGGGCGGGACCTTTTTGCCTTTTGCTGCTGTCCTTCGCTTGCCCGGTTCTGGGAGTGACGTGTTCTGGGTGTTCTCCACGGGGATGTGGATGAACTGCTTGTCGACTTCCGGCCGAATGTGCCTTGGTATGATGCGTGGGGAGAGGTCGTGTCTGAAATTGAACCTGCTCCCTTCGCAGATCGTTTTCTGCATCTGTTCGTAGTTATCTCTTGCTCTGGCGAAGTTGTCCGCCTCTTTGCCTTTCATGAGCAGGAGCACAACATGGCCTTCCCTCTTCCGGCCTGTTCGCCCCATCCGCTGCAGCATCCGGATGGGCGACGAGGAGGCATCGTAACAGACGATCAGGTCGACCTGGCCAATGTCCAAGCCTTCCTCGCCGATGGACGTGGCCACAAGGACGTTGAATTTGCCCTTCTTGAACTGCTCGACAGTCTCGATCTGCTCTGATTGTTTCATGCCTGCGGATCTCTTCGAATCGGCCTGACCCACGAAGACCGTGGCATTGATCATCGGCTTGTGAATGTTGAGCGCTCGGACGATCTCTTCGGCACTGTCTCTGTATTCGCTGAAGACGATCGCGCGTGTCGTGCCGCCTCTTGCTTCTGCGTCGATGAAGTGGTTCATGATGGTGTTGGCGAGCTCTGCCAGCTTCGGGTGGCCGACAAAGTCTGGGATGCGGAGCCATGACTCGATCCTGTCCATCATCTCTTGGAAACTCGCATCCGACGTGATCTGCTGCTTATACTTCGAGGCTTTCGCGCCCTTGGCCTCCACGTCGGTCCTGAACTCTTTCAAGTTGTCGTAGAAGGGCTTGATGCCGTGAAAGTTGAGTAGCTTGATCGAGTGCGCCAGCGACTTGAGGATCGCGAAAATGGCCCGCATCATGTTCTGAAGAGGCTGCGGTCTGTTTCTCCCAATGCTGTTATACCATTCCTTCTCCTGCTGCATAAGCCCGTAGGTGGTAATGCCCATTGGGTCGCGACCGTAGTAGATGTTCTGCTGAGTGAGCTTGTCCATCAGAAACTTCAGAGCTTTGGTGAACAGAGTCTTGATTTCGCACATCTCGTCAGACGGGTCGAGAAGACGCTGATCGATGTTTCGGGCGTGGACGTATTGACGAATGTCCATCGAGTCTTCGGTTCGAATCTCGGTGTGTGATATGCCGAGGTTGTCCATGACCTCTTGAACCGTCTCAACCTTGGATCCCGGAGTTGCAGTCAGAGCCAGAACCCGGAAGTAAGGATTGAAGCGGCGGATCTGCTTTGTCACCTTGGCGTAAGCGTACTCGCCTGTCGCTCGGTGGGCTTCGTCGATGACCAGGAGAACGATAGATTTCGGATCGGCATAGCCCCGCGATATATCGTTGAGCAGCGTCTGAGGTGTCATGAAGAAGACGCGCTTCGACTGCCATTCTTCAGCGCGCAGCGCGGGGGCACACTCTCCCGTGAGCATCGTAGTGTCTGACCGAGATATTCCCACAATGTTGAAGCAGGCATCCACCTGTTGAGCCACCAATGGCTTGGTAGGCGCGACAAATATGATCTTGGAATCCTTCGTCCACCGATAGTAATTCAGCATCACAGTGGCGGCGATGAAGGTTTTGCCGAGGCCTGTGGGCAGGGCCACCAGGGTGTTGTTGAACAGCCCATTCTTGACGATGCTGTACTGATAGTCGCGGGTGGCTCCGAGGTTTTCGGGGTAGACCCAAGTCTTCAGAGCTTCCAGGTCCAGGGTATGTTGAGTGGGAACGTCCGGCTTGTCCCCTCGATATGCTCTCCCCAAGCCCGAAGGAACTCGCTCCTCTGGTGGCGAGTCTATCGTCTCTCCAAACAGAGTAGTCTGTCGAAAACTACCAGAACCGTTCCTGATAAGGCCTTGCGAGGCCCGGGCTGTGAGCTGCCTGGACGGCGCTGTGGGTGGATGTTCTGGAGAGGATGAGAAGGCGTCCGTAGGAAGGTCGTCGAGTTCATTGGGATCAAAAGTGCCACCGTTGGTAGTAGCAATTGCAGCCCCAGAACCTGTAGTCATGGGAATTGATGTGAAAGAGTCACCTAAGGCAGATTGTGTGAGAGCTTCCACCAGGTCCTCATCGGCAATGTCATCGTCGTAGTCGTCCGAGTCCATTGTGGGCTGAGAAGTGAGACTCGAAGTAAAGAAGGAGGCAAGATCAGAATGGTTATGTTAATATGCCACTAGAGTGACCTTCCTTCTGAGGATGAAGACCATTTGCACTGTTGGTGTTGGGGGTGGTTGATAGGCTGGAGTAGTTTGAGTAGTTTGTTGGTTTGGAGTTCGTGAGACGCGTCGCAAGTGCTCCGCACCTGCCACCTGAACGCGAAACAAGCTCCCAATCACGTGACCATCATGAGCGTGTCCATGACTAAGCTGCCATCCATGGAATTGCGTGAAAGCCACGCCTTGGTTTCTTGAATCTATAGTATCCTGATCTGATGGCCCGGGACAATATTTGTCATGCGAGCATAAGCTACGCCTAGATTTCTCATCACTACCACCTGCCAATGTTTGCTAGGTAGAGGACATACCTTCGTCGAAGGATCATGTTCTTACCAGGCAGCCGGGTCTCTGGCTTTTGATTGGTTGGCTTGTTGAGATTCCGACCTCTGATTGGCTATGCATCACCCTCGCACGGCTGCCTGCTGGGGGCATGAGCTGCAGATTCAAACGTCATGGGGACTTTTTCTGCAAGCGGCAACGCCTCTGAAATCCCACCACCTCCAACCCCATTCATAACTACCTTACGCGCTTTGTTGCGCCTGCATCTTTCATTTATCGCAAAAAACGTCTACGGTCAAAGACTCGGCCGCTTTTGACAGCGTTACCTCTCACCAAAGGCCTTTGTTCGCGACTTCGAGGACAACTGTGCACACGAAGAAGCAGCAGGCCCTGGAACTGGCTCAGGCCAACTTCTTGCTCCGCGCGGTGCCAGTTGCAGCAGTCCTGCTCACAGGGCAAAGAGGGCTGCCGACCCTCCTCTGTCTTTGTCTCTGCACCTCAAGCAAAACATCACATCACCTCTCCCGACGACGCGTTTCACAGGGCGGCCACTTCCACCTTCTCTGTGCAAGCCCTCATCGCCTGCTGAGAAGCACAACCCCTCCACCCGGCTCGCCGAAGCGCGTCATCCGACTATAGGACGTCTGGTCTCTCCAAACAACCCCACGATCAGAACACGAACGACTTTGTCGCCTATTACCAAAAAAACAAACAAAAAACCCACATCGGCCACGCAACAATGGCGCCTAACACCCGTCGCGGCGGCCCAAACCAGCGCGGCGCGCCCCCTACCTCGAGAGCCGCAAGTCGCGGCGGTATTGGCAAGCGATCCAGCGGCCGTCCCGTCCCCACAGATCGAGATGGCGACCTTGACATGGACGCTGCCGCCGCTGCCCGCGCACGACGCGGTCCTGCCGACTCGTCGGCCAAAACACGTCGCGGTGGTGGACCAAGCAAAGCACCCACGAGAGCCAGTGAGAGGGTTAAAAAGGCAGTCCAGAAACACTTGGATGGTGAAGGAATGGACTCAGTCAAGAGGAAACAGGATACACCCCTGGTCTGGCTGGATGTCAGGGGACTGGCCGACAGCAAAGCGGCAAGCAACCCAGGTGGCGGCGTCAAGGATCTTCTTTCGTTCCTCGAGCGCAAGGCCACCGGCCTAACACAGAGAGCCCCGCCAGTCGTTATCAAGCAAGTAAGTTAAATTAACCAAAGAACAGGAGGGAGCCACATAGGGACGCCGAATGGTATCAAGACTCGTCGACACACCACTGCATGCCGCCGATCGAGAGGAAGGCCACCACAGCCATCCATACCGGCTGCTTATGCCCTGCCTGTGACCCTCAAAGGTCACTGTTTGGGATGTAAATGCTAATGATCAATAGCACCGACGCAATGGAGCTATAGTGGAGATCGGTGCTACCCGGGAGGACGCAGAGGAGCTCCTCAAGGTCAACGACTTCAGCTTCGCTAGTGCCAAACTCGCCATCACAGACCACAACGGGTCGCTAGCAGGAGCCCGAGAGTCCAGGGCCTCAGCCGACGAGCTCAAGAGCAAACTGACAAATGTCCTGTCACTGCGCTATCTCGTCACTGGCAAGCTTCTAAAGCTCGACGCACTCGGCCAGGACGCCGCCCTCGTGGAGATGGGCTTCCTCCAGTCCAAGGATCGCGCCGAGAAGCTCATTGCAGTCATGATGAAGATCTGCGATGACCTCTTCAAGACCAACAAGGATAAAATGGAGAATATTCACAGCATCAGCCTCGCCAACAATGGCATCACCTCGATTCAGCAGGTTGAATGTGTCGCCGAGACATTTCCCGATCTTCTCAACCTCGACCTCAGCGGCAACAACATCAGCAAGCCATCCGACCTGGCCCGATGGAAGGGCAAGTTTCGCAAACTCCACACGCTCTACGTCACAAACAACCCCCTCAACATCGCCGATCCCAAGGTCAGGGCTGAGCTGGTCCAGTTCTTCCCGAAGCTCACGGACATCAATGGCGAGCAATTGACGCCAGAGCACCTGGAACAACTGCGTACTCTGATCAAGCCCAGGCCGATCCCTCAACATGGCCCCGATTTCCGCGACGTCAACGGCCGAGGAGAAGAGTTTCTGGTCGTCCTCTTCAGTCTCTTCGATACAGATCGCCACGGCCTGTTGGCCAAGTACTACGACGACGAAAGCCAATTCTCTCTATCCGTCGACACCAATGCGATCCGTGACAAGGACGTACCATCACTGCCTTGGGCGCAGTACATCCAAAGATCGCGCAACTTGACCCGAATCACCTCTGATCACGGCCGCAGAACGCGCCTCTTTACCGGCAGAGAAGTGATCCTCCCCGTCTGGAAAGACCTGCCCCCTACGAAGCACCCGGATATCAAAACGGAAACCGCCAAGTTCATCATGGACTGCCACCTTCTTCCTGGTCTTGTCGACCCCCACGGCCAGTCGCCCTCTTCCCCTGGTCTGATCCTCCTCGTCCACGGCCAGTTCGAGGAGGTTGATAAGCCTACGGGTAAACAGGGCATGCGCAGCTTTTCACGCAGCATCGTCCTTGGTCCAGGAAAGCCAGGCGGCAATGATATTCGCGTCATCAGCGACATGTTATCGTTGAGGTCGTACAACGTGCTGCCAAATGTGCTCGCTGCTCCTGCTGCGCCTGCTGTGCCTGCTGTGCCTGCTGTGCCTGCTGCCCCCGCCGTCGCCCAGGTGCCGAATGAGGAACAATTCGGCCAAGCAAAGATCGCGGAGCTGTGCAAGCGGACCAACATGACGCCTGAGTATTCGAGGCTGTGTCTTCAAGAGACTGGCTGGGACTTTGACCGGGCTCTCGTGGTCTTCAACGAGAAGAAGGTAAGTTTTCTGCTATCATTCACACCGAATCATTCCCCTGACCTTGAATGCAGGCGCTTCTCCCCGCAGCTGCTTTTGCCCACCCATGAAAGCGCAAGAGCTTCTGCCACGGCCACCAGGGCCATTCCGGCCAGAACTAAGAGAGAATGCTCTGGCTGTGTACGATATATCTCAAGAACTCATATGAAGATTCCGGGGGGTGTTGAAAATTCAAGAAACCACCCGCACAAGCCTCTTTGCGCAGGGCGGGCCAGAGCAATGTCAGGAAAGACGATATGGAGCAGACGAGGGCGGAGACGATGCAGTCGACGCCTCGGCGAGCAAGAGCTGCTTGCAGTGCATGGGTGAACGCATGGATGGGAGCGAGGAGTATACAGCAAGAGAATGCTATTACATGAGACCAACGTCGATGTGAGGCACAACGCATACTCATCAACGACCATGTCTTCGATCTCAAAGTGACCGGAGTCGTTACGCTTGGGGTCCGGCCAGTGTTCTAGTGAGGTTCAATCTGCTCGTCTGCTCATTGCCTGGATTATTCCACCTGCCACGAGTCGCGGCGTCAAGCAGAGTCCTTACTATGCTTTGGAACCAGAACGGAGGAGGACGAAGCCGACCACAGTCGGCCAGTCGTTTTGAAGGGCAAGGGGAATATCTAGGGGGATTAGATTATAATCAACGGTTTTGGAATTTAGTTGTTCGGGTATTGTCAAATTGAAATACAACATTCGGTTTGAGGAAATGCGTCTTCCGTGTCTGATAGGCCGCTCTGTGGCATGCGTGCATGTGATGATCTTGTCACAAGGGTCAGAAAGTATATTGGCCGGTCCCATATCCTACCGTTCAGATGGCTATTTATTGAAACAAATGGAAGTTGAGTGAGGAAAATGTATTCGAGTTCCATCTCGACCTCCAGCGATAGAGAGACCATCTCAACTGCCTGAGGCTCGATCTGAATGCTTATCGATGTGGCTGTTGCGAGGACGACCATGTATTATTCAAACATTCTGCCTATAACCCCTGTTTTGAGAAGTTATCTGCGCCGGCTGTGGCCAAGGCATCTGTGCTCTGATATTGAGATAAACCCATCACATTGGAGGCTTGCTTGGACATCACGACTGGAACAGCGAGTGTTCGCTATTCTGGACACAATACCCGAGCCGAGCCCAGGCCTGAGACTCTCGCTTGGCGAAGCGCGGTCCAATATATGTACTTGGCGCGGCGGAATTGCTAGAAAGGCTTGAGCGCAAAGTACGTATTGAGACGGAAGTTGGCGCCCAAGACGGTCATGTCCTGAATAGTGCTGGATGGCCGGTGCACGGGCTGCAAAGAATCTGGGACTCCGTCATGGGGCCGGCAAGGCTTGGAGGAACTTCGAAGCCTAGCACCAAGAGCTGACGGCATTGTGTGCAAGATGTGCAGGCGACGTGACTTGAAGAGGCAAGCCTGGAGTGTTGTTGTCCATTCCAGCCCAACGAGCAGCCACGGACGTCGCGCGCATCTGGAATTTGGCCAGCACCTCAGAGAGATGGGATGCGCGGGTCCGTGCTGTGCAAAAACTTGATATAATTACAGCGTCGATACATGTGTACCTGACATACTTGCAGATTGCTCGACGCCGCACTGTTGTTGTTCATGGATTGCTCGAGCCATGGGGCGCGCATTGCAGCCCGTGGAGATGCACAACGTGTAAATCGGCGACGCGCCCAGCCATGTCATCCGCAGACGAGCCGGACGGTTGGGAAATCAAGGAGCATGGAAAGATTAAGATGCGGATGGGAGGACTGGCGTGTGATGTCATGGTTTGTGATGCTGGATTTGGTGTTGCTGGATTGCTTATTGCAATCAAGCTCTCACAGGAGAGAGGACGGGAGGAAGATGAGGATCGTCAGAGCTCTGGTGAGCGGGCGTGGAATTGGCGCTGGCGCTGGGGCGTGGGACAGAAGAACGACAAGGGTCTCACGATGGCGCGTTTCAGTCGAAGGCCGCAATGTGGGTTGACGGGCCTGGGAGCAGGGGCCAATCAGGCGATGCTGGATGGTTTCTCTCACGATGTTTGGCCCATTTCTGGACCCCATGCTGCTTGTCGCGGCGAGCCGAGGGACCTTTGATGTTGGACTGATGCAAGGAGCTGTCTTTGTTTCTGCCTCCTGGTGGGCGGGGTGGTGATGTTTCTGCTGGTGCTGGCGGTGCGTAGGAGCGTTGCCGAGATATTACTTTCATACTTATCCAAAGAGCACAGCTTCGGATGAGGCGTCGTGGGTAGATTGGCGACGAGAGGCTCTGAGCGCGTCCGCCAGTCAGCACCAGTGGAGGCACAGAGGGAGGTGCTATTCTTGTCTGTGTGCACCCCGGGGACCTCGCGAAGCTGTGGTTTTCAGGTCAGGTCAGGTCGGGAACCAGGGATGGCCGACCCCAAATGCAAGGCACGGAAATGCATCGTGGCTCTCATTGGCCAAACCACTCCTACCCCTTTTTCTCAGCCCGGGGTATGCGCCTCGCCAGCGGCTTCGATTGGGCGCCGGCGGATGATGGGGTACCCGGAGCTGAGAGGGTACTTTAGGTCTTACTGCCGCCGCGCCTGGAGCCCTGGTCACTTCCCACTCTGTGATACCTTGGCCATGGTCTGCGCTAAGCCTGTCTAATCCACTCTTCAACGCTCTTGCCATCCGTGATTGGCCCATCCTGTCCGAGCCCCCCTTGGCCTTGTCGCGAGACCATGTCCAATGCTCCTTCTGGACCCTTGCACCTGCCTCTCACAGGAGGGAAACACGAGAGACGGTTGGGAAGGCGCTGGGAGGAGGACGAACGGGAGTGCTGGGCCTTGTCTTGTCGCTCGCTCGGACGTCCATCCTGCCTCCCATCGAGTCCGTCCAGTCCTGCTCACCTCATGTCCTCTGTCTTTTCCATCGTCACACCCACCTCGGGTCTTTCCTCCTCGCTCTCACTCGGTCGAGGCAGTCCAAGTGCTGTTGCTGCTCATCGTCTGGCACGTTGATATCGTCGTTGATTCACCAGTCTAGTCTGCCTTTCAGGAGACTTCAGTCATTCATTATTGTTATTGCTGCTCTTCCATCAGACGACGTCCCGTCTCCGTCTCGTCATCCAGCCTCAGTCTCCGACGACACGAGCCCATCTTCGATTCTCCCGCCTTGAGTCCAAAGGACCATTTCAGCCAGACATTTCCTCAGAAAGGCCCAAGGCCTGTGTTTCGGGTTGACTACGCCGAAGTCGACGACTCGTCCAACATCAGCTCCCCTTGATTGATCGGGCCGCCCACCCTCGCCTAACCTGCGACAACTACGCCCTCAGAATCGACCAGGACGACTAGACAGTTCCTGGTAAGATCAACCTGCCTGGACGCCCAGCAATTGTCCTCGCCCTCCCTTCCGGCTGGAAACACGAGAAACTTTGTTCTGTAGATCATCATCTGAGACCAGACAGTTCGGCCGCTGTTTTGTCTCGAACGCCCACCGGTTGTTGGTCGACTTGACTCCTGCCCACGAGGTATCTTCCCGATCTAAACGTCCAGCATTCCCGACAGCCCAGCGCTCTTGTTGCGCGTTTCGGTACGCCCAAGAACTTGTCGTCAACAATCAGATCGCGAAACCGCGGTATCTGCCCCGTCCGGCTTCATCCCAAATCACTGTAGGTGGACTTCTGTGCTAGCTGCCAACTGTTGTCGCTCATTCATGCGAAGTCTCGACCCCCTTTTACCGTTCGGACGACAAGCCTCGAGTCCGACGACGGTTCCTGGCTGAGGCACGCGCACTCCTCACCATTTCGAGTTGCTCTGCCACCTAAGCTATGCTATAGGAGCCTGCTCGCGAACACCGCCGAGGCCGCCCTCCTCGACTACCCCATCTCAACTTCGCAGCTCCTCTCTACTCTCTTACTCGTCCGCGACCAGGACACGAATCATCACCATGTCCGTCCCGGAACCCGAGGTGCCCTTGGAGCACATCTGCTCAGGCATCTGGGAGAACACATTATACACCTACTCAGCTGGCGCCTTCCAGGCTCTTGAGCTGACACCAGGCGCCGAATGGAAGAAGCTCGAGTCTGGCGAGCCCGTCGATGGCGGTGTCTGTGTCAGCGTTGTTCCTGAGGACGCAGGCCAGGCAGCCCTATGGGTTGTTGGCGGCCAATCTTCGAGGCCCGAATACAATGGTCTGCAACGCTTTGTCTACTCAACAGGCACGTGGGAGACCATCAACTCGGCCGAACCGGTTGCGCGCAACAGGCGATGGCATGGTGCCGCCTACCTGCGAGCAACCAACCAGATTGTCAGCTACGCCGGCAACGTCGATGGTGTGCAGCACATCTCGGATTCCTCCTTTACCATCAGGACCGAACCGCCTTATGATGTGCAGGCCTTTTCGTCCACAATCAGCCCGGCGGGCACCAATCCTATGGTGCTTCGGTGGTCCGACTCGCAGGTCATCATGATCGGTGGGAGCAGCGGGAACACCAAAGTCATGATCTTCTCCGCCGAGTCAAACGGCTGGGGTGACTCTGGCATTACTCTTGCTGAGCCCGTTCCTAAGGACCCGTCGGTGGTCAAGGCAATTCTCGTGGAAGGAGACGACGGGTCGAAAAATCTGCTCACATTTGATATGAGCGAGATCCCCAACAAGATCCAGCGAACCGTGCTTCAAGGCGCCAACGGCGAACACGTTACTCTTGCTACGGTCGTTGGCGGCGAGGAGGCCCGCGACGTGACAGAGCCTCCGCCGGCTACTCTCGCTCGCAGGGATTTGACAATCGCCAACTGGCCGACTTTGAACGACACTTTCGCTCCGGATGTCGCTCGGGTGAACTTCGCCCTCGCAGAGGGCGACGGAAAGGTTGTTCTTGCGGGCGGTAACGCTGAGGATCCTATTCGGATTTTCGACATCAACGACTACACTTGGGAAGATACGGTCAAGGCGCTTGGCTCGGAGCAGGAAGTGCTCTCGGGTGATAGCAGCAGCACCTCGACTTCCGAATCTTCCACCACCTCCACTTCGAGGAGAACGACGACTACCGCTTCTACTCTGTCCACCATTACCACCTCCACCGCCGCCCTGACGACATCCACAGCGTCGGTACTGGCCTCTGCCTCTGCATCAGCCAGCGAATCTGCCGGCGCGGAGGCCGGTGTCTCTGATGGCTCTGACGACGGAGGCCTGGATGGCAATGCCATCCTCGGCATTGTGCTCGGCACCATCACTTTTGCTATGCTCCTTCTTGGCCTCTTGCTCTTCTGCATCCGACGAAAGAGATTGCAACGCCAGGCCCTCGAGGCCAATCACAATAGCTTAGCCAGAGCAGCAAGCAGCCGGCGACAGTATGAGAAGAACATGACCTCCGAGTTTGAGAAGGAAATCGCCATGGGCGATGCTACCCCACAACCTCAGTTTCGTAAGAACCATCAGCCCGTCGGCTCCGCTGGGTCATACTCATCCATGGCTATCCTGATGGGTCAGATGAACCAGCAGAAGCCTGGTGAGGGCCGCAAGTCGACCAGTGCGACCTCCCCCAAGCACACCAAGGATCAGATCAGCAAGCCCATGCCCATGCCGGGTCCGGGTCGATCCTTGACTGGTGACGAAAAGGGCGTGTCCTTTGCTGCCAACACGGGTGGTCAGCCTCGACCTGCGCCGCCTCCAGGTGTGGCACAGGGCGATGGTACCAGAAGAAGCTCTGGTTGGAATCGTTATTGGTCAGGTGGAAGTGCTCTGAACATTCTCGGCTTCGGGGCTCAGAAGCGCATGACGCAGGATTCGGACCAGAGCTCGCAGTACTCTGCTCCGCGCCGCATCACACAAGACTCTGCCACCGTTCCCCCTCTCAACATCGAGGGCAGGCCACAGATGAACCGTGTTGTGTCTGGTAGCCCTACTGTTGCCAACTGGCCCAGCAAGATGCGCCTGAACGAAGAGCAGTCGGGCAAGATTGAACGTCCCACATCCGCAGCATCCTCCGGCTACTCTAGCGGCGTGCCGGAGAGTGTGCGTGAGACATGGGACCCTCTCGCCGACAAGAAGCCCTGGGGCGCCGAGCGTGCCCCGAGCAGCGTGTATAACGAGAGCTTCTACCACCCGACATCTCTTGCTCCGAGCTCGAAGCCTCCCCCTGTTCCCGATGGTGTCAGCAAGCAGCCTCAGCTTGCCATGGCAGCCACCTCTTCTGACATGAGCTGGCTCAATCTTGGCGACCTGCAGAAGGGTGCGTACGGCCATGGCAACGACACGCGAGTATAAGCGCTCGACAGCCGTGGAAAGCCCTCAACCTCCCCGCAAACCCTTGCTCCCGGCTTGAGCACTTCTCAGCTCGGGACTCTGCCCGGCGCTCTCACGACGTCCTTGCATCATGAACATGTCTCTGGTGGCTTTTGCCACGTTATACCCAGGTGTTGTTTTCAAAATCATTTCGGAGCAGCGAGTGGGTGCACTGGATGAGGATATGTTTCGAGCGGTCCTCTGCCACATCCTGCTGCGCGCCCGCACCACGCCCACCATCGACCATAGACGATTTAGAGAACCAAAAGTTCCTCCCTGATCTCACCGACATTCCCTTTTCTCTCCTCATCCAAACAACCACCATCACTGTCGCTCCCGATCCAGCATCGAGTCAGCATTATAGCGATTCGGCGTTGTCACTGCTCTCCGTGGCAGGCGTCATTGCGCGTGTTGTCACCGGACACGCAACTTCGCCATCAGCTCACGTTCGGTTCTTTCCAGCTTGCGGTGCAGCATTTTTTGCGAGCGCTCGATTTGTACAAGTCTCCGTCTCTCTTTTTTCCAGAGCCACCACATATCTAGACCGCCAGGACCGGTCATTCGCTTCAAGTCGGTCCTTACGGCGGATATGGCCATCCCGCTACATATTTGCATATCTTGCGACATTTTCTTTTGCATATTCTCTTCTTGTCCGTTTCCTTTTGTGTGACGCTGCGTCCAGCGTCACCCCCACGTCGATGTACAGTTGTGAGAGAAGAGATGAATGTAATTGCACTCTCTGGGGAGGCGAATGAAGTGGTGGGTGTGCATGGAGGGTCATCAATGCTCTGGCTTAGCCAAGTTGCCAGGCAGTTGGGACGTCCCAAGAAGCGCTGTATATAGCCACCTGCTTGTCCGGGGACGAAGGACCGCGGTGAAGTCGCGACATGGGCTCGCTTAATTCGAACAGCTCGTTGAGTTGACTTGAGTTACCCCGATAAACAGTGACATGCTTTGGGTGCACGGTGCATGACTACGTGGAGGCATTCCTAATATCGTGACCTCATGAGATTCTTTCATCCCAAGGCAGAGGTGTCATGCGAAGGCTCGTAGACCTGGCCAACATCCTCCCGCTTGCATAAGTATCATGTAGAAGCGTTCGAGACTCGGTGCTCGGTGCTCGGTGCTCACGACGTGACCGAATCAGCCTTACCGACCTTGGGTCGCAGGCAGATCGAGCTGTGGTTTACTGTCGGCCAAGGCAGCCTACTGTGCCGTGTGTTCCTCACATTTCCGCCACCTCCGCATGCATCCCTCCCATGCTGTCTGTCTCCGTAATGACCTCCAGGTCTGACCCGCGGGCGGTGTGATGTGCGCCCGCATCGAACGGAGCTTTATTAGCCCCAGGGGCCAAGAGGTGGCTATCTGGCGCCGAGCGCAGTGGCCAGGCACGGGACGACGTTGTGGCGGCTGGGCGAGTGGCCTAGGTCACTGCTCGCGTTGGGATGGACGGTACGACAAGGAAAGCCAAGGTACGCCTCGCGGGGGGAAGAGCTCGCGAGGCGTTGGGGGCTGCCGAGATTTCCATGGAAGGTTCTGTGCTGAGTGGAAGGTATTTCTCACATCGGCAATTGGGCGGGCTGTTATTAGATGCGGGATGAGGTATGGCCTGCGGCGCGAGAGAGTGTGACTGGGGAGGCGTTGGGCCACTCATGTTCGCTGGACGTTCAGTCTGGGGGACAACCGGGGTTCCAGTGGGATGCTGCCGGCCAGGCTGTTGGTAGCTGTGGCTGGGTGGCTTGGATGTAGCGTGAATTCGACGATCCCGCCGCCGTTGATGGAGAACGGGCCGCAGACTCTCATGATGCACTCCCTCACTGAGTCTTCGTTCGGAGCAGCTCGCCGACTGCGACGTCGGATCTGCTGCCCCAACCACGTCGTCTGGCCCTGTGGCCACCGAGTCCGTGTCCTGGCGACAAGGAATATTAATGACGCAGGCAGGCAGGCAGGCAGTCAGGTCGGCAGGCCGATCGGAGAGATTCGCACCAGTGGTCAGACATGGATGGGACTTTCTTGAGGGAAGAGACTGACTGCGGCTCCCATCTCTCGCGCCAAGGGTCCGGCGACTAGCGCGCATGGGATGCATGGCACATGGGGCAGCATGACGTCCGTGCCGCCGGGTGGTCCCTTAACCACCAATCTGGGATGCACGTGGTTGGACCGTCGACGGTGACACGCCCAACGACTTCCCAACTCGACGTCTCGCCAGTCGCATTTTTTCCATGTGCCCTTCCGGGCCCCCATGTCCCTTCACCGAAGCTCTCTGCGCCTCTGGTCTCAACGAGCCTTCTACCCCACGCTCAGGGTGATGATGACCTCCACGGTGGCGCGCCAGATGTGGTCATCATGCCGCGACTTGCTGCAGGTCACATCGACCATGCGAGCTGGCCGGTTCGGTGAGTGCCCTGATCCTTGCTCTCGAAGCTATCCCCCCGTGAGCCTTCTCTCGTCTGATGCCAGAGAAGCTCGATGTCCTGTCCCAAACTCCACAGGCGGGCCCCGTCCGTCCCCGAGCGACTCGTAAACTAGGGACGGGTAGAAAGAAGGTTCCTATTCTAAAACTTCACGCCAGTCGGGCCAGTCCAGACCGAGCTATCACAAGCTATAGGAACACTGCAGGACCCGCACAGGGCGAGATGCAGGTTACCTTACCTTCGCTCCGGGACCACCATGCGCCTGGCCACCCATGAGGCCGCTTGGCCTTCTCGCCCGCCTTCTGGAAGGTTGCTGTCGTGGGGTCAGACCGCCGTCAGCTGCGCTATTGCGTCCACCGCAGCGGGATCGCCGGCGCGGCAGATGCAGGGGCACTTCCTCCGCCCGTCTGGACTTCACTTGGTACATACTCATACCGTGTGAAGTTTTGGGGGTCGTGGCAACCCGAGACAACGGAGTCCCCGTCCTCGCTCCCGAGATCCTGGGCTGACACTTTACCTCGGGATGGCGAGTGGATGAGCCGAGGAGAAAGTGTTTTGCCATCGCGAGACTCTCCGAATCCCCAGAGACGTCGTCCGTGGCCGCCGAGCCTGCTAAGGAGCCCGTGTGACCCCTGGGAGAGACAAAATAGGCAGGCAGAGGCTGTACCTGGCCACTTCTGTCCCAATGTTCGCCTCAGCTGAATATCCTCACGGCATCCCCGTGAACCCCGGATCAGCCTGTGTTGAAGGACCTGAACCACTATCCTTGGCTTGACGCCGAAGAAGTTTGGAGACTCGGTAAGGTTATTCGCCCTGGACTGGGCGCGTCGGTCCATCCGGATGGTGCTGGTCTACTGGTCTCACGCAGACCATGGTCCAAGAATTTTATTGTTTGGCGCCACCGGAGTAAGAAGCCCTATGCGGCGATGCCTCTGTTCCACTTTCCGCGTAGTGACCCGGCATCTTCGCTTCTCTCAACAGCTTTCAGACATTGGCACCGCCTCCAATGGGAGATGTTCTGAATCGACTCGTGTGCCTGGGAACCAAATACTGATCAGGATTAATTTGTGAGGTGAGTGACAGCAAAGACATACTTTGTACTATTCAACTTGGAAAGTCATGCCAAACATTTCCAGTGATTGGGTGGTTGTCCAAGACCTTCCCCAGACTGGAAGGATATGCGCGAAGAGAGCGAGGCACAGTGGGATCTGCAAACATCTACCACATGCATATGTGGCCGAAGACAATCCCGCCGCTCCAGGGTGAGGCATTGGCCAGAGGAATATCAGCCTGCATGTCAGTCGGTGGGCGGATTTGGCCATTCGGTGACCATCCGGACTCAGGTACAAACATCTCAGCGCGGGGTGCATATCGATGTCGTGAGGCACACAGAATGCTCGGTGCAGCCTCTGCGAGATCGCCTCACTCACCCTGTGAATGACCAGGTTGGACAGAATGCAGACGCCGCCTGGAAGGAGGCTCAGAGAGGCAACGAAAGTACCCATTGGGCGTTCCTGGCATGCGTTGAGTCTCCTGGTGCCCTGGTGGCTCGGACGCAGATAGTGCAAACCACCGAGACATGAGATGAGAGCGCTCTTGGTTTGCGTACTTGGCGCCTGCGGATGGCGCGGGTTGTCATCAAAGTAGCATCATGGTGAGGTACAGATCGGCTTGCAGCAATCCAAGAAGTGTCGATGCATCTGCTAGCAGGAACGCGTACCACCACCATGTCATGTGTTCGGCGTCCCCAAAGGTGCCTCTGCTGCTTCGGACCCCCACGTTAACTGTGAGGGGCATGACAGGGGCATGTCGGATGTCAAGACACCAAGCACCGAAGAAGCCTTCTGTGCGGCCGTTCTGGAAGCCCTTACATAATGGCACTCAGCTCGCCCCCTGTCCGCCGGAGAAATGAAGCCCTCACGACAAGTGGGCGACGAAACGCGAAGCTGTAAGTTGAAGTCGAACCATCCCGTCAAGGCCAGAGTCATGAGCGGCGCAGATCAAGCGGGGACCGACTCATGGCGGGGTTCTCTCAGACGTGGATGCTCCCAACGGGACGGAACACTGCCAAAAGCACAAGAGTTAAACAACGACGGACGGTGACCGGAACGGCGCTTGGAGGGTCATAGTGGTGGCGTAAGTTGAGACGACGATGCTGTCCTGCAGCTAAAAGACGGAACATCGTCGTGGCTGGGCGGAAGATGGGATGGGGCAAGGCGCTCTTCCGAGGTCTTAGCCTGGCTGTTGTCCCCTTGTTGTATACCGTTTTCGCGTCTTCATCTGGCTGCTCAAAAGCTCCGCCGGGATGTGAGGTGCAGCTGGAATGGCGCGGGAAGCAATCGACGAGCGGCGCGCCAAGAGTGCTAAGCGGCAGGTACCTTGCAAAACGACTCAAGTCCAGCCCGAGAGAGTGGGTGCCGAAAGGGCCCTTTTGATGAGAGAAGAGAGGCTTTCCGCGCGCTATCGGAGATCCGGCCAGGCACGGCGTCAGAGCGGGCTGGTCGAATGGATTCTTCGTCTCCTCTCTCGCGTTGTGTTCAGACTCGGGAAATCGGAAATAGCAAGTGGTCGTATTTGATACGATGGTCTTGTCTGGCGATGCCGCGGATGGTAGTGCCGGTTCATGCAGACGAGAGACCGGAGCAGAAGTACAAGTAGCTCCAGACACATACATACATAAAAGATCTGGGCAGGGGAAGGGCGCTTTTCTCGACACAGCAGGCGCTCCGACTGCAAATTGCCAGTTGGTGAGGCTCAGGCTCTCAGCATAGCATCAGTCTGGTGTTGGCCCAGGGAAAAGAGTGGAGGAGGTGGAGGTGCAGGCAGAATGAACGCTGGATTTGGCCCGCCAGTCCGGTACCTAGATTGGGTGGATGCCCGACTTTTCTTTTCCTCGTCCCATCCCGAGTCAGTGGAGGAAGTGCCTGCCGCAGCAAGTCCCAGCCGAAGGGCGCCTTCCCGTTGACGAGGTGCTCCTGGCGTTCATGTGGCAGGGGAATGGAAGGAAGGAAGGATGGATGGAATAACTCGAAGGCACAGGGCACCTAGTCCGGGCACCGCTAGGTGGCACGAGTCGTAAGAAACAGCGCGCCCACCGTCCCGCACCTCCAGGGCAGGAGCTCATCAAATTACTGCATCGTCGGGCAGTCCTGGCGCTGCAGGGCCGGTCGGCGGTTGAAGACTAGGCTGGGATGTGGGACTTTCCGGCGCGCACCATAGTGGGTTCATCGGTACGAGCATCCCACTAACCATCTCCCATCCGTCCAATCAGCGGATGCATGCAACTACCTGCCTCCCCGCCGATGCACATCGAGCCCTCCACCCCAGGGCGCTGGCAGAAATCCCCCCACCCTCGTTGACTGACTGGGCTCTTCTGTCTTGCTTTCGCTCACTGCTCCGAGTCCGCTGACGCTGCCCGCGTCCCGTAGGTCGTCGAAGAAGAGAAGAGCAGAATGATCTAGCTGATGCCCGGAACGGTGGCTTTTTTCTGCCTGCTAGCCCAGCTTTCTCCGACGGGCGACAACGGGTCCAGCCACTGACTGCAAGCTTGTTGCATCGCGACGAACCACTTTGCCCAGATCCCACCTTATTCTGCTTCCCGACTCGGGCGGTGCCTTTTCTCTCTCTCTCTGGCTCGCCGCTCCCACACCACTACTACCTAATTACTACCTTCCCTCCTCCCCTCCACCGACGAGCCTTCCTTCGTCTACCGCTAACCCACACCTCTTCACCTCGCCCGCCTCGCCTCACCTCAACAGCAGAGCAGAACCTGTCTGTCGCTACATCGAACTGCGGTGGACTCGGTTTCTTCTACTCTCTGTGTGAAGGCATCCATCCGTCAGCAACCGCACGCACCCCGCGTTCACGCACGGTGCCTCGTCAGCCAGTCGACTCGTCCCCGGCTGCTCGACCATCCGACCTCGCTGCTTTGCGACGCTGCGCCGAGTCTCACCTCGATCACTTATGCCGCACTCGCCCAGCACGCAGTGCTGCTCCAGGATAATCACTCGGGGCGTTTCCTGTTAATCCGGGGCGACCTGCGCACCGTTCAACAAAGTTCGAGCCGGACGAAATCTCACTTTAAGCTTTCCAATCCAGAAGTATCGCCGCGCAGCCGCCACGAAGGGCTTCTAAACGGAGCCACCAACCTACTGCGCTCCTCCCGTGTAATCATTGCAACGGACGGCTCACGAAAGCCCGGCTTTCGACCATGGCGATGATGGATTCTTCAGGTTGGAATACCCAGGAGCAACCGCTACCCGCGGGCAACGACGACGACTTCCATCAGTTTCTCGACATGGGGGGAATGGGGTCCATGAATGATTCGCTACAGTTCGACTTCCAGGACTTCCCGGCTGGCAACGGCAACGCCATGATGCAGCAGAACCCTCGTGAGCAAATGGACACGCAAATGGGAGGCACCGAGTCCATCGTCATGGCAAGACAGAACCAGCCCGCACCGCAGAACCAGCACCAGCACCAACACCAGCAACTCTCCATAACCACTGCGACCACCCATCCCTCCATACCCGCACACCAGATGATACAGATGCCCCAGCCTGCCGACCCTATCGGCGATATTGATGCGCAGATTCAATTTTTGCAGCAGCAGAGGCTGCAACACCAACAACGCCAGTTGCAGGAACAGCAGGCCCAGCAGCAGGCTCAACAGCAGGCTCAACAACAGGCCCAGCAACAAGCACAACAACAGGCCCAGCAGCAGGCTCAACAACAAGCACAGCAGCAAGCCGCATTCTATGCGAGGCAAAATCAGGTGCCTCCGACTCCTCAGAGTCTGGAGATGCCGCCTAATAGTGGCCATTTCTACTCGCAAGACCAGCGCCAGCAGAACGTGTTTGACAGCCGTTACCAACGTATGAAGGACCAGCAAGACGTATGATCCGCCCCAGAATGATTTCACTTAACGCAGCTGTGGTGACTGACAAAACGGCGCAGATGGCATTTACCCCTCTAGTATCACCAGCCGTGACTCCTCTGGATCCCCATTTCCAGATTGATCCCGGCTTCACTATGCCGGGCGCCTACTTCAGCCCCCTTACCTCGCCAGCTCTGCACGCCCAGAGCGAGTCTAATTCCCCGTTCGATCATCGAAATTCGATATCCAACCACAACTCGCCGGGAGAAATGGATCTGGAGCCTCTGGCAACATCCGCTCCCGCTCCCCCGACAGTGGACCTGTCCAAGAAGGCCCGCAAGAACAACGCCAGCCGCGCCAAGAGCAAGGGCAGTGTGCGACAGTCGCCCATCACGAAACCTCAGAAGAAGAGAACGGTGCCGACGCCGAAGATGGTCTCCCAGGTGCTGAGCGAGATGCAGGAAGCCCAGGAAGACATGCTCCCGCCGACAGCACTGCCGGGAGCCATGAGCAGCGAGAGCGAAAATGCTTCGGTGTCGCCTGAGACACTGTCAGATATGCCGCCACCGCCACCTCCCCTGAATAAGACCAAGTCTCCCATGGTTGCTCCGCAGAACGAGGCGTCGCAGCCACATCCTTCCGCCATACCGCCTCACATTCAGGGCAAACCGTCTCCCGCTACGCCCGCTTCCCTGATGAAGCTGCCTTCGTCCAGTGCCAACGGTGGCTCGACGCCAAGTACCAATCTCCAGGAGCTTGGTGCCTCGGAACCCATCGAGCACTTCGCACTTCCAGAATCCGCCAATTTCCCGAAGACTCAACTCCCGCAACTGGACACAAATCAGACGCCTACGCAGTCGCCGATTGAGCCTGCGGTGACCCGGGCGACCTCGGCCTTCCAGCCCCTTCCGTCTCCCATTTTCGCCAAACCCGCTTCAACAGCATCTGCCAATGCCAGCCCGAACTTGGGACCCGGTTCGGCTGGCCCAGGATTCAGGAGAACGCCCCAGCTGGCGCCTCGGGGGAGCAAGAAGAGAGCGAGCGTGAGCTCTGTACATGTATCGCCAGCTTTGCGGCCCAAGATCTCCCCGCACATCAAGCCCCTACTTCCAGGCACACCTGGTCTTTCGGCCGAGGATTCTGCGTCTCGACTTTTGATGTCCAAGTCAAACTACCAGAACATCCTCGAAGGCACTGTTGTGCCGGGCGTGGTGTACCCGACCGAGCTGTCGGACAACCTCACTTCCAAGCGGACGTCACACAAGATCGCCGAACAGGGCAGGAGGAACCGCATCAATTCGGCCTTGCAGGAGATAGCAGCTTTGTTGCCACGATCTGTGACACAAGACGCGAAACACAGCGACGGCGACGAGAAGAAAGATGCGAAGGGCGTCACCAGCGCGCCGAACAGTAAGGCCAGCACGGTAGAGATGGCCATCGACTATATCAGGCAACTTCAGAAGGAGGTGGCTGAGGCCAATGCACGGGCGGACGAAGCGGAGAAGAAACTGGAGGTCGTTAAAAAGGCATGACGAGGAGGATCTAGTTGGATGATTCGAGTCAGAAAAGAAGGTTTCCACAGGCGTTTTTGGTAGATGGTTCCGGCGGGCGGCCACATGACTGGAGATACCTGTCACGTTCATCAAAGGGCAGGTGTAAGGAACGGCAACATTCTGGATGGAAGGGCGGTCGTCTCTGTCTCGGGCGGTATGATTGAATACGCGATGCATGTACGTTTGATGTATTCCTGATTGTCGAGGCCAAGTGCTTCAATGTTACATGTTTCGAGACTCCATCACACCACGATTAGGAACCTTGTCTTCAACGGAAGCCACTCCCATGTCAAGTGGAACGCGGCATGACAACCATCGACACCATCGAGAGGAGGACATATCAGGTTGCAATAGTACAGTTCGGAGTAGCTGCACCCGATGCCCCCTCCCCCCCCCCCCCCCCCCCCCCCCCCCCCCCCCCCTCCTCCGTGCTTTCCCTTCCAGAAGACAAGCGATATGACATGCCACAAAAGGACCTCACCGGGTACAGACTGGGTGCATTAAACTTTTGGTGCTGCCTATTGCTACTACTTAGGAGCGGGGTATCATGTAAAAATCGTGTAATATCGTACTCCATCAAGTCCTCTGGCCACACATTCCGTGTCTACTGATGTTCTTGCTCCAGCACATCCTCGTCTAGCTGCTCCATGACCTCTATGACCAGATTCAAGCTGTCCAGGAAAGAGTTGACGGCAACCCGTAGCATGCGGTTTGTGGTGGCTTCGTATTGAACTTGAAGAATAGCCGTCTCCGCCTGTGATTCGGTCCGTGGTTGGCTTGAGACGGTGAAGGTCCTACGAACCAGGGGCGAGAGTTCTTTATCAACGGCAATGGCTTTGTGCGCAATGTTTGCGAGTCTGTCTGTCGGAAAGGGAACCTCGAGCTTGCTGCAGTGGTAACGATTAGCCAAACGGCGTGGAAGGCATGGGAAGTGGGGGGGAACAGCGAGAGGGCGGGCGCACATTGAGCAGGGAAACTCAGGGGTCGGGTCGGCCATGGTTTAGTGGCGAGAACTTGAAGCACAAGGTCTCGCTTCGAAGAGGAGGGTTGTATGGCGCGGGAATGGAACGACCTTGGCCGTCAGAAGATGTCGCAAATGCGGTTGACGATCGTCAAGCTGGATTGCCCCTCCATTCCAGTCACCGATTTGCTTTTCCAGCTTCCTCCTAGTGGGGTTAAGCAGGCGTGGCTGCACAGCTGGGGTGAGGCGGTGCATGTGTGTGGCTAGTGTGGTGTTTCGGCATGCAGGTTGCCCGGGCGACGGACCAGGGGCTGCAATAACATTGGCCGGGCTGTTTTGCGGGCCAGGGTCGCTAGGAGACACTGCATGCACCCAAGCAAAGCAAAGCAAAATAACAGGGCCTGGCCTCTATACAAAAACACCGAGGGCCACTGTCGCATGCAACTTGACAATAGCCTCCTCCTTCTCTCAGCACTTCACCTTACCTCGCCTCTCCCCCCCTCTCCCTTCAGCGCTTTGCCTGCACGCCTCTGCTTCTTCATTGAATACCCATTCATTGAGCGACCACCTTGTTGGCATTGCCGTGCGTTCTCGCTGCGACGGATACATTCGAATAGCAACAGCCTCGACCCATCATCATCGCATCACGAGGGCAACTTCTGCCTCTTTTCAGGCTGCAAACATAACTCCAATTGTTTGATTTCAACAAGGAGGTGCATTCGGTTGGAACCTACCTACCTAGCCAAGCAGCCTTTCGAAGGACCGACACCGCCTCGCCACTCGCCTCGCTCCCGTCCCCTTTCGTCGTCGCCGTCGCACTTCCTCTGTGAGCGCCTGCATGCAACCTTGTGGAACACAATAGCAGGAGCAGCGGAGGACAAACCAAAACGCTCAAATGGCGCCTTCTTCCAGGAGCTCGCCCTCTAATTTGGGGCAGGTCGTCGAGTACATCCCAGGTATGTTCCATGGCTCAGGTCTCCCGGGCGAAACACCGCCTCTCCCTGCTTCACCGCCGCACAAAACCATGTCGCATTGTTATCCACGGCCTTGTCGTCTTCGATCGACGACTCCCCAACATGGATACTTCGCATCACTGGAGAGAGATATTGCCCTTGCTCATGCACCCCTTTCCACCCGGCTACTTTTGCAACATGTGTCCCATCACTGTTCTAACATACATTCCAGATAGGCTGTACCTCGCCGCATATCTTCATCCCCCGACCGAAGACACGCTTTTCCCTTACCCCGAGCCCCTGCAGTCTCCCAGGAAGCGAAGCCAGCGCGCAGGCGGCCCTACCCCCGTTGCATCGGCGCCCAAGCCTCAGCCGTTCTACTTCACCGTCGATGATACCCTCCTCTACAACGCTTTCCACCACGACTTCGGCCCGCTCCACATCGGTCATCTTTACCGTTTCGCGCTGCATTTCCATGATGTGCTGGGAGCCAAGGAGAACAAGGACAGACCCATCGTATTCTGGAGCCGCGCCGACCCGAGGAGTAAGTCTCGATCGACTTCCGGCCGATGAGCTCAGCTAACGAACATTCCAGGCCGTGCCAACGCAGCCTGCATCATTGCTTGCTATATGGTCCTCATCCAGGGCTGGCCACCTCATCTCGCCCTCGCCCCCATGGCCCAGGTCGACCCCCCTCTGATGCCCTTCCGCGACGCCGGATACAGCCAGGCCGACTACGGCATCACGGTGCAAGACGTGGTCTACGGTGTATGGAAGGCCAAGGAGGAGGGCTGCTGCGCACTGGACAACTTCGATCTCGACGAGTACGAGAAGTACGAGAGGGTGGAGCACGGCGACTTCAACTGGATCTCACCAAACTTCCTGGCCTTTGCCTCCCCTCAGCACACGCCGGTTGCTAAGGTTGCCGAAGGCACTGAAGAGTGGGCAAACCTGCCTCACACCCTTGCCGAGGTTGACGCCCACCGAACGCTTCCGCATTCTTTCAAGAACGTGCTGAAGCACTTTTCTGAGAGGAACATCGGCCTGGTGGTCCGGCTCAACTCTCCCCTCTATTCTCCTTCGTTCTTCGAGGCTCTCGGCATTCAGCATCTCGACATGATCTTCGACGATGGCACGTGCCCCACCATGCCCACAGTTCGCAAGTTCATCAAGCTGGCGCACGAGATGATCACCGTCAAGAAGAAGGGCATTGCTGTCCACTGCAAGGCTGGCCTGGGAAGGACGGGCTGCCTCATCGGAGCATACCTCATCTATCGCCACGGCTTTACTGCCAATGAGGTCATCTCTTTCATGCGGTTTATGCGGCCTGGCATGGTAGTCGGCCCTCAGCAGCACTGGCTTCACATCCACCAGGGCACTTTCCGAGAGTGGTGGATCGAGGAGCGCCTCGAGAGGAAACTCAGGAAGGAGATGATGGCCGCAAACCCGGCCCCCAGCACTCCCATCCGTGCTATGCAGAAGACGTCACTGCGCAATGGCCAGACCTCCACCCCCCCTCAAAGGAGTCCCTCCAACAGGACACCGCTCAGCGAGGTCAAGGACGAGCGCAATAATGTTCCCGTGCATGAGGACTACCTGCCAGCCCCCACACCAGGCCAGCCTCGCAAGTCTAGTCGTGCCGACCGCCACCATCCCTACCAACGAGCTCCTTCGTACCAAGCAACACTGGAAGAGGAAGTGGAGGTCCAACAGGAAGCCCAGCTGTCCGTGTCTCGACGATCGGGCACCAACGAGTCCGATGAGGAGATTCACCTGCGTATGCGCACTCACCGCAAACCTTCCGAGTCGCCTGGTCGGGCGGAGAAGATGCGGTCGTTTAGTCAGACGACCACGACCACGGTCTACCAGCAGTACATCGATAACGACGCCAGCAACGACGTTGAGAACATAGGCACCGCCACCGGCCGGGTCAAGGGCATGGAACGGGAGAGGGCTAGCAGCGCTTCCGGCGTGCTGACCAAGGTCCGAGGCAGCAAGAGGTCGGCCGAGTCGCCATTGAGAAACAAGGACGGCGTGCGCAAGACCAGTGGCCGCATCGGCAGCATCAGCAGTGGTGCCACGTCGGCCACCGCGGCGTCCGCAGCGCGCAAGGTCTCCAACGGCATCTAGGGGCCCGGCGGTAGACCGAAGCGTCGCGGCGGCGGCGCCTGAGTCCGAGTGAAAATCGTCGAGCCACGGGTCGCATTCCCTTCTCGCGGGTTCTCGGCGAGGCGTTTACAATGGCTGAGCTCACGATTATGACGATCACGACACAAGAGATTACGACCGATGCGTGCTGCTTCTGCATTCACTGGTGGGCGTTGGGTTCTGATGACCGAGCTGTCTCCTTGGAGGGGTGAGGCGTTTGCGGGCATGGATGGGTGATTGGGTCTTTCTGGTGCCATGCTTTTGTGTATACTTGCGGTGTAATTGGTTTATGCTTGACTTGATAACGTTCGTCTACGTACCCTCGCGTTCGCCTTGCTTTGCAATGGAAGAAGTGCTTGTTGGCCTGTTCGCGGTGAAGTTGCAGATTGAGGTCGAGTCAGCCTTTGCTAGACGCCGGCCCATTTGGCAGGGCCGAGCACCGCCCAACCATGATCGATCCCATCCTTGGTCGCGAGGCCAATGGCCGCCGGGCCACCGGTTCTGGGGGCCGTTTCCCTCGTGGCTTCTGGCGAGTAGCAATGCTTCCCGGGCACAAGACTTTAGCGGCGACCGGGAAGCCATCGGCAGAGCTGTGGACAGGCTCGGGTCGCTGTCATTCGAGAAGCTTACGAAGGTGCTTGTCACGAGCCAGAGTATTTTTAACGTTTGTCGGAGAGGCCGAGACGCAAAGTAGACAGCGACGGGCTTGGTAAACGTAGGAGGCCTCGCTGGGACATGTCGAAGGGGTGATGCCTGGAGCCGGGCGGGCGAGGGGAGCCGTGACATGTGGGAGAGGGCTCGTCACTTGACAGATGGGTGCTGCGAGAGGGAGAGGGAGACCGGGAGAGCGAGGGCCCAAGGCCAGGGCTGAGTCCTGGTAGCAGCGGGAGAATGCCTTGTTGGAGAGACCATGACGTTCTTGACATGGGGAGGCCAGTTGCTCGCTCCGCTGGGTCGCGAAAGACGGCCGCAGACGGGCAGTGAAGGTCCTTCCAGTCAAGGGTTAGCAGCGATGAGCGATGGTGGTGGTGGGTGGTGGAGGTGAGGTGGTCGCAGGAGAAGCGGCCGGCCGCCGTTGGTGGTGCTATTTGTACAGGAAAGGCCCTGTTCGCCCAGGGAAGCCTGCCGTGCCGCGGCGTCTATGGGCCAATAGGACCGCTGTAAACCGACCACCGCAGCGCCCTAGCACTCCGAAGCCTCAGCGACTTTTCCACTAACCGCAGGTCTTCCCTCCGGCCCGGCCGACTCTTTCTTCTCCAACTCGAACTCCGCCTCCGAGCTGGGTCTTCGGGCCGCGATAATGGGCCGCGCCGACCTCATCCCTGATATTGAACAGCTCCACTGACGATGGTCTTGCTCCCCAGCTACTCACCAGATGATGCATTTTGGAGTTTAGGCAGCGTTCTATTCATGCCTTGCCATGGCTGTTGCTACCCTTCAGGCTCTGCGGACAGCCACATCTGGGACTCGGCTGAGGAGCCTGTTGTCCCGTTGATCGCTGGGATTGGGTACCGGAGCAACGGTTCAACGTCCACGGCCCTTGACGATAGCATTCAGTAGGTAGGTAGTGTCTACTTCCGGTGACCTCTAATGCGACCATGCTGTGGCCGGCAGAGCTCCAGTCGTCGTCACTCGCTCCCTCGTGCCAACGGAGGAATCAGTCACCAACTCGGGCCCCAGCCGGCCTGGCGAAACCTCTGGAGAATCGGGAGCCCGGTCTATCTATAAGAGCCTGGGAGGACACGGCCCTGATGGTGTTTTTTTATCTCAGCACTTCGGCATCTTCTCTTTCATCTTCACTCGTTCTGGTCCGATAGCCGGTTCTGTTGACCCCATGTCTGCTCCCACCTCCAAGTTCAGCAAGCTTTCTCTCGGAGGCATGGCTCCAACAACACGCTCACGGGCCCAAAAGCAACCTGAGGCCCCTACAGGCGAGGCTCAGTCGAGCACTGAAGTCGACACGGAATCGGACAGCTCCTTCGATGATGATACTCCCACCGTTGTGCGGTCTCCATCAAAGTTATCCTACAAAATTGACAAGCTGTCGCCCCAAGCCCAGTCGAGGGTGAGAGAGGCGTTCAAGGATCCTCCCAGGATGGCATTGCAGTACTGCCGCCTGAGAGACGATGTCTACGCTTTTCAAATGACGGAAATGGTCCCAAGGTCCATCCGTATCGGGTCTCCGGGGAGCAACTTTCCACACCCGAAATGCTCATGTGGCAAACAAGACAATGGACCTTGCAAGCATCTCCTGTGGCTGCTGGATCAGCTCACGAAACAAGTCAACTATGATAGCGACCCCGGTGCCTCACTCACGATGAAGCCCGAGGGATATGCAGAGGAACTCGGGGATCCTCACAGCAATATTTCCCACTTCCATCTCGACGTCGTTGCCGAGGGCCTCCACTGCGAGGTCGTCCACCCGGGCTCCGACGACGAGGATGAGGACGACCTCGAGCCGAACCGCGTCAGAGAGTCCCGCGAGCTCCTCGCCGCCGTCGCCGGTGAGGAACCCGAATCATACCGGCCCGACATCTTCAGCGCCCCCATGCTAGGGAAGAACATCATCAAGCGCAACGACCTCGAGTGCACCATCTTCCGCATGCTCCTCGACAACGACGACTTCTACCACTATTTCATCTCCCAGGCCCGCCCGTCAGATCCCGTCAAGGACCCCTTCCGCAAGCTCGAGCAGCGCGTGGACCGCGTCCTCCGCGAGCTCGACACATACACCTCCACGGTCTCGGGCTCATCGCCGCACGACAAATCCTCCCCCTCCTCCGCGTCCAACGGTGCCGAGGGACCTAGGAACATCGCCTGGGCGGCATTCCACATCCTGGGCGTCACGAAGCTCATCCGCGCCACCATCTTCCGGAGAGACAGGCCCCTGGCCGCATGGGAGCGTACATCCGCTGCCCGCGCGCTGGTGCGCATCCTGGCTTCGGTGGTCGAGCGGAACCGCGACGCTCACCCGGGGATGACCATCCTGGACCGCAACCTGTACGCCCGGCTGATCGGGAACGCGAACGATGACTTTGTCGTCGGGACTCTGCTGCTGCTGCCCGATGCCACGGCGCCGTTCTTGCAGGACCTAGAGGTCGTTTCTGATGCCGTGGGCGTGAACGGGGCGCCCGGTGCGTTTGTGGAGAAGTTCGGCCGGCTGCTCGCGAGGTTGAAGAAGCCTGCCGTCGGAGGGGGCGAGGGTGCCGCGGGCGTGGCGAGGAGCGGGTCGAAGAGGCAGGCGAAAGGTGCGTCGCCTGATCGTGGCTCGAAGCGCGTGAAGTGATGGGTGTCGCCGGATGTCGTTCTCGGCATAGCCTGGTCGGACGGTTGTGGGGGGAAGGTCACCGCAGAGCTGGTCTCTCGGTGGGGTACTTATTGTCTAGTTTCTTAGAATAAACATCTCAGTGATCACTTTCTAAGGTACCTACCACTTGATGGGAATGGTGTTGTGTTGTGCTGAGGAGATGGCTATGATTCAGGGGCATACAGCTCCGGCCGATACTAAGGAAATGACTCGGTCTTTAGTCTCTCAGGCACAAGTAAAGGTTCATCTCATCTTTAGCTACTCTCTCTCTAGTTCCACGTCTCTAGTAGCGAGTCGGTGGCTGTAGGTTGAGTCCTCAAGGTTTCCTCCGGCGCCCAATCAGGTGTTGTAGGCGTAACGCCTTCAAGACGGATGAACTCTACATAGTACTAGGCACTGTAGATTAACTTCAGGCAGAGGCTCTGTTACTGGTTATGCATGGATATATATGGCCCTTTAAATAGGGAAGAGCCAGTTCCGTTCTGCGCTACCATAGACCCTCTGCCCACCATGCATCATGTCCAGTCCGACGGATCTTAACCAGACCTGAATCGTCGTTTTCTCTGACATGTACGACGCTTTGGAAGTCTATGTGAGCTCATAAACTACCTACCAACCCTCCTGCCGCGGATCACACCAGCATCGACCCACGGCCCACCAAGGATCTCATACAACTGCGCAGCAATACGGCAGTGTCCTGAACATTCCATCTAGCCGCCCTGGTACACCGGCACCTCTTGCTTGTAATAGTTCGTGTGGATAGCAGTCCTGTTCCCGACATGGTCCATGCGACCCCGACTCCGCCTCTCTGCACGCTTCGCTTGGTCTAACTGCTTCTTGTGCGCCAAAAGGAGTGATCGTTGTTGGGACTGCGGTAAGTGCATGAGGCTCATCCGGTCCCCGGCTCGCAGTTGAGCGAATTGGGCTGTAAGTGCCTGCTCTTTCTGATCTGCTTTGGTGAGAGCTTGAGACCCGACTGGAATAGTACTACTGCTTGGCTGGGAAGCAGATGATGCGGATGCGCCGGCAGCGGATGGCTTTTCTCCGAGTCGAAGCCTGCCCTTCGAGCTACCAGCGGGGTCGACGTAAGAACGGTGCGCAAGGAGCTTCCCGGAGGGTAACCGGAGGGTATGCTCGTCGGGATGGTTCCGGCTTTCTGCGGGTTCTTGGCCGAGCGAGTCTAGGCGGTATAGATGGCCCATATCCTCGGTTACATTGAATCGACAGTGACCTGCGGACGTCATGTGCTGCTGCACGGCCTCGATCGTCCGGCGACGTTTCCCGCAGCAGATGCATTCCCGGTAGCCGAATATGATCATGTGGAGGAACCAGGTCAAGGTCTGAAGGTCCACGGCTAATGAGGACTGGAAGGGCACCACGAGGCTGTGGACTCGGTGCATGTGTAACAAGCTGTCCCCGAAGTCCTTGCTGGTGTGATTGCAGAAGAGGCATTCCTCGGGGACGAACTCGATGGCGTTCTTGTCGGATGACGAGTCGCTATCCCAGTCCGAGTCTGAGTCTTCACTGCGATTCTCCTCGTCGGCCTGGTGAGGTTCAGATGCTGATTTCCAGTCCTGTTTCCGCCGCCTACTTAATGGTTCGGGTGCACTGCCGGTGTCTGTGTCTGGGGGAGTAATGGTAGTTCCAGGCTCTGCGACTCGACAGCGAATCCTGTACACACTGCCAGTGAATGAATGTCAATGCTACACCCGGACACGAAGGACTGAGGAGTCGGCTCACTGCCATTCGCTTTTCGCGTGCTGCCGCTTCTCCTCGGCAGTGTCGAACGAGATATCGCATAGTTTGCATTCAGGAGATGATGGCGCAGTAGCAGTCCCGGCGTCAGGGGCGTCCATCATACTGGATGACATAGGGTGAGGAAGCGAGGGGGAATGTGAATCGAGGCTTATGCAATCAAGATATGAATCTTTGTATTTCCATGTCAGTGAGATTTGGGGCATGTATTTCTTCTATACACCGGGTGATCAGCGTGGCAATTAACGTTTGGCTTACGAGGATTGGAGCACCCCATGGACGGAAAATGATTCATCATGAGTTTTGTCCCAAAGAGGACTGGCATGTCAACGGCACGTCACAAGCACAGAGTCACGGCTGAGCTTGGCAGCTCTGGACTTGACTGGACAGACGGCACACCCGGCACATCCATGGCGAGACACCCCGAACCAATTGAACAATAACCGCGATAGATACAGGTGGCATCGAATATCTAGACTAGACTACTGTCGGAGATCCATTCCGGCTCCCCTACCACACCCCTGGCCGTCTCCCTCCCTCCCTCCCTCCCCCAACCTCATATGTATGCTCTCCATCAATAACAACAGAAAGCACAACGCCACCAGTATCACTTCTCCCGCGCAACCGCCAGACCACGAGACAATTTCCCATCTTATTTACAAGCCAGAATCGACAGAGATGATTTCTGAAGATGGGCCGGATCCCCTCGGCCCCGAAAACAAGACCACATCGACGGCAAATCCGAATTGTAACATGATCTGATTTTATCTTCCATCCCCATCCGACACCAACGAGACAAGAAAGGCCTCCTGCTCCACGAAGCAGGAAACCGAGATTTGTGTAATGATAACGCGCTACGTGCGAGGCAGCCCTAACTCCTGTCCGACGATCACGATCAATCCAGCGCATACCGTGCAACGGCGCACCCGACGAAGCCTGTATCCACTCCCCGCGATTTATTCGCATCCCACAACGTGGAACTCCTCTTGTGCGAAATATACCGTAATACCCAAGTAAAAGTGGCGGCATTGGGGCCTGGAATGCCTCGAATACCCGATCGCCAAGGTCTCCTCGAGGACTATCATGCTGGGTAAAGGCCTTGCTACTGAAGCTGCCCATCACCCTTGAAGCAACGGTCCCGACTTGGCCTCGAGCTCAAATTAGATGTAGTTATGGATGCCTTGTAACGATTTGCCATCTAGCAATATACAACTTGTAGGACGACCAAGTCTTGCCCCAACGCCGAATTCTAACGAATGCATGGCTATTCAGCAACCTCCATGGCCCTCTTTATCAGGTGTAGTTCGTCGAGTACCTCTCGCAGAAGAGGTCGGTCACAGGGGTTCTCGTTCCACTCCCCCGACTCCTTCTTCGTCTGTCTCGTGGTGAGGTAGTGCTTCGCCCAACCTACCTCTTTAAGCCACCACTGCCGTGCTGCGTCCAGTACATCCTGGGGTTTTGTCTCTGAGGGACTCTTGTCGTTCAGTATGAGCCTGCTCCCCTGCCGAACGACGGTTGTGTCGAGGGTTGGTCGACGTCCCGCCGTGCACTTGTCGATGAGATGGCGAATCGGAGCCGGGGTTCGCTGGTACTCGGGGAATTGCAGATGCGATTCCCACCGGTACGAGATCCAGATGGTTGCCCTCTGGGGGGCGCAGACTCCTTCGAAGATGCACCAGAGCACCCTGCCAAGCATGTAGACTTCAGCAGCCTCCTGCTCCGTCGGGCTCAAGGCGAGCCAGGACACGTTGTAGCCACCTGGAGGATTGGTGTACTTTTGTCTAGAAAGAAGTTCCTCGTAGCCTGGGCACAGCATGTTCATCATGTCGATGAACTCCTGCCGATTCTCGTCGGGAATGTCCTCTTCCGTGGCGAGCATGCGGATGTACTCGATGGCGTTGACCTCGGGCGCCGCAAATTCGCACCAGACGCCGCGCTGCTCAAAGTCAACCATCACCGCATCCCTGTTCGACGACAGCACGATGTTGTCGAGGCGCAGGTCGGGGTAGAACGTGCCGGACGTCTCGCGATGGTGCAGAAGTCCTGAGGTGATCTGGGTAGCCCACTTGTATTGGTCAGCCGCGGTGAGGGTGCCATTGGAGCCAAGGAATGGGATTATGTCCCGCATGGTGCCGTATTCGTGGAATTCGAGGGTAAACCCAAGAACGGCTCTTTTGAAGCCGAATTTGACTTGCTTGGTGACGATGTGTACAGGGGCCGACATTATGTTGGGGTGCGGCCTCATGGTGAGCAGCAGCTTGAGCTCGTGGTATAGGTACTTGGAGAAGCTTGTGAGGGCCTTGAGAACGTATTTCTGGCCGTCAATGAGGACCAGACATGTACTGTCGTGTATCTGTTCGACGAAGTGCACTTCTGCTATGTCGATGGCCGGGGGCAATCGGATCTCAGGACCCCATGTTGCTTCGAACTGAGCCTCCGAGAATAGAAATGTCTCCAGAGCATGTGCCTGGCCCACATCAACGGCGATCTGGCTGATGTCGAGAGACAAGTTCTTGAACACGATACGGGACCCAAAAGGCAGGTTGGTCAAGTAGTTCTGAGGATCCTCAATGCCGTTTGTCCAGGTCTGGAGTCGGCGGAGGATGTGCCTCGACACGGCCAGGTCGGCAACCCGGGCACGGTCTTTTGTGTGGAAGGCCCGGTCTAGCTCAAGGATATCTCGGATGTACCTGGGCTGCGTCGAGAGTTCGGGGATGAAACAATCTATTCTCAGGGGCCTGATGGGATCCATGAAGACGGGTACAACGTAGAACTGGGATCCAAAGGAGGTACAGCCGTCGATACGCCACAGAGGATCTGACAGAGGATCAAGACTGTCGACGCGGTTCTTTGGGTTCAGCTGGGAATTCTCCCAGGCATCCGTCGGTAAAGCGGCGGTGGTACATGGTGACGGGGAGGGAGTGGGAGCAGTGTTGCGTGGGAGGAAAGCTGCCGTTGGATGGGTGACTCTGTTGATTGTATCTGGACTGAGCTCCATGGCCGGTGACGACCGCAGGGCGTGCGAGGGGGGATGAAATGCCGGCAGGCCGGCAGATGGGATGAATTAGGGGTCGGTCCAGGCGAGCGGGCGAGCGAGGGAGCGAGCAAGCAAGCAGCGGTAGATGCTGCGTGTTCCACGATGCGACGACGATGAAGGTGTGGCGGCTTGACGGTACCGAAGTCAAGAGGGTTGTCCGTGCGGTGGCCGGGCTGGGCGAAAGCCTGGATAAGCTGTGTCTCGACCGGTGTGGCTGTCGATGCCCAGGTAGGTTGGGAGGGAGGTATCCAATGTACGTAGGTAGTAGCAGCCTGAGGTAGGCAAGTAGGTAGGTATGTATGTAGGTATGTAGGTACCAGGAGCAAGGTAGGTCAGGTACCACTAGAGCAACAACGGCAGGGGTGACCACCACTGGCAGCAGGATCTGGGCTGGGTGGGCTGGGTGCAAGACGCAGGTCAGCAAGGAGGGACAGACGATACCGATTACTAATGGCGAGCGAGGACGCCTTCCATCTCGGGGAGTGTAAGGTGGTGCCATGGAACCAACCTTCGTCTTGCCGGGCACCTCGGGCGACAGGGCGCGGCCGTGATCAGGGTGATGGATAAGAAGGTACCTTAGGTGAGGGCTGGGGTGCTCTGCAGAAATGGAAGAAAACGCGCGCCGGGAACGACGGATGGGCTACCATTCATCCAGCTACCCTCGTATGTCCGTCCGTCCGTATCATGTACAAAGATGGATGGCCTGGCCGAGCTCCTCCGCAGCGTGAGTGATCTGATTCTCCGAAAGCAGCACGACGTGGTCCGCAGCATTCAGCAGTGTCTGGGCGGCCGACACTTGGCCTCATTTCGGGAGTGGAAAGCAGCAGGAATTCGGTCAAAGGAGAGAAGAAGGAGGAGGAGGAGGAGGAGCATGGCCTTCCATTGCAGCGCAGGGAAGACGGGAAACGAGGGCATCGCCAGACGCTGCTCGCTTCAGGCTGCCTCGGACGTCTGTCGAAGCGAAGTCGACCAACCAACCAACCGCCAAGCTGAACGGTGCGCCCTGTGACTGTTGGGCTGCATGTCTGACCCGGTTGGAGCAGCACAATATCGTCTGTCGACCTGATTGGTTCGAGAGGTGATGCGGTTGGGGGATTACTCACGCATGGCAGCACTGCATTGGCCGAGGACGAGGCCATCGCATTGGCGCATACGGACAGGCTCGTGTCCTCCAGCCGGAGCAGAGCAGCAGCAGCAGGTCGGGGATTCGACCCAGGACTCGATGCCTTCCAGGGCTGGACAGGTCATTAAACCCGTGCCCGAGCGGGATCCCCGATTTGAACTTGATGCAAGTATGGACGGGCTGTGCACTTTATGATCGGCATGTCCGCCGATTGGTGTGTGTGCCATTGGGAAAACCAAAGCAGCCAGCCTCTCGACCTGCCGTTCATCCTGCTTTCCTCTGAAGGATGAGTCGTCGTTTTCTCATCACGACAATCGTGCCACTAAGGCTCGCACGGCCAGTCGCTTGCCGTGCATCATCGGTGAGCCTTGGTGGCCAGTTAAAGGGCAGCATGGAAGAAGCGTCGCACAGCGTCCCGACCGGTCGTCGAGGGGCTCGAGTCGGCCTGCCGTGTAGGGAGTGTCAATGATGGATAGACTTTACCGGCACTCCAGGCTAGGGACCGGGCATGGAAGGGTACCCGAGGCTGACTCATCTCTTCCCCACATCCTGGTGTTCGTGCGGGATGACCTCAGTTCGGTGGCAGCAGCGACGCCGATGCAGTCAAGCTCTTTCCTATCTAGGTACCTATGATGGTACCTGAAGAAACAAAGGACTGGCCCGGCCCGGGGGGGCCTCTCTACCTTCCAGGTTACACAAGATAGGTACCTTAGGTAAGGTATACAGGCAACCAAAAAAACCAGGGAGGTACTACTCGCGTAAGTACGGACCTTCCCAGGCAAATGGAAGGTCTTCTTCTTCAGGACAGCTGAGCTAGTATATGCATCCGGAACGAACACACTGCCACCGCCCCGTCTTGACCACCTCACCAAAGAGGACACCACTTCCGGGGCGGGAGTTATCGACCCATGCTTCCTTCTTCGCACCACCTCACCGTCCCAAACCCGCGATCCTGCTCGCCACCTACCTACATACCTACTCGAGGTCCTGTGGCTACCTGTACATACCTACTTACTCACCTACTTACTCACCTAGGTAGGTGGGGGGTCAATGACGAGACTGATCCTGCACCTGGCCGTTCATCCGCTCAACGGTGAGATGGTCTCGCCAGGATGCCACCCTGGCGGGCTCTGACCGCTCGGAGGCATGCCTCTCCCCCGGGTCTCATCCTGCTTATCCGGCAATGTGTTCACGATCCCCCCGGTTGACCGACTCGAATGGCGTCCCCCTCGCCCCCCTTCCCGACGTGTACTTTCACTACGTTCACGCCGCCTTCGGCCATTCTCGCGATGGTTGTACTTTGTTGAGGCTACACGACAGAAACTCGCAAGATTCTGACGGCTCTGGTGAGCTCACCGAAGTTGCGGTTCAGCCGTTCTTCAAGCGTGGCTAATAGACGGACCAGTTTCCGGGGCGGGATATGCAGCCACCACGCCCCCCAAGAATCGGTTGCCTGCAGAACCAAGGCATATGCAGCAGGATCGAGAAGGCCATCCCGTGTCTACATACAAGGCAGGCGGGCTACGAACTGCATAGGTAGCAGGAAGGCGCTTCGCGACTGTTCCGGCTGGCTGGTCTTGCACGGGGCTGGCATTCCGGTCCGCCGAGATGTTTGTTTCCTCACCGGCAAGGCCTCGGCACCCCGCCTTTGCTCTGTGCGGATTTTCACCGATGAAAAGGCGCTGTCGCAGGCCGACCCACCATTGCAGAGAACGGCCGTTCCGTCGCGCCAATCCAACGACGATCGAACCTCTTTGTCTTGGTCAACCGAGAGGACACGAGGGATGGCTGCAAGGGCGGCCGTCGAAGTCCCTGTCCCCACACCCCGTGGCTTCACCGATTGCCCGATCGAGCCTCGTCCGTCAGGTGTGGTGCCTCCGCTTCCATATATCCTTGCTGACCGCACTTTCGAGGGTTCTGGCCAGGAGCTGTGATACATAAAAGGGCAAGGTCAGTCCAGACCGGCAAGGCATCGCCGGATATCGGGCCCCAGAAATGCGAACAGACTCTGCTTCCCCTTCCAGGGCTGCAGTCAGTCTCCGGGCGTTGCGGGGAAGAGGCAGCTGACGCTTCCCGTCACCGTCTCACATGCTCCAAGACGAGTTGCTGGGCCATACGCCACCAATACATTGTCACCTGCACGGCAAGGCGACCTCGTTCAGAGAGTTGTGCACGAAATCAGCGATAGCACTTGGGAGGTCCTCAGATTGCCTGCCCTGAGCAAACTTTCATTTCCAATCAGACGCCGGGATTTGGAGAGGGTGACGTGGGTGCTGGGCATCACCGACCACACATGGCCCCTGTTACACAAGAACAGGCTGAAGTGCCAGCGGGCAACAAATGATCATCGTTCTCGCTCACTCATCACCCCATTTGCCTGCAAGCCTGCGCCCCCCTCCAGGACCAACCGCACGGGATGGAATCCCTGAATGGGCGGGCATCCCAGCCGAGCGGTTTCCTGGACGAAGGGGGGGAACAAACTGCTGGAACCGTGGCCCCCCTCCTCTCGCGTGGCATCACCCTCTGAACCCTGGTCAACTGTCATGGGTACCGCTCAGACCGGTCAAATAGTACATTTCAGCACAGTTTCACCCCATTTACTCCAGCTCTCACCGGATCCTCCTCAGCCTTCAAGGATATTCGAGCGACTTGCGCCAAAGAACACCCAATCGTCGCTGACCGACAACGGCGACCGCTGTGGCAGAGCATCCAGGCTGCGCGACATTGATTGCTCCACGACAGCAGGAGCATTCGTACAGCGCTGATCACGCGGCACATCTCAGTCAGTCGGGGATCTGAGCCAGTGGGCAAGGCCGACACGCCCAAGGCCACGGCCACCAGCAGCAGCGTCCAGCACCAGCAGCATCCAGCACTGGCAACAGGAGACTCGGAGCAGAAGCAACAACGACGTCCGCATGTGTGTGCGTGCACGCACAACCACCACACACACCACCACATCTGCGCAAAGTTTCCCGGGCCCCCTCTCTGCCTCGGGGCTGGCCTTTTCTCTTCGCCTGACGCTCGTCAGAACGCACCCTGCTAGTTCGACTCCCATTTTATTGCCCTCTCACTCCTCTGGTCTCCTCATCCACATCGTTTGACGAGCCGCACCCTCTACACAGCCGGCTCTCGCCCTGCACTCCACTCTCGACTTACACAAAGGGCTTCTCAGGGTCGGGGTGGCAATGGCCTTCATGCCGTAGCTTCTCCCCACCCCCTCCCGGTGAAGCGCCGTCCGCACACTACACTCCCCGTGTCTCGCCCTTCTGTTCCTGCTTCCGGCTTGACTCTGCCGTACCCGTACATCTGTTGCACCGGCCGTGGTACCTGCACATGTTGCCTGCGCAGGTCGCTTCTACCGCACCCCCTCTGGAAGCATCATGGTAAGTAAGCTTGCTTCCTATTCCTCGTCGGTGGCTTTCTGGGTGGATATATCATGCCGCCCCATCCTGACGCTCACCTGCCTCCACGTACGCCCCTCTCMCCCTGCCACTGTCACACCGTGACCGGCGCTCCATCACCCCTCCTCTTGCCCCGATCCGCTTCAATCTCTCAGCATATCCTGCACTTCTTGGACCCGTCATTGATTGCCATCCTTTCAGGATCGCTCTACGTTGAAAAGGCGCCGGCCTTATGGCCACGGGGAACCCTCATCAGAATCATCCCAGTTTCAATACGCCTCACACGACACCGACTTTACATTGCTGCCACTGGATCATCAGCGGTTCTTAAACCAGGCAGCCTCCATATATGGCCTCAGCGGCTCCCATCTTCACCATCTAGTGCAGTCTGATCGTTCAAGCAAGCGGCAAAGACTCGTACAAGACATCCCAATGGCGTACCCATATCGTCTTGATGGATTGGCCCCGGGCGATGACCCTGAGAAGGGACCGTATGAAGATCAAGGCCATGTTCCCAGTTGTGCCGCTCCCTCGGGCTCCTCGTTTCCGTCAACCAGTCTCCAACAAGTCACCAATGGCCTGGCAAACCTGCGGTATGCGCTCTGTTCAGCCTGCTTCACGCGGCTGGGCAACCATGAAGGTGTGCTGTTCCCTCTCATCATGCTTTACTCGTGTGACTGATCACCTACCATAGCGGAGTACCAAGCGCTGCCGGGGCCGAGCGCCTGTGAGTATGGGATCGACAAGCCCTACGAAGCTGAAAAACGCCCTTCAGTACATGATCGCGACGCCGAGGGATACATACCCGCCAATATCAACACAGAACAGCCTTCCGCCTACGTCGGAGGCTCTTCTTTGCCTGGTGAATTCATGTCAAGTTACCAGGACATGGCCGAGATCAGCCCCATCAGTCCCCAAAACACGAAGCAAGATGCTGTCTACTTTGCAACCTCGGCACCAGGACCTGCCCCCTATGCCGTTCAAGGATTGGACACCATGTCCGTGCCTATCATGGGCCATGACAGTGGCTTCGTCCACGGACATACAATTGCTGGCCCTGCGTCGTTGATGCCCTACAATACCAATGTGCTGTCCGTCGACCCTTCGCCATCATTGCACATAACCACTCCTCTGGTAGCAGTTCACCCCTCTCAGTATGCCTTGGTGAAGGACTATGGCACCTCCGGCGGCTCCGAGATTCCCATGGATCAGTATGACTTGCCTAAGCCAAGTTCAGACATGATCGTCGTTCCTCCGAATCAAAAAGCACCCGCTACCAAACGTGGCCCATTCCAGAGCAAGGAGCTACGAGAGCTAACAGCACAGACCCGACGCATCGGCTCATGCATTAGGTGCAGAATGCAACGCATCAGGGTGAGTGAGCCCCCTACTATTCTGCGATTACACTGTCGCAGTTAACGTCATATTCGACAAACACGTACTGACAGAATACAGTGCCATGTGAATCCTGAAGATACGGAAGGCGCTTGTCTGACCTGCAATAAGGGCAAGCAAAAGCCGAACCCCAAGATTTGGAAGCTGCCTTGTCTGCGAGCCAAAATCACGGAAGTCAAACTCTTCAAGCCCGGCCAAGTCCGGGGCAAGGAGTGGACGCAGCGCTGGAAAGACAGCATCGTTGACAACATCACTACATGGGAGGACGCCGAAAAGATGATCTTGGTGACTGAAGGCTACACTCCACAACATGGCATTTCACTCCGTGTCAAACGTTTCAAACCCCAAAGCGGCGACACTTTGCACCGTGAATGGGCGTCCACTCTCAACAACGAGATCAAGAAGAGGGTTGATCTGCCACCATACGCCATCGTCGACCTCCAGGAAGCTGAGACGCAATACAAGGACTACATCACGGACTGCCTCGGAAGCTTCGAGGGCTTCAGCGAGTTCGTGTCCGCGGTTCTGGAAGCGCGGCCTAGGCCGCAACCTGTTAGCGACCACAGACACCTGAGAGAGACGTATGCTCTCGCATGGGAATTGAGCCATGCACAAAGCCTCACGCAGAAGGAGAGAGATCTCTTGATGCAAGCCCTGCGACTGTGGGTCGCCATACGGCTCACAACAGCATCAACGACGATCATCGGAACCGAGACCCTCGGTATCCCAAGGATGCCAATGGACAGCCCGCAACGCGGCCAGCGACCGGTTCCCCCAGTAATGGGAGCCCAGATCGACACCATTCTGCGGGTCAACCTCCAAGCCAAGTGGCGGCGGGAAATGTTGGAGGTACTGCAGAAGATGACGCAGGAGAACAAGCAGTCGACATGGATGACTACGTACCTGGTCACCTTTATTCTCCTGCACAATGTTGCACTGATCACCGAGCACGATGCCAACTACGCCACGAAGCACCATCTCAAGGTATGTTCTTGATCTCGAAGCCGCAGCCATGGCCACTTTCCTGGAGGGAAACTGACGCTTCTTGTGACAGCGGCGTTGGGCGCGAGAGGAACAGGTCAAGGAATACGTCTTTGGTAAGGCACCCACAAGGAAAATCCAGCTGCAGTGGCAGACGCCTCTTTATGTTCGATGGTGACACGTATTCTGACTCGACACCCTCCCGACAGGAGCCAATATACTGCTTGCGTATTTTCACTACTGCAACAAGGGCGTCTTTCCTTTCTCGGAGGCATGCCGAGAGCAGGAACTGCGTGGTCTAGCCGAGTTGGACGAGGACAGATTCGGCTTTGTCCAGCGCACCAGGCAATGGGCGATTCATCAGAGTAGGCCCCCCTCCCCCCTTTTCCTTTTCCCGCGTCGCCATCACGGCATGACGGGCACACAGGCCGTGGAAGCGAAGGAGGCAGTTGACGAGCTGACACGCAAGACGAGCAGGACGGAACTGGGATGAGTTGCATCGAGAGGCGAAGTACGAGGACAGCTACTTCTGGGTCAGCCAGCTCTACAAGCACAACTGGACACCTCAGCCGGCGGCGTGATTGGACGCGGGTTAGGTCGAGATCCCTCTCGGCGAGCCTCTGATTGATTATCTGGGTTTCTTCTCGCTGCAGACGTTGCATGTTGACGCTGCTGCCCCTCATGCATGCGTCTCAAAAGAGCAGGTCAAGAGGGATTTCACCGTGTGCTTGCCGTGGGTTTCCTTCTGTTATCATCACGAGGCATCTGTGACCAGAATGAGTTTGATGGGCAGGCGAGCAATCGTCCGAGCCGCTTGTTGCAGGGTCCAGAACGGTGACAAAAACGACCGGGACACGGGGGAGTTCCGTGTCTGGATGACGAGAAGACAAAATCATTTGATATCGGCGCGCGACGGTCGGTCTGTGTGGGTTTGGGTGATTTTCCTAACATTTGAGGTAGGGAGCTTCCGGGCAGTGCTCGTCGTAATGGAGGGTAAGCTGCGTTCGTTGTCCAAGCCTTTGCCACGGAATGTTGATGAGCGTGGCCCTGCAGCCACCTGCGCGAAGCCGTCGAGGCGCGAGGCGGAGCGGGAGACATGGCGCACTATTGCAGCCAGCCATTCGCGTCGTGATCGAGGGTCCGGTGATGAGCACCGGGGAGAGAAGGAGGCGTCGCCGCCGGAGTCCCAAAAGGGGCCGACCCCACGATCAGCTTTCTGGCCGGGCCGAGTCGACGAGTGATTGGCTGTAGGTCCTGACCGATACCCACTTGGTGTCCGCGACCATCAAAAGCCGGTCAACGAAAAGCCTCCACCTCGAACTTCCTCCTCCTCCAAGCTGGTTCCCGCTCAGTCTCTCAGTTTTCGTCCCTCGTCGATGCTCGCGAACCTTGCACCCTCTCGAGTCAATTCCTCGATTACCTGTAGAGATGGCTGGCCGACTCCCCGGCGTCCTGCTCAATGCAACGGATCAGCCGGCGGTGCACCCGGGCCGTCGTGTCCAGGTCGATGGACGATGTTCTTCTCGCTCTTAGATGCTCTCTCCACCCCCCCAAATGATTGTTGTCTCCATCAGGAGAAGCCCCCTGTCGCAGCCTCCCTGGGAACAGTAGTGGCATGGGCCATGCACGACTGGCAGCTTGAGGGGGGGAGATCCTTACGCCTGCTTGTCGACGAAGGAGCCAAACGCTCGCCGAAGCGGCGAATCGTCCTGCCTCCTCTCGACCGCCTCAATGATCTCTCGAGCTCGTTCGTCTGCTAGCTATCGCAACCCCTCACTTACCGAGGACGCAATGTATGTATCCTGCGCCCCGTCGCGAATTTGGACCGGAGCCAATGTCGCTTCTACTTGGCCCTTTTGGAGTTGCAAAGATGCCGGCCGATGTCGCAGTGCAGCATCATCGTGACCTGCTCCTGGCGAGACATGTGTGCCTCGGCGTGGGCCACCTCGGGGACCGGTGAGTTGTACAGTACTTCTCTCGGCCACGCTGGCTCCTGATACCTCACTGATACAATCGTCGCCGCCTGTTCCCAGCATCCTCGATCGTGAACAACCGCGCAATGTTACACGCTACCTCCTTCATTCAGCTGGGACTCGGTGACCGGGCGAGACGCCATTGAGCTGATTAGGCCTAGAGGATTTATTTCCTACACGTCTTCTCTTTGCTTTTCCCGGTGCATATCTCCTGTGCTTCCCATGTCGATCACACATGGGCGCGCTCCTGCCTCGACACGAACTGTTCCGTTGTTGGTCCTCTCGTCCACAAGGGGGGCGCCGCCTGGCCTGCCGCCGGAATACCAAGCTTTGACGGACACCAGCTCCTTCACCGATCCAAGGCCTGCGTCGGGTCGCACGCGCGCACACGTCCACACCACACGCCCTCTCATATGAGCATATGCAGGGGCGATCTGACAAGGTATGGGGCCTGTTTCTCGTCGACGTGCAAGTTGAGTACCACTACAGTACTCGTACCCACCAGCGGCGCGCGGGACGGTCGAACCTCTGAAGATCTCGAGTGAATTGTGACAGAATATCCTCCGTGACAGCACCGGATCCATGTCACCTCGCTCGACATTGCAAAGAGAATCACTGCAACGCCCTGGCGGAGCCACATAGCTCCCGACGGGACGGGACGGGGCGTGTGGAGGGCTCTGGGTCTGTCTCTGACTCTTGTTCGCCAGTCCGGGTCTCGGTCGTCGTGGGATGGAAATATCCACCTCCCGTTCGTTCGCTGCTACACACTTACGGTGAGTGAGAGAGACGACGACTGATGGCCCTCCAACCACACACCACCACCACAATCTTGTCGGCTCCATGTACCCCCAGCTTTTTTGTCCAACGACCTCCTTGCCGCTCCGAAAGCCTCAAGATGGTCGTACAGACCGGCCTGAAGAAGGCCTCGCACCCCTCGATTCCCGGTCGAGGAGGCAAAAGAAACGTGGCTCCCGTAGACGCGCCCAGTTCTTTTCCGGGGGAGGGTGTGTTCCAGGGAGCGATTTTTTTTTCTTCTCGTTCTTGTGCAATCCGTTTCTCATCTTCTTTTCATCTTCCGGTCAGTTCGTCCCCCCGGGTCTTACAACGCTGCGCCCTGCCTCGTACCAATTTGGTCTCTTCGAAGCCAGGCCACACCCTCATCACACCCGGCACGGCTGAGAGACCTCGTCGCCGCCGGATTCGCAGTGCACAACCTGCGGCCTCGTTCTTGGATGCATGGGAGTGTCATCGCCAGTCCTAGCCCACATCAGCGCCTCTGCGCTTCTCATGCACGCACCAGGTTGTACAGCATGAGGCCCTCGGCCGGATCACCAGTTTCGTTGCGCATATCTTGGTCTAACACTGGACCAGCTCGGTAAGTGGAAGGAGCATTCTCTTGTGTCTGCGGCAGACTGGCACTCGCGCAGTTGTCCTCGAGGCATCTTTTCTTTCTACCTACCTACTTGCTGCGCTGCTCTGCGCCCTGCGAGGACATGGCGTCACCATTTCACCGATGCCTTCGTCTTGTTTCCCACCCTGGTTGGGCTGCTACTGTTGCCCTTTTGAGCCTCATCGTCCCGGCCCGCCCGCTGTTGCGGGAGCTCTCTCCCGCGCCCTCATCCTCGACGGCGTGGATGCTCAGCTGAGGTGGCTGACGCCGCCATGTCCATGGCCGGCATCCGATCGTTCTTGTCTGGGCCACGCTGTCGTCGTGCCCTCCATCACCTTCTTTCGGCAACGAGCAGCGGGGGCATTTCATCGACTTGGGAAGTCGTCCCCGGAACCGGGCTGGGGGGACGGCTTGGGGTCCGAAGCGGAGGCATCTAAGCTCCGTTGACAACCAGGTACCCGGGTGCCCGTCGGCTGGCTGCTTCTGGGAGCATCCAATGGCTGGCAGGTCGGGCTGGTGCCGGATGCACCATCCATGCGCCTGGCCATGTTTCGCGGGTGTGATTCGATTTGTCGAGATATCCGCTTGCACAACGACGAAGCTTTGGGCTTCCGAAGGACAAGCAAACCCAACAGCAGCGCGCCGCGCGACTGGAAGCCGGCTGGACTGGGGTTCAAGGTCCAGATTGGATGGATCTCCGGGCGCGGCCGGCATTTCCTGGCTCCGGGGACCGCTTGCCTCCTTTGCAGTGGTACCGGTGGACCTCTCTTTCCTTCTTTCTTTTTGTGAGAAAACCTCACTGGGTGGTTGCTTCCCTTACCGACCCGCCGGCTAGGATCCAGTCCAGCCCCATGATGCGCCGCCGCTCGCTCTGCATCCCGGCCAGGGCAGGCAAGCCTCGATCACATCAACCCGGCCCAACCTTGTCTGCATCTGCCGACAGGGACATGGAAGTCTTGCATCTTGAGCCCCTGCCGCTTCCGCTTCCACGTCCACTTCACTCACTCATTCGTTCACTCCTTCCCTGTTGTCAACCTCGACGTTCACTTCCCGTCGTCATGGACTCTTCACGACCGGCGCTTTCCAGGAGGGAAACCTGCCTCCTTCCGCTCCTTCACCTTCGGTCTTCGGCCGCCCATTGGCTGTGCCTGCCAAGCTGTCTGCTGTCCTCTCCCGCGCCTGGCTCTTACCGGTCGGTCCTGTCATGTCCTGCCCATCTATCTACCTCGCGTACCTACCTTCCTGGGTACCTTACTTTCCCACTACACAAACGCCCGGAGCAGACGAAGAAGAAGATCGGGACAGGAGCGGCCTGTATAGTTCTCGGTCGGTCTGAGACAGGAGATTAAGTTCACCATTTCCCGCTCGGCGTGTCACCATCATGCCTGGGTCCCCGTGTAGACGTTGCACGCCCTCTGTCCGGGGGCCTTTTCTTTGCCCAAATCTCATCCATCCACGTCTGCCGTGCCCTTCTTCAGGATACCTCCTTCCTCGTCGTCTTCCTCCCCCCTGTCTGCCTGCCTGCCTGCCACCTCTCCTTCCTCTCTTCAAGTGCAGGACGCACCTACCATTCGCGCCTCTCGCAACTGACCAGACTGTGTATATATCAGGCACGACCGACCAGACCCCACCGCCGCTGGCCGTGACCATTGTTCTCCTCTGAGCAACTTGTTGTCTTCGACTTCTTCCATCTTCCAACATCCACAACAATAACCACATCATCAATCATCCTCATTGACTATCATCCATCTGCTCAACTCTTCTCGCAAAAGGGACATCAAATCCACAAGGCATCACTTCAGAACCCCACACACTCTTCTTTGGAGACTGTCGTCTGATCTTCTGCACACCTCGCTGCACCCCCGCAAGCCAACCATTCATCCACCAGTCCCCGCACAGTTCAAGTCCTGTATCCTACCTTACCGGGTGAGCTAAACCACCTTCTCTTTCGTTGGCCAGTGTTGGTCTTCTGACACGCTGACCAGACTTTGCCGCTGCAATGGCCTCCATCGCTTTTGACTCTACTTCTCGGGAAGTTGTGGCTCCTTGCCATGACGCCGGCTGTGCTCCCGTTGGCCCCGAGTCTTCCGGCCTGCCGAGCGGCTTTCCCAGTGTCTTGGCCACTGAGTCGGCCTGGCTTGGATTCGACATGGCTCAGCGGTCTTCCGAGTTCATTTATCAGCTCTCCAACTCCGACATTCTGGAGCTTGAGAATGGCCTTGAGTATTTCAAGAGTAAGCCCTCCATCTTGGCTCTGCTGAATACGCTGACTCATTGCCAGGGTTGGCTTTGGACGGTGACCTTGTCACCCGGGTCACCTTTCCTCTCCCCACTTTGGGAGAGAAGCTTGACCACGTTTCCCGGGACATTCACTCTGGTCGTGGCTTTGCCCTTGTCCGCGGTCTGGACCCGCAGAAGTACGCCGTCGAGGACCTCACACTACTCTATCTCGGCATCCAAGTGCATGTTGCGGACAAGCAGGGCCGCCAGGACAAGAAGGGAAACATGCTCGGTTTGTAGACCCGTGGTCTATCAGCCTACATCTGCTTTAGCTAATTCAACGTCGCAGTTCACATCGTCGCAGATGATTCGACAGCTCTGAAGGCTCAGCATCATCGCCACTCAACTGCTTCCATTGTGAGTATCTTCGTCGGCCCAGAGAGGAGTGAGCAACGCTGACGCCCTTCAAGACATTCCACAATGAAGAAGCCGGAGACGTTGTCAGCTGGCTTACTCGTAGCACTGCTGCCACTGGCGGAAAATGCATCATTGCTTCAGGTCACACGGTGTACAACGTTCTCGCAGCGACCAACCCGGAGATGATCCGCACACTTGCCCGCTCGGACTGGCCGTTTGCGATGTGAGTGGCTCGACAACGTGTACATGCGCATGCATTGTGCCTCGAACGCAGCTAACAGTTGTGGCTTGCCGTAGGCCTCGATTCCACTGCCGCCCCATCCTGTTCCACCACGATGACAGGGTCATCATCAACTTCGGTCGTACCCCACTCATCGGCAGCCCAGCGCATCCTCGTCCCGAGACACTGCCCAAGTTGAACCCCCGTCAGCGTGAGGCCCTCGATGCAATTGAGGCAGTCGCCAAGGCCACTCAACTCGAGATCCAGACCCAGGCCGGCGACATCCACTTCATCAACAACCTGGTGGTCCTCCATCGCCGCGAGGGCTTCGTGGATGGTGGGCACTCCGGCCAGAAGCGTCATCTCGTGCGCATGCTCCTCCGCGACAGCAGCCGCGGGTGGTCCATCCCCAAGGAGCTCGGCAGACAGTGGTTCGATGCCTTTGACAAGGACGCTGACAGGGCTTGGCACATTGAGCCCATGCCTGAAGGATTCTTCATCCTCCGTGCTATGCCGAATTAGACTTGTTACGACCTCGTCACTGCCAGTCAACGGCTTGTGATATCAACCCTTCTGATTTGAAACCACTTCATTCCACAGGCAACGAGCGTCCGAGCATTATTGCGGCGTCACGGTTCGTCATCAAAGGGGCTGGGAGCGAGCATGCATGGTGCACACTGGAGTCTGCAGGGTTGTCGCTTTTGGTTCTCTTTCCGGGGATGCGTGCGGCTTGCCAGTTGTCCACAAAAGTTGAAATTGGCCGTCGCTTTGGGGTTTCACCAGGTTTCCTACATTGTTTCTGCTCTTCTTGTTTTCCCCATTATTCTCGGCCCTACTTCGTGGGTCATCTTCCTGTTTTACTACATCCTTGCACTCGACTGCAACCTCCTCCCTATGAGTCAAAGACAGGAGAAACAACTCAGATTCCCAATTAGCAAACAATCGTCAGTGCCTGATGCTCGTGCAACAAAACACGCCTGTCAAAGCGCAGCCATGCTGATCATGGAGAAAAATTGAGTCGGGCGTCAATGTAACCTTGGCCATCAGAGTTTTTGAGTCTGGGGCCCACCGGCAAGCTCTCTGTCACATCGGTCGGTGGAGGAGCTGGTTAGTACGAAGCAGAGAGCGCCTCGATACCAACGGAGTAGGCCGGGCTAGCTGCCCCGGTGTGAGTTGCAAGGGTGGTGGCAGGCATCGACTTGCCAGCGATGGCCAGGTCGCACTTGCAGAGAGGGGTAGATATCTGCAGATATGGGGCGCAAGTCTCCAAGTCCGCGGCCGTGGGGGTGGTGGCGGCACGACAAAGAATGGCGGTCTCCTGAAGCTGGCCGTCGGCACTGGCGGCGAGATAGATCCTGGCCGGCGTGGAATCGGGCTGGCCCAGGCGCTGACACCATGGCAGATGATTGCTTTTTCTTGCATGTTTTTTTCGTATTTACGGAGGGGTCCGGCATCTTGGGAATGCAACGGCAGTGGTGATGCCAGGGGATGGATGGGCAAAGGTGGTAGCGAGGTCATCGAGGCTTAACATTAGAGGGGGCTAGTGGGTGGCCACCGTTGAGTGAGTGGTTAGCGGGATGCAAGTTTGAGGATGTCCAGCTGCTAGTCGACACCGGAGCCCGGGGCACGGGAGCGGGGGTAACCGGAAGGGGGCCCGGGAGGGATAGTGGAGTCTCTTTTCTTCAGAGGCTGGGAGGGGACCGGGGATCAGAGTCGATCGACAATGGTGGGCTGGGTCGTCACGGGGCTCGGCGTGCGTTTGAAGCGGGGGGGTCAACGCGGTCGTATTCCGACGGCGTGCGGCGCATCGACTAGCGACGATCACCGGGCTACTCGAGGGCGCCGGAGGGTTTCGAGTGGAGCCTTTGCTTTTCTGGAGATATTGGGTTCGAGGATTTCGGGATCTACGATACGTGGGTGACGATGCATGGCTTAAAGTGGCGGCAAGCGGGGAGACACCGGGTCGCGCAGGGCTAGCCTGGCGGCGGCGGCGACATGTGTTCGTCCAAAACCGCAAGGTTCGCGATAAATAGAAATGTCCGGCATGTAGCAAGCAGGGGCGGGGGATTAGTTCGAACGGCGGCGAAGGGATCCCGGCCTCGTGCAGCGAATCCGACCAGGCTGGGATCTCACCGGAAGAGGGGCGGATGTTCGACATGGCATGCCGACACACTTGTCCCGACCGCCTTTTCAGGAAGCCCGGCCGGGAGTCCCGAAAATTCACGGGGTGGGCAGGGAGTGTGCGAAGGGTACGTGGCCTCTGGGAGGCATATCGACATGGATCAACCGCTGTCGCAAGCGGAATGGGCGATCAGGCAAGTGCGTGCAGCACAGCAGGGCCGTCATGCGCGAAAAGGGCGATCTTGGCGAGGCGCAAGCGAGGTCTGGATGCAGGGAGAGGGAGCGCCTCCAGGCAGGAAAAAGAAAGCATGAGCATGGGACTGAAAGATGGGGGAGACAACTTCTGTTTTGAGCCATTTGCAGCAGCTGGCTCTGCTCCCGGTAGGGATGTGTCTGTCTACCTACCTAAGTACATGGAGCATCCAGATGTCGGCATCGAGAGGGAATGAGCGGTGTCGAGAGGACGGGGGCGCAGCCCGGGCGAGCATCGAGGTTTGAAGCGTCAGGGTAGGCAGGGGGGATGATAGAGCGGGGAGGACAGAAGAAATTGGAGAGACTGGCCTTCACCCTCCTTCACGAGGGCTATTATGTAGCCAAGCATGCGTGGTTGACGTGCAGAAGATCCACAGGAAGAGATTTGCGACTTGCTTGGAGAGGGCGGCGCGCTTGATCATGTCGAGTGTCGTGATGTCGTGAAGAGGCTGAAAGAGAGTTGACGTTGGAGCACGTCCCTCCCGACAGTGAAGTGGAGGACGGGACGTCAAGGCCTCATCACGTGTGGTGACCGTTATTCAGCAACATGACGGGGCTTCAAGCTGCCCGGCCCTCAGTGCTAAGGCCTTGTGGGGAGCGCCGGCGCGACACTGGAGCGAGGTGCCTGAAGTGGCCCGTGCATGGTGGATCCTGGGCAAAGCCAAGACATGGGAAGCCAATTGTCCATTCCACTTTCTCTCAAGTCTCCCCGTCTCGTCTGCTTCATCGTCGCCGGCCACACATCCCTCGACAACCAGTCATCGAATAGCTTCCATCTCAGAGGTGACAATCCGGTCCCACACACACACTCCATCAAGATACGACCTTCTCATCCCCTGCCCTACCTGCCTGGGACACATCTCTCCCATCACACTCCCCCGATCCAAGGCTCAGACACTCGCTTAGCTTCATCGACGACAACAATGGCAATCGACTGTTGAAGTGCCAGACCGCCCAGCTTCGCGGGCCCGCCGCCCGGACACGGCCCCCTCTTGCTAGCTCGAGACTCAGACAGACAGCTTGCCATCACATGCGTTGTCTTCAAGACCTTTATTAATAGTAGCTGCAACGGTTCTTGGCATTCTACCCAGTTCGCCATCGCCTCCTATTTGGCTCCTGTCCAATCGCAAGCGGCTCAATCCTCTCGGACATAGGTCCGGATCTGCGTTGACAGGACGCCTCCCTCTGAGGATCTTCAGGGTCAGGTTCCTGCAACTGTATCACGCGATTGGTGGCCAGAGTCTTGCTGTCTCTCCCTTGCGGCTCGGGCTTGCTGCCGGCAAACGGGCTTGCTGCACGTCAGGCTCGCTGCATCTCTCCCCTTTCCATTCACGGTCAGGGACCTCGCTTCAAAATCTTCTTTTGAGACTTGAGCTCGTTGGCTCGGGACAGCCTGGCGAGCTGGCGTCTTGATTCACGCGGTGTGCCATCTTGGTCTTACCGCATCCGAGTCACATTTGGTCCCCGTCATCGCGCAGACGGACAGGTCGCCTCGTATTACCGGGAGACCCCCCAAAAGCAACTGATCCCAGCAGACTTTGCATTATCATGACCGCGGCAGGGATGTCGCAACATACCCGCCAGGGTGGCTATCACCGTGTTCCAGAGCTCGAGAGCGATGGCCAGGAACGGTACTCCGATGCCGGCCCTTCGGACACGGGTAGACACCATCAAACGAGTCGGCATCATGGACGCCGAGACCGTCAGCTACCCGAGAAGCCTCTGCCCGCCCTCCCGTCCATCCCGATGCCCATGGCTCTGCAACCGGGCTATGACACCGGTTTGACGTCTCGGAGACGCCGACCCTTGATGCTATTCATCTCAGCTCTCAGCGGCTGCTTACTTGCTGGGCTTGTGCTTGAGCTAGCGTGGCATGGAGTGAGGGCGCCACGGTCGAGACAGGTTTGGGAGTGCTTCAGCGACAAAGACGGACATGTGCCGCAGTATTTCCAGACGAGCCCCGAGCTGTGGGCTGGCCCTACGGCTACAGGGAGGGCACCCTTCATGGCACAGACGAGAGTTGTTCCCACGGGGACGTTCGTGCCGAACCAACCGTTGCAGACCCAGGTTCCGATTGAGGGAATGACGGGTCAGAATGACAGCATCTTCAACATGATGGGGTAAGGATCATGGACCCGAGAAATGACCGAGCCACGCTGACTTTGCGTGCCTAGCTACCTAACTCCCTATCAGCCTGCTCCTGGATTCGGCGTGGAGGAGTATGCCATCCCGGATGGCGCTGAGATTGTGCAGGTGCAGGTGTGTATCACTGCCTTGAGATCTCCTGGAGGGAGCTCCCAACAAGAACCCAGCTGACGATTTCGACCAGATGCTCTCGCGCCACGGCTCAAGGTATCCAACCATGGACTCTGATGTGGCAAGATTTGGCAAGAAAGTCAAGGACGCCAAGGGCAAGCTCAAGGCCAAAGGTGCTCTAGATTTTTTGAACAGCTGGAACTATGAGCTTGGTCACGAAATTCTAGTTCCTAAGGGTAGGTCTTTCGCGCACCGAACGCATGGCCCTTGGCTGACAACATATCTACAGGCCGGTCTGAACTCTTTGAGTCCGGTAAGTCTTTTGAACCCAACGGTTGAGAACGTCTGGGCTCATGCTGCGATAGGTGTGCTACATTCATACATGTACTCTCAGCTGTACAACCCGAATAGCAGGCTGATTGTACGAACCACGGTGAGTGAGGCCTTGACCGTGGGATTGAGGGTGGATTGCTCATCAGACACAGACCCAAGACAGGATGCTCAAGTCGGCGGAGTACTTTTTGGCAGGGTTCTTTGGCCTCGAATGGTAGGTCTAAAGCTGGTTGTTTTTGGATGACTTTGGGCTCACTGAAGTCAGGACAAACAACGCAACGATTGAGGTCATTATCGAGGACAGGGGTTTCAACAATTCGCTCGCTGGCTATCTAAACTGTCCCGAGGCAATGAGACACAACAATGGCGCAGAGGCGTCGCAAGAGTGGAAGTCCCACTACTTGAAGAAGGGTGAGCGACATTTCATCGGTCTATCAAGTCTCGCGTGAAGTGCCACTAACACTGTCGCAGCAACGGACCGCCTGCAAGGCATGGTCAAGGGATTCGACTGGACGATCAACGATACATATGCCGCCCAAACCATGTGTCCTTATGAAACGGTACGTCGAGCTTGGTTCGGGGTAACCGGGTCTGCATCGCTAATGAAGTGCAAGGTTGCCTATGGCTACAGCCGGTTTTGCGACCTCTTCAACTACGACGAATGGGTGGGCTTCGAGTATGCCATTGACCTTTCCTTCGCTGGGAACAACATGTTCCAGAGCCCTACAAGCGTGAGCAGCAGCATCTGTCCTCTTGCGAATACTTGACTGACGGGCCATTCAGCGAGCTGTGGGCATTGGCTACCAGCAAGAAGTCATGGCCAGACTCAAAAACCACACCTTGGGCTATTCAGGCTCACAAATCAACGTGACTCTCGACAACAATGAGGAGACCTTCCCCCTCAATCAAAGCCTTTACTTTGACTTCTCCCACGACACCAATATGGCTTCGATCCTCGCGGCATTTGGCCTCACGCAGTTCGCCGACACGCTCCCAGCGGACAAGTACCCGGGCCCTCATAATCTGACGGTCTCGCACCTCACGCCATTCGGCGCCCGAATTGACATGGAGATCATCAGCGCCCCGAAACCGCTCAAGGCCGACCGTTCAGGGTACGAGGACAAGGGCAAAGAGACCAAGTACATGCACTTTGTACTAAATCAGCGCACTCTCCCACTTGGCGTAAGCTTTCCTGAGTGCGATGTCACCCGCGTCGACGGATGGTGCGAGCTCGAGACGTTCATCAAAGTTCAGGAGAAGATGGAGAAGCTAGCTGACTACCCGCGGGCATGTCACTCGGAGCTGCCGATTCTGCCGTACGGAAAGATTACAGATGGGCGGCCGGTCGGAGACTCGGTAGACCACGACGATGAGGAGGAGGACTGATTCGTGTACGATGCTGCCACCGGCGCTGCGATGCCCCGTCCGGCGTTTTCACTTCGTGTCCATGTTTCGTTATTTAGAGCTTGTGCTGGAAGCACCCTTAATTTCCCCGGGTTATAGGCGTAGGCGTTTCGCGGACATTCAAGGCATAGATGCCCAAATAGACAACATAGTTTTTGATCCAATTGCTGAACGCGACCGATGGCAGCCTGACTGGATGTCCTTTCCAAGGTGATGAGCGTGAGGTGATGAGCGTGAGGTGATGAGCGTGAGGTGATGAGCGTGATGACGACGGCCGGCACGGGCGACATACCAGCGCACGCAAGACAACAGGCTCTGTCAGTACCGATGATACAGGGGACGTTCTCAGGGCCTGCTTGAGCAGCCGTTTCTCGAGGCTTGAGTAACGGAGGTTGGATATGGCGATGCGTGTGTCCTCTCATACCCACGGCGTGTGAAGCTTCAGCCCGTCCATGGCCCAGTGTCGCTACAGGGGATGCTGGCCTCTGCGACAAGTCGGCAACAGCATTTACATCTGAGATAAACGTATTGTGATGTTTGGTCAAGTGCCAGCCATGGTTCCTGTACCGATGGGCACCCTCGCGGAGTCGAGGTCAGTCATCCAGCCACTCCCGGTTTCCGGTGGCCCTCTGGTATTCCTGATCATCTGAGTTTTTGAGTCTGCTTTTGGGACCTCTTTCACTGTGAATTGGTAAGTATTGCGGAAACCCAATCAGTGAATCTTCTCGGCCCTCGGCTTCGCTTGCCGTCTCCTCGATCGCATGGAACCACCCGCCAGGGGCTCATGGGTTCGTTCAAGAGGCGGGACAGACGGCGTAGGCGATGTCCTATCATGTTTCTTGAAGCAATCGCCCATTTGTTTGGTTCATTCTCGATATCAATGCCTTTGCACGCGCCTCGATGCTGAACTGAGTGGCTTTCTCGTCGATCAGGTTGTTCATATGGAAACCTTCCCAGACAACCAGGCATGGGCTTCTCCGTTTACCCTTACAGGATGTCTTGAATTTATCGAAAGAAATTGTCCAAAGATGTCACACACATACCAGACTCCAATGCTTTGATTCGCCGAGGTTGGACATCAAGCATCGGCTGGACTGGGTTGGGGGAGTTGCCGGCCACCCCCCTGAGGACACTCAACACCCAGACCAACCAGCCGCATCAAGGAAGGAGATTTACAGCTGAATCAATCCAAAAGACTGGCCTACCTTCTAATTAAATAACTGAGGAGGGAAGGATGCTACCGACAGGTCTCGGTGTGGCGTGAAGCGCATGTCAATGCGAGGAGCTATGATGCTGCTGCAACAACTAATCTAGCACATACGACCATACCCACTGGAAAACTCGGGATCCCGTCCGCTCTCCCATAGATAAGCCAGTGAGGGCTGGATTAGTAGTTGGGTCGGTGACGACCAGCGAATACCCGGTGTTGTATGTTTTTTTGACCTTTTTGCTCTGACTGAGATCTGGGTGATGTGGCCATGAGCGACTATACACTCAGGTTGTGGGCGGTGAGGTTACGTGGCAGGGCAATGCAAGAAACAATCTCTCGCTTCTTTTTGGATTCATGAATGCTGAAGTCGTTTTAATAGTGGAGATATCAGACTTGGTTTGGGCGTGGACTCGCGATGTGGGGAGCGACGCTGGGTGGGGAGCGACGCTGGGTGGGGAGGTGGTTCCCAGAAAGATGGCCGCGATCGGAACGTGATAACTGAGATACCCTCTCTCAGTATGTTTCAGAGAATCAAGACAGTCTCTCGTCGAGGTGAGGATAATTCCAAAGACTACCTGATCGACTTCTGTCAGTTCTGAGAAGCGCACATCTGGACGCGGTGACCTAACTTGATCGGCCATGTATTGCCCGACTCCCGTGGGTGGCCACGACCTTCACAGTAGCAATCCTGACAACGATCGTCCGAGATTAATCCTGAACTGCGTGTTATGCTCAACGTACAAATGAGTAATACAAGTTGTACGGGCTCACAGGCGGTCGGTTGCACAGGGTGTTGACCAGCAGCGTGGCCAACTTGGGCGAACTGAGCTCTGTTCCGGGAACAACCGAGTTGATAGCCCATCATCTGACTCCCAAAGCACCATTCATCACCATAAAAGCCAAGTGGGCGCGACCTAGGCTTCCCATGTTCAAGGTACTGCTGGGTGGACGACAGATCCCGCCCTGGTAATATGATACGCCCGGGGGAGCTCAGGAGATTTTTGCCTTGATATGACGAATTCAATGTATCTCCACGCCTCAACCATCATAATAACAAGAAAATACTTAGACTAGAGCTCTCCGAACTAACAAGCGGGCAGTCAGGCGATGCATGGGAACAATGGGAGGGTCCTACTCCGGACCAAGATGAGGCTTTGATGGAGTCAAAGTCGCTCTTGATGAGATTTCGACTCTGTCCCGCAGCCCAAACCGGATCCGAGATGCGCTTTTGATGTAAGTGTTCACAGTTGCAAGCCTACCGTTCTGATCCATGAGGTTTTCGTTTTGACGAGCTGGGCCGCACCGTCTTATGAAGGATGCTGTGAGCAATGGCCACAGCATATGCAGCTTTCTCAGAACGCTCATGGCCCCGAAATCACGAACAACAACATCAATCGCTTCCTCACAAGACCTATACTTACTTACCTCAGCACGCCATGGCTTTACCTTCGCCGTTAGTTGTCGTCCCATCAGCGACGACATCATCCTCACCCCCAAAACGGCATCCCACTTCGCGAATGGCACCTGATTGGCCAGGCGAGCCGGCCCCTTGGAGACAGGCCAAGAGGGGACCCCTGCAGATCGGCCCGGAGCCGGGGCATGGCGAGCAGGCCAAGCTTTGCGGGCCAAGACAGACCAAGCAGCCGCATTGGCTCGCTGCCACGCCGTGACCAAGACTTTGGCATGAGAACGACAAATCGTTTGGTAACAGAATGACGGGCGACACCTCGACTGCCCATTCCCCCTGCGGGAGAGCCGTACCCGAGGCGATGGTATTTCCGGTCCGTGGAGTTGGGGGAATCTGCGACTTGCGCCGAGATTTTTTTCCTCATCTTTCGGCGAAGGATTTCTCTCGCGAGGGAGATTGGCGTTTCGAGGCTCCCGTGACAGCTGAGGAGGGAGGTGGCGTCGCGGCGAGTGATGGATGCCGGATTAGCAGCTCAGCTGTCGTGTGACGGGGCCCTTCCTCGCAGGGAGACAGATAAGGATCTGGTGAGATGGCCTGTTCAGGCACAACGGCTTGCCTGGTGCAGCTGAAGCTGAACCACCATGAGCATCCCAGGGGCTGCCAAGCGATTGGGCTCCCGCTCAGGGCTTGAGCGCCGCCATGCGACGATGCGCGAGGGCGCGGCAGAGGGGAGGTAATTATGTATGGGCTGTACATGGTCGAACCCGTCATGCGATAGGAACATGGCCGTCCGTCATCTGCATGTGTCTTGAGATTGGCGAGGCATGTGCCTTCTGCCATTCAGGTCAGCTCCGCGAGTCGCTGCATTTCGGCGCTAGCAGGTTCACATGCCGCAATGGAATTACGTTCGTTCCTCCCCGCCCACTGTTCCTGGAAGCAGGGCAGATCATGAGCGAAGCCGGGGAGACCCGTTCCAGTTACCAGCAGCACCAGTCGGAGAAGTGGCCGGAGCAGCGCAGACATTCATCCAGCTCCGGTTCGAAGCACACGCCCCCCGGGCCAGCCGAGCCACCCCCAAATTCCAGTGACAGCTTTGAATTTGTATCAATGCCTTATCTGGGCTCCGCTTTGGCTTGCTTCTGCGCAGTGAGTGACGACACGAGAATGACATGCGAAATGTCGATTGACGATGATGGAGCCGGACAACGGCGGCGGCGTCTATTCTATGCGTCCTGGCCCCCGTCCGTCAGACTGCCGTGTCTCCCCAGCTTTTCTCGCCGTGGGAGGATGGATGCATACATAGTGCCGGAGCTGGGGAGCAGCAGCGGGCAATATTAAGCTTCATTGTTGTGTCGCATGCGTCTTTGCGGATTGCGTCTGGAACGTGAGGATCGATCCCCAGCCGGAGGAGTCTTAAGAGTCCCGACGCTAAAAATGAGCCTTATTTTTGGGCCACGGACACGCGAGTCGTTGTCGCCGCGGCTGTCGTACAGGACGGGCAGGCAATGCGGTCAGCGTGCCCAGAGACTTGATTTAGGATCAAGTGAGATACACAGCATTGGTGATGTCTTACATTGTACTCGAAGCCGGTGGTGATGAGCGAGACGAGACGAAGGGCCAAGCCGGACTGGACCCCTGTTTCTTGTCCCGCGCGTGGGGATGCGATCTCTTCGGTGCGCTCCAGCTGTCTCGAGTTCCCTTTCAGTGTGAGCGAGTGAGTGCCTGGCAGCTGGGAACAGCCCGCCCCACTGTGGATCCGGAGGTACGTACCCTTTCCCTGCCCAGCCGGGTCGAAGCGATCACCTTTCTGCTGGGCGCTTTGTCGTCCCATTTCTCCCTCCCACCATCACACCCTGAACATCCCGAGGTCGCTCGACCCGACTCGACTCGCCTCGCCTCGATCCCGACTCGGGACTCGTCGAGGCTATTTTTCTCCCTCCGCCTCGCGACACACCCTTATTCCCATCCGAACACGCCCTCCCCCCCGTCGCCCTGGCCACTCACATGCCGGCAACCTCTATCTCTCGTTTTTACGCAGTCAACTCTATTACATGCAGCGCCAGGAGAAGCGCTCACCCCGTCTCTCATCACCCACGCAACCCTTCTCGATCCCTTCTCCTCCACACACCCCCGTCCCCCATGGCTGAGGTTATCTTTCCTCTTTTGCCTGTCCCAGCCAGGGGATCAGCGCCCAGAGATAATCCCAAGGCCCCCCGGTGCGCCGGCGTCGTTTTAGGCGTTGTATCGAGTGATCCCGCCCAGGATGGCCTGGGGGAACGCTGTTTTCTTATCTCAGACATTTGCTCACCACGTTGACAATACAATGGGGTCCGCCGTCCCGATGCCTCCTGTCTGTCCCGTGTCTGTGGTTCATATATATCTCTCCTCGACCCGCCTCCTCTCCATGTAGTCTTCTCCCGTTGCTCTCTCGTATCTAATTCCATCTCTCGACATTCTAGAGGTACACTCCTCGAAGAGGTCTCTTGCCAATAATACCTGTCCATCCATCTTCATCCACCACATAGACCTTCGACCCTCCTTTTGACTTTTCTTGTTTCCCTCCGGTCCTCACTCGCAAAATCGCCCACCATGTCTTACAGTTGGGTTGGAGCTCCGACCGAGTTCAACGGCACCAATGCCGACCTTGGTGGTGATGCCCGTAAGACACCCCCTGCGCCTCGCCCAAGATTCCAATCGAACAAAAGTTCGGTGCCTGAGCCTGAGCCCGATCAGTTGTTGACTCCCGCCTCTCTCTCTAGTCACCGAAAACCTCAACCAGTGGTACCAGTCCGGTGACCAGGCCTACATCCTCGTCTCCGCCTGCATGGTCCTGATGATGATTCCCGGCATCGCCTTCCTCTACTCCGGCCTCGCCCGTCGCAAGTCCGCCCTCTCCCAGCTCTGGGTCGCCATGATGACCTTCTCCGTCGTCGTCTTCCAGTGGTACTTCTGGGGCTACTCCCTCGCCTTCAGCGAAACGGCCACCAACGGCTTCATCGGCGACATGCGCCACTTCGGCCTCATGAAGACCCTCGGCGCCCCCTCGCCCGGCTCGCCTCTCATTCCCGCCCTGCTCTACTCCTTCTACCAGATGATGTTCCTCGGTGTCACCGCCTGCCTGACTGCCGGTGCCACTGCCGAGCGCGGCCGTGTCATTCCCTGCATGGTCTTCATCTTCTTCTGGGCCACTCTCGTCTACTGCCCCCTCGCCTGCTGGGTCTGGAACGTCAACGGCTGGGGCTTCAACTGGGGTGTCCTCGACTACGCCGGCGGTGTTCCTGTCGAGATCGGCTCCGGTCTCTCCGCCCTCGCCTACTCGTGGGTCCTCGGCCGCCGCAACGAGAAGATGATGCTCAACTTCCGTCCTCACAACATCTCTCTCATCACCCTCGGCACCATCTTCCTGTGGTTCGGCTGGCTCGGCTTCAACGGCGGCTCTGCCTTCGGCGCCAACCTCCGTGCCGTCATGGCCGCCTGGAACTCCTGCCTGACTGCCATGTTCGCCGCCATGACCTGGTGCCTGCTTGACTACCGCCTGGCCCGCAAGTGGTCCCTCGTCGGCTGGTGCTCCGGCACCATTTCCGGTCTCGTCGCCGCCACTCCCTGCTCCGGTTTCCTCCCTCCCTGGGCCTCGATCCTCCTGGGTATCGTCTCCGGCGTCGCCTGCAACTTCGGCACTAAGGTCAAGTTCATGCTCGGCATCGACGACTCCCTCGATGTCTTCGCTGAGCACGGCATCGGCGGCATTGTTGGCCTCATCTTCAACGGTTTCTTCGCCAGCGGCGACATCATCGGCCTTGATGGCGTCAACACTGGTGTCACTGGCGGCTGGATCGACGGCAACTGGGAAGTCATGTACAAGCAGATTGCCGCCATCGTCGCCTCCTCCGCCTACGCCTTCGTCGTCTCCGCCGCCATCGCCAAGGCCATCGACATGGTTCCCGGCCTGAAGCTGCGCGCCTCCGAGGAGGCCGAGCTCCTCGGCATGGACGACGACCAGCACGGCGAGTTCTCGTACGACTACGTCGAGGTCCGCCGCGACTTCCTCGCCTGGACCCCCCACCACGCCGAGCCCGCCGGCGAGGGTGTCCGCTTCGTCCCCCAGCACGGCATCGAGGAGCACCAGGTCATGGCCGACCGCCACTCGGCGCCCACAAGCCCCGAGCCCACCATCAAGCCTCAGCCCGTCGATTCTGAGGCAGAGGCCACGAGCGAGAGGGCCCAGAGCGAAAAGACTCAGACCCCCGCTTGAGGCGTGGTGTCTCACGGATTTTGATTTCAGGAGCAGGCGTTATCCCCCCAACCTTCATCATTTGTCCCACTTGGATCTCAAATGGTGGCTTTTTTTCCTTATCTGTCACGAGAGAGAGAGAGAGAAGCCCGTGCAAGATGGCTTCCTTGCGTATTTGAGCGAGCATGTGTCGATTGTATCAATACCCCCAACATTGACCACTTTCAGGGTATATGAAAGTGCGCAGTACTTTAGCAGCAGTAGTAGACTGATCGAATTCGATGAACACACTTCAGAAAATTAAACCCAATCGTGCCTGGTGCTCGTGTGACATGGTGTGAGTGACTGCAGAGCATCGCTTGATGCACGAGTCTTAATGGGTGGGTGGTCGCGGGAGCTCAGCAGCGCTGATGCAGGAATCATACGACGCAGCGCCCCCGGGTTGATGTAGATAAGAACATTAGAAAAGCGCCACGAGGGGAAATGCCTTGATTTCTGGCGGCGCCGGCTGAATGGGTGGAAGCAGCACGAGTCATCACCAGTGGTTGGCGCAGATAAGGGAAATGGCTGTGAGTGGCCGGTGGGGCTGAATAGGCTCGACGTGGCGGCGACGTTGGGGCCGGAATTGATGGAGGGCTGTGCCATCGACCTGCGAAGCGATACGGGCGACCAAAGGGAAGGGGGTGGTCGCATTGGGGAGCGAGTCGGCCGTTTCTGATCTGCTACTCCGGGGCACAGGTCTGGAACGGCGACGGGGGCGGTCGAGAGCTGGCGCGAGGACAAGTCGAGCCATGGCCATGGTCGTGGGGACGGGGACTGGGACGACGACGGGGTTGAGCTGTGCTGGTCGCTTTCAGTAAGGTCGGGCGGCGGTGTTAGTAGCCCGAGACAGCGAGCGGCGAGAGCGACCTCGAGCACGTACGGCCTAGCGATGCTTAGTAGGGGTTCGAGCCTTTATATCCACCTCGAGATCATCCATCGGACGACGTTGAAATAGCATCGTAGCCTCGCGCCCCGAGCCGCACGCCGTCTGACCCAAGAGATCCTCCCCCGGATCTTGGCCCTGCCAGATGAACCATGCCAATGCAGTGTCTCGCGCGCGATGGTCTTGGAAGGGGTAATTCTCCATGGAACGAGCCGAGCAGCGGGCGCTGGTGCTGTGCGGGCGCAACGAGCTTGGCAGCGGCGGCGGCAGGAGGTGTTCTTATCAGGCGTCGTTATCTCGGGAGGAGGAACCGGGCTTGGCTGTCGATCCGGGGTCGCTCTGGGGGCCCTGGGACAGGTGGGAGAGGTTGACGATGTCTAGGAAGGGAGATGGGACGTCGAAAGACGGCCGCAGAGCCGCATCGCGGTTCCTGAGGACGGATCTGGATCGTGGGGCGCTGTGGTTGGCAAGGCTGGGTTTCCATAAGGTAAACATCGCGTAATAGGAGACGGCCCCAAGGCCCCTTCGGCAGTCGGCTGCTGCCATCCATGTCGGCCGCCGTTGAAATTTCCCTTTCGGGTGCGGGGTCATGCGATGGGATGATCGGCGGAGGAAATTATCATCCGTTGGCTTCCGGACTGTTGGTTTCTCGTCTTCTTCATGTTCCAAACGCTGGTGTTGAAATTGTCACTAGAGTGTGCCCCCCAACGACTTAATCGCGGCTGTTCCCAGCTGTCGGCAGCCGTCTCCACCACCCCTCAACCTCTGCTGTCAGAGATCAAGCGAATCTCCCTACATCCTTCGCCGCACCGGTACCGACAGGTGCATGTCGGCTCGAGTCTGCTCGGCCTCTCTCAGTATCCTTCTATTATCCGATTCATGGCCGTCCGGAGAGCCGTGTGGGCATCTCCACGGGTCACAACCAGGCCGCGGTTCCGGTTCAAATCCCTGCCGGCCCCGAAATCCATGGCCTTCCCATCCAGATCCGTCACCCTGCCGCCGAGCTCGGTGAAGATGAGCTGGGCTCCCGCGTGGTCCCAGATGTGCATCCTGGATTCCGGGCTTGCGGGCACCCAGAACAGCGTGTTCCCGCCACCGACCATCAGCGCCGCGTAGCGGATATGCGACGACCACACTTCGATGTTGGGAAACTTGGCCTTGAACGTGTCGGCCAGCTTGGCGATTACATCGTGGCGGGTGACGTGACAATCTGCGCAGTCGACGATGTGCAGCTTGTCTGAACTCGATGGCTTGGGGATGTTCAGCGGAAGGGCGTCCTCAAGACCGCCGAGGGCCATGGTGCGAAGCGTTGCGCCTCGGCCGCGGACAGCCGTGAGCATGATCCCAAAGCCGGTCTTGTCGACATTTTCCTCCGAGATCCGGGTCATGTCGGCACTGACGTTCGGGCATCCCAGGACGCCGACGACTTCCCGTCCGTCCTCGATGAGAGACAGCGAGACGGCATACTGCTGGCCTCGAAGGAATTGCTTCGTGCCATCGACAGGATCCATGCACCAGAAGCGGCCTTTGTCGCCCCCTGTCCCACGCCCGCCGAGGTCGATCAGATGCAGCATCTCGTCGACGGATGTCGGTTTGGGCAATGGGGCTCCCCCGGCGCCCGAGTCTGCCACGTCTGCTGCGGATAGGACTAGTTCGTGAACCCTGTTGCAGAGTGATTCGTCAGCTCTCAAGGCAGTAGAATCCTCCTCTCCCAGGAAGGCATCGTCGGGAAAGGCATCGCGAAGGGCTCCGATGAGAAGTGCCTGGGCGGCGAAGTCGGCGATGGTCACCGGCGACTTGTCGTCCTTCGATATCTCGCTGACTGTAGACTGCACCCGTTTCGTGAGGATCGAGGCTCGCAGAACCGCTAGTTCGGCGAGATGCTGCTCGCGGGCGTAGGTGCCCGCCGCCATGGCGACGAAGTGGGATGGTTGAGCTAGTCGCGGAATGCAGGAGCAAGAGCGCAGTTCTTCTCACTGTTCCGCCTTCTTCTATCAGTCAGCAGGCAAAGAGAGCATCCCAACTCAGGGACATACTATCAGCAGTTGGCGTGGTGATGGTCAGTGGTGGCGTACTGAAGGGAGACAGATCGGCCGGGTGTAGGCGCAAATGTTCCCCGGAGCAGCATCGAGGTCGAGTGCCCGGCCCGGGGAACCTCGCTCCAACCCTTGGTATAAGTCGAACCGTCCATCTGCAGCAACCATTGAGACTCTCATGGTTCCATTGCCTGTTCTGGTCACCTCGGCAAAAGTGGATGTGTTTGGAGCGAAGCTGCGCTTGGAGATAAGACCATCTCGGTTCGAGATAAACAAGCTCCAATTAGACCCGCACCAATGCGCAATCGCGGGTCTCGCTCGGTTCGCAGGCGAACATGGAAACCAAACCGCCAATCGGCCGAGATATCTCGCTCACTTCGGGATATTTTAAAGATGACGAGCGAGGAGGACTGACTACCATGTGAACGATTGCACTTGGATTATCATCAAGCGCCTCGTCTAATACATCATCAGATCACCACCAACAAACCACAGGGACAATGAGCAACCCGCTGCGAATGTCGGCCCAGACGACCCGGATCGCCGGGCATCGAGGGTACAGCTCCGGCGCCCCGGAGAACACCCTGGCTGCCTTCCGCAGGGCTCACGAGGTCGGCGGCAAGGGGGTGACGTGCGAGACTGATCTTGCCGTCACAAGGGACGGGGAATTAGTATTGATCCACGACGAGACCGTGGACCGCACGACAGATGGCCACGGCCTCGTTCGCAACATGGACTACGCCGAGATCGCCAGGCTGGACGCAGGCCGGTGGTTTGGCGAGGCCTTCGCAGGAGAGCGTGTTCCGCACCTGAGAGACGCCCTCCGTCTTGCGCGCGAGCTCGGCATCATCTACCAGCTCGAGCTCAAGATCTACGACCGAGATGACGAGATCTTCCCGAAGCTGAGGGCCCTGATCGACGAGCTGCGATGCACCGACCTCCTGCAGTTTTCGTCTTTCGACTTTGTCCAACTCAGGGCTCTCAAGAAGGTCTTTCCTGATGTCCCGACCGTCGCCCTGTCGCATTCCCGCCTGGTCGACCCTGCTGCCGTGGCACGGGAAGCAAACGTGGACGCGGTCAACCTCGAGATCCAGCACTTCCCGAGCGGCGAGGCGCATCAGCTTCACAGAGAAGGTTTCGCCGTCTTCCTGCACGTCCCCGCGCCCGAGAGGCTGAAGAACCTCAAGTCATACGGCGTGGATGTAGAGGCCCGAGTCGTTGAATGGGTGCGTGAAGGGCTGTTGGACCAGCTTATAAGTGATGATGTGGCGCAGGTCGTGAGAATCCTGGACCAGGCTCGCGGGTGAGATCAGCAGATAGTCCAGTTAGAACCACAAGTGTCGCCCATTGAGAATAGACAGAATAACATACCTAATATGGAACTAAATAAGAGCATGTCCTGACAGCCAGTCTCGTGTGTCAATCCCGCCACGGGCCTCCAAACCATCGAGTCACGTGGGCTAAGGTAGACCGACCAGCGGTTTGGACTTTTGGAGAACCTCACGAGTCATCCTAACGCCCTTCCAAGCCCGGTCTTCATTTCCTTCATAAGAAGACGGCATTTATTCCACTTGATTTTCCTCTCAAGCAAGCCTTCGTCTCTGCGCAGCTCCGTCGCGTTGACCTCGGATAGTTGACCTCGGATGAAGCGATAGAGTCCCGATGGAATCCCCTCATCCCGACGAAAGAAGACCAGCTTCCAGCTCACAGCGCCTGAGTCCTTCGAATCCAAGCTACAAGGGTCGCGTTCGCACCGGATGCCTCGTCTGCAGGGGTCGCAAGGTGAAGTGCGACGAGCAACGGCCGAGCTGTCGGAAATGCATCAGACTGGACAAGACATGCGTGTACAGGACGGCGAGTAGATGGGAGCCTCCGCACTCGCCTCCTGGCGTGGATGCGAACCTGGGATCCCTGGATAGTCAACATGAACAGCAGCCTGTGTTCCTGGGGAGCGCGTCCGACTCGAGTGCCCGGGAGACGATGGGCATCTCCAACGATATCGGACAGGCAGACCGAGGACTGCCAACACCACTCCCTGCTGATGCCGACGAGTCCCCTTCCAACCAAGGGGCCAGCACTTTTCAGCAGGGGATGATCCATCTGAGCCTTCCCGTGACCCCCTCCGAGCGATTTCAGCAAACCTCTCAGCTTATCTACTTCAGTACAACCATGGACTGGTTGGCCGCATCCGAGGTTCCCACGCAGGCCTCCTTCCGGTACTTCACCGAAGTGGTAGACTCCCCGTTCCTGTCACCATTCGATCATCTGGGTTGGACAAGGATCAAAACCTTCATCTCCCACCTTGGTCTCCAGCACACCTTGGTGGTGGAGGCCCTGCTCGCTGTCCAGACTGTGTACAGAGCACAGGTGGACCGGCTGCCCATGGCCCACGCCATGACGGTGTATCAAACTGCCGCCACCAGGTTCGAATCTATACTGGCCGAGGATACCGTGGACTTTGACATTGTTCTCGTGGGCGCATTTCTCCTCTGCCTCTGCGCGGCCACTCTGCCGAACGAGGACGGTTCTTGTCTGAGCTGCTTAGAGGGAGCTTTCGTGACGAGACTGGAGGCCTGGCTGCTGAACGCACACCACTCGCCGGTTTCCCTCAGGATTTGTGCCTGGTTGCAAAACCTCAACACGGCAACCAAGCGGCCAGGGAGCATAGGCGTGTTGCCAGTGCCGGCAGTCCGCCTCTTGTACGATCATATCAAGGACGTGCCGAGCCTCTCAGCACTGGACCGCGACACGCACCCGGAGAACTCCTTGTACGACACCGTCGCCAACCCCATCTTCGCATTCCACCGGACGCTCCAGACGATGTCGAACCGAGTCACCGACGTGACGCATTACCGTCGGTCTCGGAACACCCCCGAGGACCAGGCAGAGGTGACCGATCTCATGACCGCTCTGAAGGACGACCTCGCCAGCCTCTGGGAGAATCGACCGGCCCCGCTGCGACTACAGCCAGAAAAGATCCGAGAGCACTTCTCCACGCATATTTCCGACCCCCTAATCGCCCTGGCTGGAGTTTGCATCGCGGCATACCATGCCGAGATCATCGTCATCGGGCGCATCCTCGGCGACCCCCCCTTCCCATCGCCCGAGGCCAAGGCAGCCCTGGAGCAGATCCGGTACATCGTCGATGGCGACTGGAACGTCTGCTGCGCCGATGGCGCGCTCAACCCGGGCTATGTCCGGCCGGTGTTCGTCTACGCCCTCGAGAACTACTTCCAGAGGGACGAATCGCAGTGGGCGGCGGACCGCCTGAGGCAGATCAAGCACCCCATCAGCAGGAGCAACTTTCTCGCGTCGTTTGTGGAGGCCCACGGAGAGGCGCAGAGGGCCCAGGGACGGAGGGTGACGATGAAGTACTTCTGCTACCAGACGTTTGGCGTGCCGCTGCCATACATGTAGGCCGCAGCCTCTCTCGACCGCAGCCCAGAAAACCTTGGACGAAGACACAGATGCCGGCCCAATTCAATCGTCTTTGAGATGTTTTAAAGAAGAATGTGTTTGCCATATTTGGTAGACCTGGTCAATAATACCATGTAATGAGATGTCCTGCCAATTTCTCTACTTTCTGCAGCCCTGGACATCGTCTCGACGCCAGGGCCGAGACGCAGACCAGGCACGGCCAGACTAAGCTGAGCCGTGGCGTTTGCGCTGGGCCCTGAGAGTAGATCCAAGAACACCATCAATTCATTCAGACGAGACGGACTATCATGTCGAGCGATGAGCGTCGTCTTCAGAGGTGGTCCTTGTATCGAGCACCACCATGCCGAGGTGGCCCGGGGGCAGCCTTCACGACCTACACAACAGGCTCACTGAAGCAAGGCGAGACAGGCCCAGTGGAACATGGAATCCCATATGGGCTATGATTTACATATTTCCCCCTTAAGCATCAAAAATCCAAGTGGCATTGCTGTCCTCACAGACATGAGTCCCGTTTCTGGCGCCGATGCCCTCGAATACCTTCAGGCGCGCGTCTCGTTTCAGAGAGAGGCATTTATAGAAATCGGTGGTTTTTCGGATATAAATAAAATACACACGGCATGAGAATAAGTTGCGTTTTCGTGGCCTGGGCTGCTGGAAATGATCAAGCCTAGAGAAGAGATCCCTCGGAACGACCACGTCGACGAGACTTCAGATCGAGCGCCGGAGAACCGAGATGTTCTCTCTTTTTGCTTCAGGAATTCAAAAATTCGAGGAAAGTCATGGCTAAACTCGACATGATTATGCGGGCTGCCAAATCGACACTGAGCAGTTCCAAGGTACCCGACTTCACTGCACCGTCGAGGCGTTCGCTCAACTAGCCGGAGGCGACCTTGACCGGCCGAACAGCAGCGGGCGTTCCATGAGATGGGAATCAATGGTTGGTACGACATCAGCCGCATCTTGCACGTCCCTGGACAGACACATTTGAGGCAGGGATGACACATGATCTTCTGGCCTGATGCACTGAGGCAAGATGCTTACAGCCCGAACCCATCATTCGGCGAGTTTCAGGGCCAATTTCTCATGACAGCGACCAGAAAAGGAAGCGTCTCCGTTCCAGTTGCAACCCTCATCAACCACATGGCCCAAACCTATCCCATCCATCTACGTACGCCCGGAGTTAGAAACACGACGAGTTCCCGATCCCAAGGAGCCAAGGACGCCCCGAGGCCGGGCCGATACGCGGACACACACCACTCCGTAACCCCTCCCGCCCTGGTGTGGTGATCCGGAGCGCTCGCATGCATGCAGCATGAGAAAGCCGTCGAGCCCCTGCGGAGTGCAGGTCGCAATATTCTGGCCCTTGCCCCCTCAACAAAAAGATTTGGCTGATTTGTTTGCCGACCAACCGACCCAGCCCTCGATGCCGCAAGGAGAGGAGGTGCAGCGCCAGCATGTGAAGACGTCTCTGGACCAAATATCCTCGACTCCAACTCCAACAGGAGGTACCTATGTAGTCTCTGCAGGAGAATGGGCGCCCAACCGAATTGTTCGCCCAGAAGCCCTGCATGGGTGCTGCTGCATGGGTGGCAGGCGGCCGAGGGCCCTTCCCTGGCGCTGGCCTCGCTCCATCTACGGTACAACTTCCCGGGAGAAGAGTTGCAGCCTTTCCGCCGACACTTATGTATGAGATGCGACATTGAGTTGCCTCCGGCAAGACAAGCGAAGTTCGTTCAGGTCTGATCGCGGGCTGATGACCCCTGCCTGCCCGGTATATGGGGAGAGCATCCCCAGGCTATCAGATCATGTCGGGCCATGAAGCCCGGGAAATTTCCTCGTGAGATGCAGACGGGACGTTCTTGGCAGAAGAAGGTTAGCTGCTGGACCGATCCAATATTGCAACGCTGTATGATATGTCGGCGACCGGATGGGAGTGGTATCGAAGCCGCAGGAACCGCCGGGGTCCAGATGACCCCAAACCCAAGCCCCGAGCTGAAGTCGAGGTGACCCTCCTCGACGGAGACGATCATCGCGCATGTGATCCCGGGTCTTCTCACTGACGAACTATGATTAGTGCCCGCGCACTTCGCGGCAACGAACGGAGGGGGTTGCCGCACATGAACGGTCTCGAGCAGCTAGGCACACTACGCTGTATATACAAGTAGGCATGTAGGTGCCGACAGAGAAGTACCACGCCGGAATATCTCGCTTCTGGAACGAGCCCAAGACATTGGGCCTCCCGACGATGTTACCCATCTTTCGCCTCTGTCGTGCACTGGGCACGTCTGTGGGTCGAGAACGTGGCTTCAACATGCCCATCGCACAGGAAATCTCCTCGTCATCTCACCTCAGCATGAGAGTACGGACTCATTCCGATGAGGCATGAATTCGGAGTCCACAAATGCCCCCGGAAGCTGCCATGCGCCGCCAAGGACATGGTTGATAACATCGTCCCCGCATTGTCAGATGGTGGTGGAGTTGCACGACTCTCCTCTTCCAGAACGGGCAGCCCTTTCTGAGGTGGCTGTCTGGACGACAGACACAACGCCATGCCTGGAGCTGATAGCCAGGTCAAGCGTCATGTCACGCATTCGACGTGGCGTAGGCATGAGACACGGCTCTTATCGCCATGAGGAAATCTGCTCGCCCCTTGATCAGCCACAAGAGTCCTACCGAGGTTGGAGACGCAGTGAGTCAAATTGGGGAGGCCAAGCAAGGCATCATACGAGCATGAGCCAAACACCACCAGCAGCACCATTGACCAACCGCGTCTGGTGCCGTCCCACCACACCGCTCTCCGGGTGCTACCCCGTACGCTTACCCTGATTGCGCGTGCAGCATTTGGTTCTGGGTTCCAGAAAGATGTGTGCCTGCATCGGTGGGCCCAACGTCGGCGGACGTTGCAGGAACAGGCCTAGCTTGCATTGTGTGGCTGGGTTTTCCAATCTACCCAACGGACGTTCGGGCTATGGAGATAATCCACCAAGATCGCCTCCGTGGGCCTTGTCTCCAGTTGCCACCAGGAGGGAGTCGAGAAGCGTCCGGCCCGAATGTGTCAAGACGTTGGCTGCGACAAGGGCGGTTTCCGGGCTATGGGCCAACAAGGTCCTTGAAAGCCAAGGATTCGTGTTTCCTTCTGCCGTTTCGACACCACGGCAGGGACAGACGGGATGAACTGACAGGCTGTGGAAGACTGATCCTACATCGACCCGTGCCGGCGGCGTGGTCGCTGCCGCCCCTTGCTGGTGTGCCCGAGTCGGGTCACCGACCTGCTCTCGCCGGCTTTTGTTGCGCCCAAATTCCCCTGATCGGAGAACTATTGAAAATGAAATTGCCACAAGAGGCAGTCAGCATGAAAGTGCGAGCCTGCGAGGTACGCTGTATGTAAGCCTGTCACCTCCTAGGGTATGGCATAGGCCCGTTTCTGAGTAAGGTGATGACTGATGCAGATTTCGGGAGGTTTGGTATTCCTTGTCGCGGGGTATCGATAGCCCAGTCCGCCAACCAGGCCATCTCTGTGATGTTGCAGCAAGGCGAGCATCCAATTCCAGCTGGGGTGCTACCTGACGGTCGAGAACCGTGTTCCCAAGCAAGATAAATGTGGTTCAAAGGCCACAGGGGAGGAGACGGGGTTCCAGGGGAAGCCATCCGAAAACTAGTCCGCATGGCCTCTCGGAGGACCACCGCCAGAAGCCGTTAGCTGCTCCGTCTCTCCCGCATCTCGGTGGAGCTCGGCCGCCGGTGCGGAACACCCTCGTGGGCCTGGCGTGTCTTGCGTGCCCCTTGGCCCCTGAGCGATTTTTAGCAGTGTCAAGGATATGTACGTTCTCGACGTGATCTAGAAACGCCTCACCGGCGGGCTTGGTCTGGGGTAACGGCCTGAGATGAAGACCGTCTGCGACAGAGTGAGTGGCCCTCGTGCATTGTGCCGCTAACGGTTGGGATAGGGACCGCCGTGGGCTGCTTTGCAAGAGTCTGGGTTGTTCAGTGTTGAATCGGGAACTCAACGCCAGTTTTCGAGACGGCGAGTCGGCGTACTCGTATTCGACCGGACATATGTAGGTTGAACTCGCTTGTTGACTTGCTGATCATCGCCACTGTCGAGGAATGACGATCTCCAAGTTGACCGACAGCTTGGCCAAGGGTGATAATAAGTAAGTGCGCGTATCATTGCCGCACGGCTCCCAGACCCGACTGTGCGGTTGCGAAGGACGAAAAAGCGAGGATGATTCCACGGAAGCGCAACCCCGAATGGGCAGCCAACAGGCTCTTAGGTTAACCTCCCGGTGTGCCTCTGAGAGGCTTGCATGTGAGCTTCATTTCAACCGCTTGCTAGCGCCGTGAGATGGGGATGATGATGTATTGGTAGTTTCTGCCCGTATTGGTAGTTTCTGCCCGTATTGGTAGTTTCTGCCCGTATTGGTAGTTTCTGCCCGTATTGGTAGTTTCTGCCCCCCTCGACAGATGAGTGCAGGTCGATTTTGGTCACCGAAGAGCTTCTGGAAGGCACCCCGTGTCTCATCTCGAGATCGGGGATCGAGGGCCGTGCTCGGGCATTCTGAGAACGAGGATGCCAAGCCACGTGGGTGTCGAATTTGCCATTCTATCACGAATGATGACAATGGCGTCGTGGTTGCATTGTGATAACGCGTTTTGGGAAATTGAGCAGCGGCTAATACCTGACAATCGCGATTTCCGAGGATAGCGGTAAATAGTTAGGGTGCGGTCCCTTTTCGGGCAATGTTGCGTGCGCATCGGAAATCCGTTTCTGGAGCTCGACTCGTCCATCTCACTTGCTGGTCGCACCGTCGTTGAGAAAGATGGTACAGCGTCAAGTGGTTCGGGCACCATCTCCCCCCAGGGGATTTTCATTGGGTGGTGCGAAGCTCACCCAGCGCCCTGAGTGCTCAGCTGTGACTCGAAGCCAATCTGATGCCTCCTTGTGTTGTCTGAGTGGGCAGAGCAGGACATTTGGGGGCCAGTCAGACGCTTCTCTGGGCACGTTGAGGAGCGGCAGCCCGTCACCCGTGGCGCCAAAGCAGCCTCTCACGGACAAGGAACGACCATGCCTACGTAGGATCAGCCCTGAGGTGATTTTGGTGAGCTCTTAAACCCGCCAGAATCGGGAGCTTCGTGATCACTGGTCAAATTGTAAATTGCTTCTTTGCTGGAGGCGACAGGCTTCCCATCTGGCCGCCAGGGGGGTGGGTGTCTTGGTGGGCAGGCGGGGTAGGCGATCAACATTGAATTGGGTTGATCGCGAGCCGTTTTGAAGGCCAGTTTCCTGCGGCCAGGCAACATGGTATTGCTTCTCATGCGGCACCAAAGACGGCCAACTTTGTTGACCTTGAGGTTGCATGTGTAAGTCATAAGGTACAAGTACTTGTAGCTGGGCCAAGACTCTTGCTGTGGGAGGATGTGCGCTCAGCCCTAGGGTGGTACTGGGGCTGGTCCGGGGGAAGGGCGCTGCATCCAGGGGCCAGCGATGGGTGTTTGACTGATTGTCGATACAGGGAAAAGGACTTTGGTACTTAGGTGCCACGGCGAGTTCCGGCGAACAGGTACAACGAAACAGCGTTGAGTCAGACCTTCGAGAGAGTGACGGGATGCCATCGATTATTGGGTCTCGGCTTGGAGCGAGAAGTGTCTTAAGCCGGGTCTGACAGTTTGTGCGACAGGCCTTGGCGCACGGCCTGGCGACAGGACGGTCGAGGGGAACCGTGACGGTGGAAACTGCCCGCCCTCTGCCAAGGCCCCAGCCGTTCGGCGTGGTCAGGAAGGTCCGCCAGAATATCGGTCGGCTGGTCCTGTCGACCTGAAACGGGCTGTCGTCCGCTTGAATCTTGGATCGGGAACACTAAGGACTAGCGAGGTCTGTGTTCAAGGCCCAAAGAGGGAGATGGCCCCGATCGTGGCCGACGATGCGAGACGTTTGGGATGTTTTGGGCTAGGTCTGGTGAACTGCTCGCACGCTGTTGAATCTTGCTGGACTGGACGGCATGGTCATTCCCGGTCGTCGTGGATCGCGGCAGGGAAGCTGGACGTGGTGGCTTGCTGTGCCTCCTGATCTGCCGGCTCATGCACCTCAGCGTCCTGGCCGGGACGAGCAGGGAAGGAAGGGCACCTCATGAGACGTCGTTCGAATGATGGTACGTAGCACTGGCCTGAGGTTCACGCTATCTCAGACAACCCAAGTCGGCCGGTCCGAGGCGAAGATGTTGGCAAGCCACGATGCATGTCATGGACGCTTTCTTTTCCCGCGGATTCCGCCCCTCCCCCTCCTTTTGAGAACCTACTGTGAGGTGGCGTCTGGTCTGGCCCGGGAGGCAGGTCACTTCTTCCTGCGAGCGGGATCCCGTCCTGATGAGACGCGACGGACGTGAAGGTGAGATGGATGGTGCTCCTGTTAACCACCTCAGCGGGCTAGGCGTGGAAGGCACCTCGGGCAGTACCTGCCTAGCGGCCCGCTCAGCGGTGTGCTGCCCCATGCCTTCAATCCGCTTGCTAGGTGGTTCAGGTCGCCACCAACCGTGCTAGCTTGCATGCGACACTTGGGGCGTTCTGGACAACGGCGGTATGTAGGTATCAACCTAACCAGCTGTGGAAGGGGCCGGAGGGCTTCAACTGCCATCCATGGATTTTGCTGTGCACCGTATGTACCTTCCCGTCCCTCCCAACCTAGGCAGGTAGGCACCTAGGTGAGTAAGTACCTAGGCGATCATAGGTTTTTACTTCACTTCCAGTGCCAATGCCCATTTCCCCTCTCTCACCCTCGCGTCCCACCAACAACAAGTCCGTCTCCAAGACTCTGCCCAGCACGCCCGATCAGAATGCTACGTCGCGGATTGGCAGGAAAAGTTACCTACCAACTTACCCCTGCCCAGCTTCTCAAAGGAGGGGCGTCCCCAACGTCCACCACACCTCCCCCCCGGTCCGTCCTTGGCCGTGCCCCGCTCAGGGTCCAGGGGGCAGGCCTTCAACCACCCAGACTTCGCATCCTCGCATCGCTTGCATGACCGACGTCGATGCCCCTGCAGCTCACGTTCCGCCCACACTCGACATGCCCTCCGGTAGGCCAACCTCTCGACGCTCCGCGCCCTCGACGTCGCCAATGACAGACCCGAGGGCACGTCTTCCACCGCGGAAGAGCAACCACCGCGCGTCATCCACCTCGTCGACTTCCAATTTCTCTCTCCACACCACCAGCGCCCGACGGCATTGGCCAGATACCAGCCATGCATCTCGGCCACTCAGTCCAGATCCCAACTTCCGCATCTCACCGCGTGTCTAGTGTCTTTCCTGACCCCTGCCCCTCCCTAGCCCTTCTCTGGAGAAGTCTCCCGCCGCCAGCCCACGGTCGAGGCATGGTTGGACTGCCCTGTCGTGTGGCACCCCGGTCACCTCTCCTCTGGACTCGGTTCGCCATCGGGTTGGATGACACCAAAAGCCTTGTAGTGGTACTAACTAGTTGGGTGCTGCTCTCTTCGCCTCCGTGCTCAGCTTGCGCCGACTCGCTACTCGTATACATATGTGCTGCCCACCTCGTCGTGCCCTCCACACCCTCTGGCCCCCTCCTCCCTTTTTTTCTCTTGATGGAAGATTCAACATAGAAGCGTGTCCAGAGACATCTGCCGGCTCTCGGACCTGCTGAAACCGGCATCTGCATTCCTTCGATACACGACGCACCACACGTCTTTGGCGGTTAGCTCGTAGTCTATGGCCTCAACCTCGATAATTCCCTGGACTTCGCCATTATCACGAGTATTTCACCACGCTATACACATTACCAACGCTGGTTATAACGGAGAACCCGTCCTACACAAACTTTTAATCCGAGAATACTCCAAATCGTCCTCTAACGTAGCACCCGGCACATCTTCATCGCCTGGTGCTTGTATCCTCGGACTTCGGCCAGGACCAGACGGCTTTGAAACGAGGTCTACCGCTCCGATCCCGCCAAAGAGGACCGACACGGGTGGGAACTGGCTAGTTCTCCCATCGATCCATCCATCATCATCATCTTCTTCTTCTTGCTCGTTCGTCAACCGCTGAAAGGACAGCCGTCTTTCCAGCGATAGTCGTCATGGCCCTCGATGACGATCTCCGGGGCAGATGCCCATCGCCTTTCTTCTCCCCATCAAAATTTGATGACTCCGAGGGCTGTAAGTTGACTTGTCGTCTGTTCATCACTCTTGGCCATGTCTGACCGCTGGGTATCTAGTCCTCGAGGGAAGAATGTGCAGTAACTCTATCTTGGGGGAATGCTGCCTTCCCTGCCCCATGGCCGACTGGGTGTACCCGGATTACTTCAAGACCTTTACCCAGGTCGTGAACTGGATCTGTGTGGTGGGCACCGCATGTTGCGTCTTTCTGCTCTTGTCGTGGGCAGTCCTGCCGGTGGAGAAGACGAGCAGACACTACCTCAGCATCTGCCTGACGTCGGCAGTTCTGCTGATGAACGTGAGTCGCGGTCCCTCGTCCCCTTGTTGTTCTACATCTTCTGACAGCCTCTGTAGCTGGGCTTCGTCCTTCCCCTTGCCGCCCAGCCAGACGAGTGTGCCAACGCGATCACGCCCCATGACATGCACAGCAGTCCCGTCTGCGGCGCCTCGGGCGCGTTCCTCCTCTTTGGCGGCTTCGCGGGCGTCATGTGGGCTTTCCTCCGCGCCCTGTCTCTTCACCTCCAGATTTGCTGGCAGGTTGTCGTGGGCCGGAGTTTCATGTTCTTCTCCCAGGCCACCGGATGGGGAATTCCGATCCTCATCATCATCTGTGCCATGGTCTTCAGCGGCGTCTCCTTCCGCTTCGGCGCTACCTGCCACATCAACCACGATAACAGCATGGCTACCTTTTGGGTGCCAATCCTCGTCTTCGCGGCCATCACGGTGGTCATCCAGTTCGCAACCTTCGGCTATTGCATCAAGGTGTATCTGGCCTCGCTTGCGGACAACAGCGCTTCGACCGAGGGCTCCAGCTTGCCCGCATACTCGGCCAGCGTCCGGACCATGACTCCCCGTCAGGCCTATCGCCGAGTCCGCCGAGTCATTGCCTTGCAGTGGAGAGGCATTGCAATTGTGCTCATCATCATTGCAGACGTCATCTTCTTCTCAGTCATGTTCGTCTTCCAGGACTTGACGGTCCATAACGTGAGAGTCGACAATGCGCAGGCAGCGCAGGCCGCCGCGGCCAACGGCGGCAGCTCACCGCCGAGCAGCAACGGCGCCATGGACTGGATCATCTGCCTGGCCACGAACGGTGGCGATAAGAACAAGTGCCTTGACAAGGCAAAAGACCTTGTGATTAACGAGGGTACCATCATTGCGGTGCTCATCTTGTTAGCAGTAAGCCCATGCCCTCCCTCCCCGATGGGGAAGAGTGCGAATTCGCGGAGACTGACTGACTTGCCTGCAGATCAACGGCATCTGGCTGCTGCTGCTGCTGGGCCGCTGGTCCATGGTTACGGGATGGATTGACCTGTTCAAGTCGCTCCGTGACACCAGGAAGAAGGAGTTCGTATCGGTGGACGCCCGATACGATATCAAGCAAGATACCCGTGCGTACGAGATGCTCTCGAAGGACTCGAGCGCCGTTGTAACACCGATTGAACCAGTGAAAACGCCGATGAGCGGAGGCGACGGTCGCCGCACGCCCGACTTCTTCGGCCAGACGGCGCGATACCACGCGCCCGCGCGGTCCTTCTCGAGCCCCCGAGTGCCCCAGAGCCCGCCGAGCAGCCCGCCGCCGGGGTGGGACGTCAGGGCAACATATGCCCGGCCAGGCCATGATAACGACGCCAACAACTGGGACAACATGAACCCGCTCGGCATGAACAGGATATGAGAGAGGTGTACACATACATTTTTTCTGGGCGCCGTCCAGCAACAGAACCCTCGAAGAGGGGATCCGAGACTCGAACGCACTCGCGTGCCTACTATCGAAAAAACAATTCGACAAGACGACAGACACAGCGGCTTGTCACAGCCTCCGCGGCATGTTCATTATTTCACGTATATTATTCTCCGACACGGCACTTCAGGCTGTACCAACAATTGCCAGAGCCCAAGCTAGAGCCTAAGCTCCGCTTACATCACGTCAAGGGGGGTTGGGCTCTCCACCCACATGGGACGACGAATTGTATTTGATTTGACGCATTGAGATGGACGGATATGGATCAGCGCTGGCGTCTCGGATTCTTATTTTCGTTGAGCCCCTATCATTTTTGGGGGGTTCTCTCTCCGACACGGAAGTCGGCATATAAGAGAAAGTAAACACAAGGTGGAGGTGGTGGTGAGCCGGGGAGACCGGGATAAGGATGAGCTTCTGGAAGGGGGACTGGCTTACAGTTCAAAGCTTCCCTTCCATTGGGGATCGAAGACCTCTCTCGGAGACTGGACGGCGGGGAAACGAGTACGTGACGAATGAAAAGCAGAGTTCAATGCATCTTTGATAACCTTTTGCTCTTCCACGAATCCGGCCGGTGCTTACATGCTTTGCTTTAGCCAGCTGGCCGCGCCGTTGAGGCATGCCCCTATGTCACGCGACAACCATGCGTTGCTATTTGAACCCACATCACACGTCGCAATACCTACCCAGCTGGGATGGCCTAGTCCGGGAAGGGGAGGCTGGAGCGGGAAGTTTATCAAGTATCGGAGCCCGGAGTGGTGGTCTTGTCCGCCGATTCGGCCGTCCCGGGAGTTGAGGGGATATCAGAGACCCCAAAGGGAAAAGGGCGGGGTTCTGGTCGTGTGCGCTCATACGCTTACCGTCACCCCATGAGGCTCTCTCTCTCGGCTTTGGCCAGTGGCCCAACACGCTATCATGCGGCACGCTCGGGATCACGGATGTGGGCAATTCTGGGCGCAGACCCGACTTGGGTGGTGCTGGCTGGTCTTGGTGCATCGGGACGGGCGGATCACGAATAAGAACAAGGGGCAGGGCAGGTGGACGGTTCGGCATGCTCGGAGTGGACGCGACGGACCGCTTAGTACGAGTGCTGAGGGTAGGAGGAGCGGTAAGATGCGCGGTGATAAAGGCTGGTCTTCCCGAGGAAACGAAGAGGGCTGCGAGGCAGATGCCAAGTGAGTTATTCTGTTGCCTGCCCGCGACTGAAGTTCTGCCGTTGGCGCTGTCTGTGGCTCCATCCACCACCATCCAGTGCTCCTTCCTTATAAGAGGCGTACCAAACAAAATCCATCGTGAGATTCGACCACGGAAGGGACGACTCTTGCTGCCCCGTCTTTTGGTAGGTCCAGTGTATTTTCACACGGGCAGACAGTGGGCACCGCACGTCAACAGGAGAAGGAACGATCACCAGAAAGCGGCGCCGAAACAATTTCCGTTTGCAACCTCAACTCAGACCTCGTCTCGTCTCGGACACCGAAAAACATCCTCGACCCCTCTATCGACTCGGACCCCAGATCTATCCTGTCAGTCGACTCGGAACGAAAACGAAGAAAGAAACATCGATTGGCTCGAGTACTCTTACTGTCATGCTTGGAAGAAGAATATCTGGACGAACAGGGAAATCAACGACGCGCCGCGCATAAGAGATCCCCAAGAGGAAGAGGAAGGGCGGCATCAGGGGTACTTGTAAGGTTGCAAGCCGCGCCCGTCGATCCGGTACTGGAACCACCCATGGGGCCCGCCACCGCCACCACCACTACCCGGCGACAGCTGCTGACCACGGCGCCGGGCCCGCCTGCACCACGTTCCCGCCGAAGGGCTAGGACTTGGAGCTGGAGCTGGTCAAAGCGACGCCCGGCGCATCCCTATTCCGATTTGGCCCAGGACATCGAAACACCCGCCGCTGCGACCGCCGCCTCCGCCGTGGGGGCAGCATCTGACGACTGCTACAACCTGGACGACGCATCCCTTGCTGATGACGACTACGACGACTTCGCACAATTGCAGCATCATGGGCCTGGCACACTCGGCCCGATACATCTGCCGACGACAATATCTCAACGACAACAGTGGCAGGTTCGAGCAACTCTGATCAGCTCCAGCATTTTATCACTCTTAAATCGCATTGCTCGATCTGCCGGCACCCGCGCCAAGTCCGGCCTGCGGCCAAGCGGCCTCAAAATGTTTTTCATCTTCTCCCTGCTCCTCCTTGGGGGCTACTTCCACTACCTCTGGCGTGCCGAGGCCGCCATCCAGGTACCCTGGGTGCCCGACCCGGAATCCCGCCTCTTCAGCCAGCGCCTGCTTCAGCCGCCCTCACCAGACACCAACATCACGTCCTTTGAGTTGCCGCTGCGGACTCGTGGCCGGAACATCGTCGACCAGCGGGGCCGCCGCTTCAAGCTTCTGTCAGTCAACTGGTACGGCGCAAGCGATGAGCTGTTTGTGCCTGGCGGCCTCGATATCCGCCACCGCGATGAAATCGCCGCCACTATCCGTGAGATGGGCTTCAACAGTGTCCGGCTGCCCTACGCTGACGAGCTTGTCACCGCCAACCCCACCATCATGCCGCATCTCCTCTCGGCCAACCCGGATCTCGTCGGTCTTCGTGCGATGGACATTCTTGAAGCTTGCGTGACAGCTCTGACCGATGCCGGTATTGCCGTCATCATCAATAACCACATCACCCACGCGACGTGGTGCTGCGGCGCTGACCCTTGTGATGCCGGCTGGGCCAACGACCACCTCGGGCCCCTTTGCCGTGTCCGCCAGACCGAGGAGGATTGGATACGCCACTGGGAGGATGTCATGCTCCGCTTCGTCGATAACCCACTCGTCATCGGTGCTGACCTGCGCAATGAGGTCCGCGGCGTCTGGGGCACCATGCCCTGGGACAAGTGGGCCACCGCCGCTGAGCGCGCTGGGAACCGCCTCCTCCGCCTCAGCCCGGACTGGCTCATCATTGTGGGCGGCACAGAGTCGGGCAACGACCTGCGCTTCGCTGGCCGCCGCCCTGTCGTCCTCGACCTGCCGGACCGCGTCGTCTACTCAGCCCACGTCTACGCCTGGTCCGGTTGGGGCAGCCTCGAGGGCCGCTTCTCCAAGCGCGGCTATGCCTCCTTCGTCAAGACCATGCGGGAGAACTGGGGCTACCTCGTCGAGGGCAACCAAGCTCCCGTCTGGGTTGGCGAATTTGGTGCCTCGCATCATCCGAGCATGGGCGGCGCCAATTACTGGCAGAATCTGCTCAGGTATCTGAAGGTCATCGACGCGGACTTTGGGTACTGGGCTATCAACCCCCGGAAGCCAAAGGACAACGAGAAGGAGACGTACTCCCTCATTGAGGACGATTGGAAGACTCCTATCCTGGACTATCGCATGAAGGACATGACGGAGATTATGAGGGCCCCAGCGGAGGGGTACGCGTTCAAGGAGCAGTCGACCTGAGGCAGGATTTGCATGTATCATCGGGGTTCTGCGCAAACGGTACTATGATACGAGGCGTTGTGACTTTCTTTGTACGGCCAGGCTGAGCATGAAAGTCAATATCCCACTGGGCACGACAGGCGCGTTAGAGAGTGGCTCCAAAACGGCGGCCCGATGAGATTTCAACGCGATAGAAATTTATGTGTTATTTGCATGGTTAGTGCTCAAAGCTCAATCATCCGGGTATCTAAAAAGACACTGCGCCAACTCCCGAGGCTCCCGCCATTCCAATCTCAAGTCATGGCGCGTTCGTTGTTCACATGATGTTCAGCATCCCCTCCCCGTCCCTGCTCAGGTCATAAGTCATGATCGAATGGTCGCGAAAGTGCATCATCAGCCTGTACCGCCTCGTGCCCGGCCCAGCGGCCGTCTTCCTCTTCGATCCCGGGGGACGGAGAAGCAACCCCCCTGCAGATCCGTTTCCTTCCTGGACGGGCCCGACAGCAACGCCATATAGCTGCGCCTTCCGCCCCGCGGCCGCTTCGTCCTTCGCCCGCGGCAGGACCCAGTCGACACGGAAACCGTACTTGAGATCCGGGTCGTCGGGCGTCCGGCCTATCCTGATTGGTTCTCCCTTGACGCGGGTTGGCGTGAGAAGGATGACCCGGCCGACAGCGGAGCCGACGACGACGAGGGACAGTTCCGGGACGTGGATGAGCATGTGGAGCCGGCGGACGGCGTGGGGGAGAGATGAGGGCATGCCCGCGGGGTTCCGGCAGCCAACGTCGGCGAAGGAGGACCTGCTGCTGTTGCTGAGCTCGAGGTCGGCAACGTAGGTCCGCAGGACGGAGCTGGGTCGGAGGGGTTCCTCGTCGAGCTTCTGGCGGTTTTGGCTGAGGTTCAGCTCGATCCGCCGGCGAAAGAAATGAATCCTCGGCTCCATGGCATAGGGGAAGGCGAAGATGCCGCCGCGGCTAGGTATGTACACTAGTTCTCCGCGCAGAGACCGCTCGGCGTCCGGGGAGAGGTCGAAGATGCCGCCGAGCTCAGAGAGATCTTTGTCAGCTGCCACCTTGAATGGTTGAAGCCCCAGTGGGTAGGGAGGCATGCCCGATGGCGTGTATGCTGATGGTTGTGGGATGTCAGCGAGGACGGGGGGAGATGGATTTGCTGGTGTCCACTGGGGGAACAGGGTGTTTGGTCCGGGGGCGGACACCAAGTGCGGCCACAAGTGCTCTGGCACATATTCGGCAGGAAAGGTATAGTTGTCGTACGCATCGCCGTCGTCGCTGTCGCTACTGTCATTGTTGTCGTCCTGCGGCGATGGGGCTACAGGGGGCACAGGCGGCGAAGGCGGAGGCAGTCCTGTTGTGTTGAGACCGGCCAGGTCAGGGAACCACTCGTCATCGTCGTCTCCTTCACCATCGCTACTCATGAAGCCAGGCCCGTTCTCAATCAGGAAGTCGAGTTGCTGTAGCGCAGCAAAGGCTCCGCCCTCGTTGATCCCGGCCGCCGTCTGCACACCGTGTATGATGATGGCCTGTGTTGGCGGCCCGTCTCCAGCCCAAGCAGGTGATGGATCACCTGCGGCTGGGTTGTCTCGAACCAAGCGTAGGCTTTGAGTAATATCCAGTCGTCCCGAAACTTGCGCATCGAGCCTAGCTTCTTTAATCCTCAAACCGACTGCGTCGCTGATGTCGGTGGCCGCGACGAAGCTGGTATGCGGCAAGACCAAAGCCCCCCAACCAGGCGACCGCGTCGCCGCAAGTCCACTGACGGCCGGACTCAGCTTGAACGGCGCTGTGCGGGGCTTCCAAATATCAAGCACCCATGTGTTACCACGAATGTCCATCGCACAGACTTTCTCCGCAAGGCCGTCCTTATCGTCCCAGAAGGATATGTTGGGGATGTTGTGTCCGTTTGCGCCCAGTAAGAGCACAATACGCCAGGTGCGTTTCCGCGTGGCAACCGACATTGCGGCCATCTCGCTCCTAGGGACTTGGGTGCGGAGCGCGGGATGTGTGAGGCCGAAGGCGAAGACGGTGACTTCGTACCGGTTGGAGCTCACGGCAATAAGCCGCGACATTTGATGAATGGCGATGCCCCAGGCAGAGGATCCGACATTCTCGTGAAGGAAGGGCCGGGGGGTGGGATGGTATGTGTTGACGGCCCTGTGCTCGATGAAGGCGGCGATGTCGTCGACATGGTAGGCAAAGACGGATCCATCGTCGTAGACTAACACGAGAACCTCTCTCCGGCCAAGGGAGCCGATCTGAATAGCGTTGGACTGATGGAAGAGCCGGGTGTCCTGGTGTCCGCCGATTCTCTTAGCGATCACATCGGGCATGGTCGCTAGGATGAGGTCGGGCTCTTGCGGAAGGCGTTGATTGGGGACATCTCGGGGACGGTACACGAAGATGCGATTCCCATATGCGGCGAAGTAGAGCTGTCAGGGGCGATAGCTGATGAGCAAGTTTCTACTGCACATGCATGTCCCGAGCTGACTCACGTTGTACTTCTGTGAAAGCGCCGTCAGGTTGTTCCGCGAGTGCTGCATCATGGGCACCCTCGTCTCCAGCGGCACCTCCACATCCTCAGGTCCATTCCACGGGTTGTCGACTGATATCTGGTCCAGTGGCACTCCATCCGGATACTGCACGCTGTCGTCGTCGCTGTCGTCGTCGAAGGCATGGAAGCTGCGCTCCCGGGTCTGGATCAGGCCCAGGGCGTCGGCTGATCCAAACCGCTCCCGGGCCGTTTGCAAGTGGCCCTGCCCAACCGCCATCTCGCGGAAGCCTCGCGCACCTCCGCCGCCTCTGTGAGCGGCCATCTTGTATCGAGTCGCCAAAGGCGTAGGTATTGCCGTGACATCGGGATGTCACGGCGGCGTCGGTTTCGTCGAGGTGTCGGGGTTGTTGAGAAGCAGTAAGAGGGGCGACTTTTTGACGCCGACGACCTACTAGAATGACCCCGAGCTGACGTCTTCTTGTGGAAGGAGGAAGGAAGCTTGGGCCATGGAGGGGGAAGAGCTCCTTATCGATAAGCCGCGACCCCTTAAAGCCTCCCCAAGCTTGACCTCCACCTCACCACAGGGGTCAGACACCTCGGCGCTTAGATGCCTGTTTCTTCAGTAGCTCAAAATTTAAAGGACCTCTGGGAAAGATGAAAAGAAGCCATCTAAAGCCATGTTTCATAGCCGGTGGTTCGGGAATTAGGCAACGCGCCCATATGATTCTTGGTATCAATAAAGTCAAAGTACGTACTACCTACGTAGGTAGGGAGCTCCGCAAACGCCTCCGCCCCAGCCCAGGGACACGATGCAAACATCTCAACCCGTCGTTGTCGACGAATCGATAATCTTGTCTCCGTCCTCTCTCCTCGCCTCGACATTCACAATCGCGCTCTGAAGTGCACTCGTCAGATCAACGTGGAACAGCGGCCTGTTCAGACCATGCACCACGACTCCCCTCCTCCTCGTCGCCACATTCGGCGCGGGCTTGTCATCATCTCCTCTTGATGCCCCAGGCCGGCCCATCTCCTCTTCCAGATCAAGCGTCTTCCCAGCAACCTCCTCGTCGAAAACCTTCCGTGCCCGCGCCAGAGACTGCTGGTTGGCCTGCTTCTCCGCAACCGACGCCGCCGAATCCGTGCCGCCCATCTCCGCAACGCTGAAGATGCTCCTCCAGCGGTGCTGCTGCACCCCATGCTGCGACTCGGTCGGATATCCGAACCCGGCAGCGGCGAGGGCGCGCTTGCTCCAGCGGTTGTTGATGCAAGCAACGTGCCAGTCTACGACGTCGGGGGCTGCGTAGCGGTCGAGCTGATTGCGCACGTCGATGAGTTGCTGGACAGAGGTGAGGTCGACATTGTTGACGGAGCTGAAGTCGAGGATCACTGCCTTGAGCGTCGGGCGACCCTCGACGGCCTGCCGCTGTGCTGCCGCCTTAGAGGCCTTGCGGGACGGCCCGGGGTCGTTCCAGGGACGGTCGCCAGGCTTCTCGAAGGATGCGAGGTTCGTGCGCCGGGTGCGCTGCAAGATGTATTCTGTAAGGTGCTCCAGTGAGCCGGCTGCGTTGGGGTAGTTGAAGCCCTCGGAGAAGCGGTAGATGAAGATGCCGGGGTAAGGATGGTCGAACTCGACCTCAGGGTTGGTGCCGTCGCCGTGGTCGACGGGGAGGAAGACGTTGCGGGACGCGTTCTTGTTGTCGGAGAAGGTGCCATATTCGCCGACGATGTCGTGGTGGTCGTCACCAATGACATGGTCACCGATGACCGAATGGATCTTGACCTTGCCGAGGACACGGCCGGTACCGCGGAGAATGCGCCAGAGCAGGAGTGCGGCAGAAATAGCGACGGTGGCGTAGATGCCATTTTCGATGGATGAGAAGACGGTGACGAACACGCCGATGAAGAAAATGAAAACCTCGAGAGGGGAGACACGCCAGAATTGGTAGACCGTATCAGGTGGCGTGATGAGGTCTCCCACGGCGTGGATGATGACGGCCGAGAGGGAGCTGCTGGGAATGTAGAAGAAGACGGCAGTCAGGGCGTAGATCGCCAAGAGAACCACTACGCCCGTGATGACACCTGCAAAGGGTGTTCTGACACCAGCCTTGGACTTGATAGCCGTGCGACTGAAGGATCCGGTCGAGGGATAGCCTCCGAGGAACGGGGCCAAGACGTTGGTCACGCCAATGGCAACAAACTCCTGTGACGGATCGATCGTGTAATTGTTCACACGCCCGAAGGACTTGGAGATGGCGATATGCTCGATCACTAGGACGATGACCGTGGCAGGCAGGTCCGAGGCAAAGGCCGAGATCAAGGCTGTATCCATCTGGGGAACACCGACGTCTTGGAAGCCTGTCACAATAAGTCAGTTGAGCTCGCAGTAGCGACAGAAGAACAGCATACCTCGCGGCACTTTGCCCAGGATCTTAAAAAGGGGATCGTCTCTCCTATTCATATTCACCAACCAGCTGATCATGGTGTAGAGTAAGATGACAAATGCGGTCCTGAGGGTCGACAAGAAGAAGAACAGTTTCTGATGGCTAGGCCAGCGCTTGGCAGACAGCGAGCAGGCAGCCCGGATCAAGTACAGCAGGGTCAGGGCCGTGAGACCCATGGCTGCGTCGAGCTTCGTGTCGCCGAGATGCTTGAGGGTGTTGATGAAGACCTTGTAAGGGGCCTCTCTGGTAGAGAAGCCCTTGATGCCCATCATGGTGGGAATTTGGCCGACCGCGATGGAGATGGCGGAGCCCGTCATGAAGGCGGATAAGGATACAAGTGAAATGATGTTGACAATCCAGCCCATGCGGATGAGGCCGATGAAGAGCACGATGGAACCCGCAATGATGGCCAGCGCAGAGGCGATCTGATGTGGTGCGTACTGGGGGAATTCATCTCGCGTGCTGGCGACGACGTTGCCGACGACAGTTGACAAGACGGCAACGGGCTACAGTCAGTCGGTCAGCATGACGATGCGAGCAAGCCTTGTGAAGGATCACTCACGCCGATAGTAATATCTTTCGAGGTCGCGAAGAACCAGTAGATCATGACACCCATGAACGAGGAATAGAGTCCGAACTCGGGGGCAAGGTTGGCCAGGAGTGCGTAGGCCATACCCTGAGGCACGACGACGGCGCCAACGGTGATACCCGCGACCAGATCCCCGATGAGCCACTGCGAGTTGTAGAAGCCGATCCAGTTAATGAAGGGGAAGAGGCGCCTGACGTAGGCGACGGCATCCTTTTTCGTCGGGACCAGCTCCCGGAGCCACTCTCCTGCGGTGGGAGGCTCCTCGACGAAGCTGCTGGTCGATACGATCGACTCTCCCCTCTGGACCTCGTCCGGGTATGAGTCGTCTTGGAGCTTGATGCCAAGAACCTTGGCCAGGCCGTGGCCAACCTTCGTTGAGACGTTGGGCATGGCTGCTGGCCGCTAAGAGATACTGCTCAGAGATACTAGTAGGTGATTGCAGCGACAATGTGAAGAGAGGATCGACGGAGGGTCGAGAATGCCGAGACCTGCCAAACGTCGGTAGGTAAAAGGAGGCAGTCTGTCCCCCTGAACTTAAATGCCAAAGTCGGGAGAGCCTTCCAAATGTCAGAACCCAGAACTGGCTGATGACGAGATGTTGTTCCCTGTGACGGCAACAGCGCACAACCAAGACTCGAGATTTGAACTGGAGCTCTGCAACGATGTCGCCATCCAGACTTTCCCGTTCGAAGTCTAGTCTCAAGGGGCAGCACGGGAAGATCGGAAGCCCGGCACGGGATACTTAAGCTCACCCGGCTCTCCACAGGCCGGAACTCGTCGGTGTTGGGTTGATAGCTCTTGAGGTGGATATCGGCGAGGAAGAGGCGAGAGAGAGAGAGCGAGATCGGCAGTGGGATGGATGGCAGAACAAGACAGGCCCGGAAGCGTCCAGATAGAGCAGGACGACGGCTGCCAAGGCGCGTCTTTATGTCTACGCCGAACGAAGAGCTTTTCACGTAGAGTCAAGCTCAGAGATGAGAGAGAGACGGAAAGAAGTTAATATCATGATGGCGAACTGGAAGAGGTTCTAGCTCTGGTTTAGGTTGTGTCCAGGGCCATGGTTCAAGCCCGAGGTGAAGCTGAGGCGGGAGCGGAGCAGCCAATGACGTTGAGCTTCTCCAACCAAGACAACGATGATGCCATCACCCCTGGACCTGATGCCATGCCGATTTGCCCGGCAGTCGGCGGATGACCTCTGGAGTGGTGTTGGTTGAGGTGCATAGCTGGCTGCCGTCCTCCCGCTTCTTGGCAACGGTTGTCGGGACGTGGCGTCTCGATACTCTCCGGGATCTGATCACGAAGATCCTTCAGCTTCTTGTGAAGCTCTAGCGCTCAGGGCCTAGGTTGCTGTTGATCGACGGAGACAGAAAAGCTTCGGGCCTTTGAAGATGTTTTAGTCCACTGGGGATCCGCTTGCAAGGTTTGCTGGGAGAACACTAGCAGAGCACGTCATCTGCCACGCGCCAATGTGGAGGCACCTGACTAATGGAGAGGGTGTGCACGCGGGAGCACCGAGATCAGGGATCTCGGGCAGTCTCACCGACCTAGGGACTGCTCACCGAGTAGCGGATATCTCACCGACCAACGCGCCCTGGACCTCACCGAATACAGCTACCCCAGCCGACCTGCCGAGGACCCAGCCCGTCGGGTCCACCATAGAGCTGCCAATGCGACATCAGCAACACCAACCTCCTCTTCGCCAGCCCGCGCTGGAGACACCTTCGCGCGCACAACGTTGCAAATTTTCATCCGATCCCGATGCCACAACAGCAATCGTCGTGCTACATCTCCAATCTATTCCAGGCCTCCCCCGACACAGCCTGCCCGCCATGCCGAGTCCCTCCAGAGACGCGCCCGTGCCCCCCGCCTTTGCGCACACGACAGACCTCCTCCCGCCGCCCTCTCCAAGGACGCATCGCGCCCTGCGCAAGCTACAGTCAGCTCACAACCTTGGCTCGAAAGCTACGAACCAGCCCTCCCTCATCGCGCAACAGCGACTGCAACAGAGGAACATCTCACCCACAAGAAGAGACGTCTCGACGCGTTCTCCCCAGAGAGGTCGCGCTAACAGCGATGCACCCCCCATGGCCCAGCACCTCAACTCCATGGCTGCCAATAAACGGTCTCTGATGGGAATCAGTCCCAAGTTCTCTCACCTGTCGCTCACACAGCTTCTGCGCGAGGGACCTCCCGAGGAAGACCTCGCCGAGGCACTGGGCGCGGCGAGGCGGAAAGTTCTCAGCGAGGGCATCAAAAGCGACAGCGATGGAATGTCAAGCCTCCGTATCTACGTCTGGGTTATCCTCCTCAACGCGCCCGTTCTTTCCACCGACGCATACCTCGATCTCGTCCACCGCGGCGCCTCGCCCGCCTACTCCAAGATCCGCAACGACACCTTCCGCACACTCACCACCGACCCCCTCTTCCGCCGCCGTGTCAGCGAAGCCAGTCTCATCCGTCTGCTGAATGCTATTGCCTGGAAGCTGCACGACGCCCGGGAGGAGCAGCGCCTCCAAGATCGTCCCCCGACGCAGGACAGCGCAATCTCTGTGGCGACATCCTCCACAGCGACAACGCGTCCCTCCACATCCCACTCCCGTCCCCAGTCGTCCGCCGGCCCCGGCGCAACCTCCTCGCCATCCGCAAAGCGCGCAAGAGCCCTCACCCTCACAACCGAGGGCTCCTCCACAGACCCCGCCCTCGCCTCTGAGCCCGGCACCTACGTCCAGGGCATGAACGTTCTCGCCGCCCCCTTCCTCTATGCCGCCCGCTCTGAGGCCGAGGCCTTCGTCGCCTTCCACACCCTCCTCACACGCGAGTGCCCCGGCTACATCCGCGGCGCCATGGACGGCGTCCACAAGGGCCTCGCTCTCGTCGACCGCGTCCTCGCCACAGTCGACTCTCGCCTCAGCGGCTACCTGCTCTCCAAGGGTCTGTCCGCCGAGCTTTACGCCTTCCCCAGCGTCCTCACCCTCTGCGCCTGCACGCCACCCCTCCCAGAGGTTCTGCGCCTCTGGGACTTCCTCTTCGCCTACGGGCCCCACCTCAACATCTTGTGCATCGTCGCGCAGCTCATGGGCATGCGTGACCAGCTGCTAAACTCGCCGAGGTACGTTTCCCGCAACTGTAGATCTAAACCCGCAGAGCATGAGAGCTGACTCCATCTCCATCGAACAGCCCAAACAGGTTGCTTAGGGCGTTTCCTTCGTTACAGGCCGACAAGGTCATCGAGCGCACGCTCTGGATCATAGAGAGAATTCCAGACGACACTTATGCGGCTATTGTCACGCATGCACTGTAATCGCCGATGAGCGGGTGGGAACGGGTTGTTCTCAGGAGGGGTGTTTGCATTTAAAAAGGGGCGGCGCTTGGAATGATCTGGTATTTCCGGGGGTCTCTCCCGCGGACTGGGTAACGACGACACGCGAATAGCGAGCATGTTGATGACTTATGAGGGATATATGTTTGCGGGCTGATCTTTCTGGCTGCTTAGGTTGGTAAGGCAATAGGCTACGGGGAGGTGCATTATAGTACCCTTAATGAGGAGCGTGGCATTCTGATATTCCATCATTGACACTACTCTAGGCATACGACGGCAAAGGCAAAACGAGGGTACTCGTAATCATCTTATCATGCTCTATTGTCATGTTCTATTCTCTGCATGCCTGTAGTGCAAAAGTACAATGCTAAGAATGCCGTGAAATCATCCAACTGTTGTGGTGTTGAGACTTCCGTCCCTGGTGCAGCAACTGTAATGGGATCGTTTCTAATCCCAACGACGAGAGGTTTTCCGATCCTGAGGGGTGCAGTATCGTTGAGCGAGTACACCATCATCCAAGATGTGTTCACCGGGCTATCGACCACAACTCCTTGTCAACGGCAACTGGAGTGTTCCGTTCTCCGAACGATGCCAGACTCGTCCACGGGGAGGGCTGATCAGAGCTCTCCCGCCGAGCGGATGGTGCTCTCGCCGTATGACCGGGTATTACCCCTCAATACGCCGAGCACTCTCCCTGCGCTCTCTTGAACGCATCGGCAAAGAACGCCTGCATGGCGTTGTAGTGGAACAGGATGCCGCCCAGCACCGCAAAGTGCCACAGGTTGTGGCTGCCGCCAATATAGTCGAACATGCCGGGACACCAACGCTCCGGCACACGGCTCGCGTACACACACGCGCCGACCAGGTAGACGAGGATGGACTTGGCGATGGGCGAGTAGAATTCCAGGCAGAACTCCAGCCCATGGGTCCAGGAGAGCTGCACCATGGGTAGAAAGCCGGTGGCGCCGAGGCCTACAAAGAAGGCGACGCGAGCCCAGGCCATGTCCTCTCCATTAAAGGTCGGGTGCCAGGGAAGGATGACGCCGCCGATGCCGAGGATGGCCGTGGTGGACATGTAGATCCACCTGCTGATGGGGTCGCAGTAGAAGGCTGTGTACTCCGTGGTGACGATCGAGGCGGCGATGAGCAGGGAGATGCCGGTGTAGTCGACGCATGCAAATATAGAGATGGCTTCGATGTCAGCCACGGCGTTCATGGTGTGCCAGATGGTGGAGCAAACGAGAGTGAGGCAGGCCGTGGCGAAGAAGACGGTAGCGATGACGATGTCCGTCTTGGTGGAAAGATGAAAGTTGACGTTGCGGGGATAGAAGTAGAGCGCAACGGCGAGGACGACGATGAGGCCGAGGGCATGGGACCAGATGTTGACGAACTCGTTGGAGATGCCAAAAGCGGACTTGACGCAGTCGATCTTGGACTCGCGGAAGCGGTAGCCGCGGATGATATGCGGGTTGATGCGCCAGGGGACAGGGAGTTCGTCATAGACGAGAAGACCGGTTTCCTTGGCCCTCACAACAGCCTGCTGGACCTTTTCTTCCAAACTCTCTGCGGCACGCCTGGCCCGTTCGAACCCTTCGTCGACCACCTCGTGAGCACGCCGGATACCCTGGTCTACCACGCGGCGGCCCTCCGACATGATCGCACCGGCGGCATCTGCGGCGTTGGCGAGGCCATGTTCCCGAAGGTTGTAGGCGCGTGCCTCGAAATCGGAGAGCATGCCGTCGAGAAGGTCGATGCCGAGGCGGGCCTTTTCGTTGAGAGACTCGGCGGATGCCAGGCCATCTTGATATCTCGTCTCTATTGTCTCGACCATGACGTGCAATCTCCTCCGACCTTCGCCGAGAACCTCCTCCGAGGCCTGAGAGCAGCGTTGCCTCACGGCCTGTAGTGTTGCGAAAGCACGGGCAATGCTAGAATCTATCCGGAGGTCGCCATAGCTCTCGATGAAGTCCAGTCTTCGTTCCAGTTCGGAGAGAAAGAGGTCGACCTGGAGGACGTCAGCACGGGGTTCTACAACGAAGCGACGATGTTCGAACAAGACATACCCTCAGGAGGAGACCCTCCTCGGTGTCCATGATGTGTCCGACAAGGGACTTCCTCCGCGGGAGGAAGAACGAGTGACGACGTCTCCTGGTGGCCGCGCCGCCATCTAGTTCCGCGCCGGAAGAAACCCCGATGACCTCGTCGTCCTGCACGGTGCAGGCATATGTTGACGCAGACATGGAGGTCATGCTGGAGAGGGGTTCCATGACCATGTCGTCTCGGGGACAAGTCGCCGAGGCGGCGGCTGTCCTTTAAACGCGACGGGCGGGCGTGTTTGGCTGCACAGGGAGGCCCGAATGTTCGGGTCGCACAGAGACAGGCTACCGGAGGTGAGGGCGAGTCCCGTGTCGCATGTGAAGCCACGAGTGGGAGGCGAAAAGGTCGATTGGCTCGGCGGGGGAACGGCGAGAATGTGCGCTGCGGTTTTAGGGATGCGACATCGATTGTTGAGGAATGCGGGACGGTCGGCAGTCGGGCTCAACAAGGCGGGTCGATTGGACGACAGATCCACGGACCCTTGGCCAGCGGGACAGCGGAAATGCCTGGGGTTATATTGTATTTTGATGCGCCAGGGTGGAACTGTAATGTTACGAGACGTCTTGGGAAACTTTGCGCTGGTGGCTTGAGTTGGACGCCCTGTCAATACGGTTCAGCTGGTGGCTGAGAATGACGACGTGTTGTAAGTGCGCGTACCAGAGGTATGCTCGGGGAGAAAGGCGGAGAGAAACGTCGGGAGACGAGGAGGCATGTGAGAGGTGGACTAGGGTTGAAGAGAAGGGGAGCATCGCCAACAAAGCAAGATCCAAGAAGCCGGGGCACTTGGCGGTCCGGAGGGAAACTTCGGCTACGGCCATCGGAGTCCGTCATCATGGAGAGCACCTGCCGCCGGGCAAGACAGGAGCGGGCAACCTTCCTGGTTGGGCATCTGGGTGCGCCAATCAATCCCAAGGCGACCTTGGAGGAAAGCAGCTGACTCAGCCAGGAGTATCGCATTGTCCTGCATGAATCTCCTCCAAGGGAGGGCCAAAGAACAAAAAGAGCTTCATCGACATGGCTACAGAGTATGCTTCAGCAGCTAGATTGAGCTCTTGACGTGTGTGTTATGAATCTTTAAGCCATCATGTCTCTTGGTTGCCGTCAGATAAACGCCTGTGATATTCGTGCCGCCGCGATTCAGATGCCGCGATTTAGTGTCTCCACCTTATTTTGTGACTCGGGTCCCCCATTGGCCCGCTCTGTCCATCACGTCGTGTGCATTTCATAGTAGAATCGCGACTGCACGAAATGCTTCAATCGCAAGACAATCCCACGAAACCTCGAGTCCCCTGTCTCCCAACCCGCCACACTCATCATGGCGCTCTCCGGCATAGTGACGGACCTGAAACTGGACGCCGTCCTCCAAACCTCCTCCCAGTCGCGCGATCAGGCATCATCCCTCGTCGCCCTCCTCCAAACAGTTGACGAGACACCAGGTGCCCTTACACCCAAGCACGAGGCCGACCTGTCTAAGCAGCAGAAGCTCCTCCTAACCAACATCTCACACCTCCGCGGCCTCCACCGCGCCGCGCATCTCTCCGCGCGGGAGACAAAGTCCCAGACCTCCGAGGCGCGTCAGGAGCTCGACCGTCTGCACCTCCAGCTCCAGAACCTGTACTACGAGCAGCGGCATCTCCAGGGCGAGATCTCCGCCTGCGAAACATATGAGTGAGTTCTGCCCCCCGATGATGGCTCCTCAGCTGGCGACAAGACTAATGACCGCCGTGTAGTCACTCCCATATGAACCTCCCCCTCGTCCCGCTCGAGCAGTTCCTCGAAGAATTCCCCGACCACGCCAACGATGACGAAAACGCCCTCATGACAGCGCGCATTGCGCATGAGAGGGCGCAGCGCGAGACCCTGGAACAACAGCGTCTCGAACTGGCCAAGAGGAAGCAGAAGCTCATCTCCGAGAACAAGAAGCGCAAGGACGACCTGGCAAACCTGGACAAGGATCTAGAGCTGTTCATTGACGTATGTCCTTCTCCCGCGCCACTACTTTCCGCAAGAAGCAGGAAACAGTGCTTTTGCTGACATGCTGCAGGCGGCCAAGCCGATTGAGGCCCTCTTCGAGAAGGTGGCCTGAAAGCGGAGGGGCTCAGAGCGATCCATCCATCGAAAGAATACTCTACGCGACACATTTACAGCTGTTACCGACGCGGCACGAGTGACAGCCCTTGTCATAAGCGTGTCGCAAACCCCAGAAGCGCGCGCTGACGCGTATGCCTCTGCGTCGTCCTCGGGCTTCGTCACCCGTGAAGCATCGGTGTGGGAGGGCTCTAGGGCAGGGATACATGCTCAACCCAGACCAGATACATACGTACAGGCACACGCATTCAGAGGGTGGTGGCAGATGCGGCACGGAGGACTGACAAGCTCGGTACTCAGGCCATGCCCTGCATGCTGACGACGCGAACGCCAACGAAACATGGTATTTGGGACTGGCGTATACTTACAAGTACGGCTGGTGGGAAATGGTGCCGGGACCAGAAGAAGTCGATCTAGATACCCCCCGGTTAACGTATGTGAGGAGTGTCGCGCGACATCTGCTCCAATTTGGACGTGATCGGAACGCGGGGAAGCGCAGTAAGATTCCCAGTCCAGCAGAGCGTCAACACGCGCCAAGTTCGTGTGATGGAATTGACCCCCAGGGCGAAGTACATCACGGTATCGCGTGCTGGCTATGTGTGTCAAATCGAGCGCGGCATGTTACCCAAGCAAGTTGGCAAGCAAAGGGGAAGCTGTCTATCAGTGGGGTATCCAAGCCCTTCCCGCGCCTTGTCAATTGTCTTGTCACTGTGACTTGTCGCTCCGCGGATATTGGCAGTCAGATATTTCTCCGTGGGCCGAGGACCGAACTCCAGGCTGCCTTGAACAGGGATGGCATGGTTCATTTGCTGGCATCCCGCCTGGGAATAAAGGTGCGGAGCCTTTGAAGAAGAAAAGGGCCCCGCCTGGACCAGAGACAGGAACGATTAACCGGCTTGCCAATGCCGTGCGACGCGAAGGGGACACATCGGTTCGCGTCGACTAAGGCCGATCAAGCCGATGTCCGATTCAACGCCCACCATGCTCTGATCGCCAGGAGCCGCCACGGCGCCGTCCCGGCCGGCCGAGGACTCGCTTGAACAGCAGCAGTCGAAGCGCCGCCAGAAGAGAGGGGCAACGCGAGATGATGTCGTCCAAGTGTCGCGCCGAACCACGACCTTGGAAACCAGAAAGACCCTGGCAGCAGTGGATCAGGCCCCCCAGAGGGGGGTGCTCGGACAGTCTCCGTCTCGGCGACGGTTGCCAATGAGGCTTGATTCTGCGCTCATTTGCTTACGAGAACACGACTCGGAGACGAGACGGACGCGTTTTTTAATTACTCGAGCGCCAGACTGATGAACTGACGACGGACTCCCAGCAGATGGGAGATGAGAGCATAGTAAGCCCTAGGAAAGGAGTACGCCGAAACACTGCCCTGGTCGTTTCGTGTCCGAACCGCGTAAAAGTCTCCTTGATTCCCTTTTCGCGACAGCGCAGGGGGTTGTCAGCGCCCAGTCAGCACAAATGATGCGCATGCATCATCGAAAGCTCATTTCCACGACAATAGGCAACAGCGTTTGAGTGCCCCGCGGAGCCCAAGACCCCCAAGACATTGCCCCGGGGTGACTGAGGCTTGGCCGTGGAGCGGATCGGGGCCAGTCAGATCGCGCGGTGGAGGAACGTTCGGGAGAGGCAGGGCGAGGTTCCACGGTGATGTGAGCATGATGTTCCAATCTGCGTCTTACCATCACCGTCCAGCAGCGAGACGGTCGTCGTTGATAATTGTAGAAGGGGGTTTACTTCTCCTCGGGGTCGGGCAAGAGCCCGAGGCTCTCCTTGTCGCTGTCTAACCACGTCTGTCTGGTGAGAGCTGCAACATGAGACAGACCAGACAAATCGCGTCGAGTTTCGTGGTTTTGCCCAGCGCTGAATGTACATGACGAGCGACACAATGAGACCTCGGGGAAGCGGCCAGTGCGCAGCTCCTTCGACTCGTCCGTTTGCATGCTTGCATGCGCCTTGGCTCTCATGGAAACAAAGCAGCTGACAAGAGACGGTGAAGGCATGATCGCCAACGTCATCGAGCAGTGGCAGAGGCCGCTGTTTCAGAGCCGTTCTGTCCTTCTGCCTGCCAGCTCCTCCACGGAGAAGCCGTCCAATGGAAACTCGGAATGGGGGAACTGACGTGCGGGCGAAACCCCTTCCTCATTGAAAACTTGGGACGATTCATTACCGGGAGGCAAAGGGGGCAAGGAAACGGTGCCTTTCGCTAGTACAAATGGACTTAGCGGGTGGGTGGTGAGCCGAGTCATAGGCTGGCTGCCCGGGCGCGCGAGACGAAGTTTTTCTGCACCCAAAAGCACCCCTCGAACCCCCCAAAGCCCATTCATCAGCTTTTGGGCCAGCTGCTAGCAAATTGAGGCGGCTTGGCCGTCGCCCGTAGGTAAAAAGAGGATCGACCAGACCTGCCAAGTGGCAGTGGAGGATTTAAGTATGTGGGGCAGAGAGCGTCACCCTTTTGCTTGTTCCAACATCGGGCGTCCGGTGGCCGAGAGAGTCGGATCAGCCAGAAGTCGAAGAACGGCGACGACCCACGATGCAGAGCGTGCCAGTGCGCGACACCATTGCCATGTCTGGAGCGGGAGCATGCGACACCAGGAAACGGTGGCTTGTGAGCTCTACGCCCCCGCAAAGTCACCCAACCCGCGGCCGCTCAGCCGAGCATTTCTGCCGGGGGCACTGCCTGAGCGTCCGTCGTCTGTCTGAGGATGATGTGCCTCGTTGGGTGGCGGAGCTTTCTGCGCCTGCCGGAATGCGCCCGACAGCTGGATCCATTCCTGCGCGGAAACAGCCCATATCTCCACGAGGCCGGGTCGGTCTGAAATGGGGGAGACAAGCTGGTGAAGCTCAACCTCGAGCTCCAAGCTTCTTCGTTGGGGGGCAGGCATGAGGAGGGCGGACGGTGGGTGGGTGCACCGCCCCGAGCTGGTACTTAGATTGACTGCATACACGTCCAGCGCGGAATGATCTCATGACAGGCAGAGGTGCGTCTGGACGTGTCGTACTATCAAGCGGTGCGCGGCTGGCGGATGGATGTGGCGCGCGACGTGCATTGCAGGTCGAGTGTCCCCGTCGCTTGGGTGCCATTGCTGCCGTGACTGCCGGTGTGCTAGGACCAGTAGCCAGAGGCTACGAGGCGGGCCAGATCCAAAAAAGAAAGGAACCAACGGCTGTCATCCGACCATTGTTCCCCCCGGGCGGCTGAATAAATTGCTGAGTGAGGCAAGGGAGAAACAGACGAGCGTGGCCCAACACAATGCTGCCAAGTCTTGTCGGTGGCCGGCCTCGAAATCGAAGAAAAAAGCATCCGACAAGCCCCCAAACTCCGGTAGTCCAGCTCGGTCAGCCTCGTTCAAGAGCGCGGGAAAAAAAGGGCAGTGACAAACCAGTTCAATCGTACCAAAGTATTGCCCTCATTTCCCGCCGCGATGAAAAACGGGGCCTCGACATGACATAGGCCCGTGCCATCCCGGTCTAGCCCAGCGCGAGGAGAAACCCCCCGTCTGGGTGAGCCCCCTTTTCGCGGCATTTGGATCGATCATGCTCTTCAGGGCGTGGTAGTATGCCAAGTGCTCCGAACCCCCCAGGGGGCCGAGAGGCAGCCCGCCAATTTCTGAAGCGAGCGTCATGATACATGCCTTCCCACCGCATCCTCGCCCGGCCAATCACGTCGACAGGCACATGGCACACAGGACCAGCGCCTCGTTCCATCCTTGGCGCGATGAACCCCCTCCTGCCTGACTGTTCCTTGTGCTACTGTCCAAGCTAAAGTAGAGCCCATCCTTAGCTGAGGCGTAGTGCCATGACGGCACACAAAATCCAGGCACTTTGTGCATCATCTCGCTGGCGGCGACCGAGTTCACCCCTTTTTCTCTTGGCCCTCGACGCTCCTGCATTCTCTCTCCGTCCACCGTCTTAAACTTCTGCCGGCTTGGTGCATCCAAGCTCAAGGGCTTAGACACCCCCCCGGCCGGTCCCTATTCCCAGGACGGACCACTCAGAGAAGACATCTGCACGGCCTTCCACAAGCCCCCGAACAAGCTCCTTGCTCTCCCTCTTGTTTCCTTCTTTTCCCTTCTCACGACTCCAGCCTCGGACGCCAAACCCTCACTCTCCCTCGGATCCCCTCGACGCAAACACATCCCGTCCTTATCTCTTGGATAGTCACTTGCTCGAGTTTGTATTCCTCTGGGTATCATACAGGACCAGGCTCATCGGCCGCCCTCGCCATGTCCCTCTTTACCTGGTACAGCCGTCGCGCTGGCGGCTTGGCCATGATCTCCTTGACTCTGCTCTGCTACTGGGTCATCTCCAAGGAAGCCGCCGCCTCACGTCACGGATTCGACTATCAACAGCAGCAGCAGGAACGGGACAACATCAATGCCGAGACTCTGCACCCGTCGAGGGGCGAGAGCTACACCACCCACATCTTCGCCTACTACTGCCTCCTCATCCACATCCTCACCTTCCTCTTCCCCATGCGCTCGTGCTACGCCGTCTTCGACATCACCCGCAACCTCCAGAAGACCCTCAAGAACAAGCATCTGCGCGACTACAAAATCGCCCACAAGCGCCGCAACTCCTCCACCTCCCTGTCCAGCGCTGAGACGCTCACCTCGTCACATGCCTGCTCCTCCGCCAGCAGCGAAGCCGGCGACATTGACCTCGAGCCCTACACGGACGCTGACGAGCTCAACGACGCCGTCATCCATGCCATCATCATCCCCAATTACAAGGAGGATGTCGACACTCTGAGGGAGACGTTGGACGTCTTGGCGTCGCATCCCCAAGCTCGCAACTCGTACGATGTAAGTATCTCTGGCTGGCGCAATTCGATTGGCGCCCCCCCCGTCCGTTTGCTCGGCCTCTCTGACATGCGATTCGGTAGATCTTTCTCGCCATGGAAGCGCGCGAGACCAATGTCGAGCTCAAGGCTGGCGGCCTGATTCAGGAGTTCGTCAAGAAGTTCCGCAGCATCGAGTACACCCTCCACCCCTCGGACATCCCAGGCGAGTCTGCCGGCAAGGGCAGCAACACCGCATGGGCTGCGCGCAAGGCCAGCGAGAAGTACTCTATGAAGGCTCGCAAGGATGTCATCATTACAGGGATTGACGGTAAGTCCAAGACCTTGGCCTGGCCCCAAGCTCTCCCACTCTCTCACTCCAAGCGCTTGGGATCACTGACACGTGCGGGATGCTGTTAGCCGACAGCCACTTGTCCTCCAACTACACGGCTCTCATCACCACCATGCACCGCGCATACCCTGACACGGCCCCCACGACTCTGTACTCTGTGCCCATCATTTTCGACCGGAACGCCCACGAGGTCCCCGCCATCGTTCGCGTCGCTGACATCCTGTGGGCCGGCTGCGGCTTGTCTGGCCTGTACACCGGCTCGTCCATTGCTCCTCCCACCTCGGTCTATTCCGTGCCCCTGGTCTTGGCAGACCGTGTTGGCGGGTGGGACTGCGATGCTGATGCCATTGGCGAGGACTTGCACATGTACATCAAGTGCTTCTTCGCTCTGAACGGCAACCTGACCAACCGTACCGTCTTCGCTCCCGTCAGCCAAAGCAATGTTACCTCTGGCGGTGCCAAGGGACTCCACGGTATTTATGCAGGCATGCATGCCCGGTATAAGCAGGCATTGCGACACATGTGGGGAGCCCTCGACTCTGGATTCACCTTGCGCAAGCTCGTCGAGCTGTGGCAGGAGAGGAAGCACACCGTCAGGGCGTATAGGCCCATGCACGCCGCTATTGGGGGCGAAGCAGACGCCTACGTTCCGGAGAGCCAAATTGCCGATGACCACGCTGAGCAAGCTACCGACAACGGCGTGTTTTCAGACGTCACCCAGGTCACCATGGAAAGCCCCGACTGGGAGCGCATCTTCTACATGCTCCACCGCATTTTCGAGGCTCATTTCCTGCCCGTCCAGATGACCATCCTCGTCATTGCCTCGACCCTCTACGTCTGGGTTGCCGAGGGCAACGGCGATCCTCACAACCTCGGATGGGTTTTCGACGTGTCCACCGTGCTGAGAACCGTCGGTTTCATGGAAGTGGGCTTCCTGATGTTCCTGTACGAGCGCTACCACGACGTCTGCGTCAACGCCAGGGAACGGGAAATGAGGGAGGCCGGCCTGGCCGAAGGCATGGTCTTCTCCAGGCGCCATGTCAAGAAGAACTTCGTCGACTACATCATGATCCCGCTCGTGGCGCCCATCTACGGCTCTATCCCCACTGCGCAGGCGCAAATGTGCCAGCTCTGGACACAGGATCTTGTGTACACGGTCAGCACAAAAGCGGTGCGGCAACGCGTCAAGGCATTAACGACAGCAGAGCAAATGGCATAGTCGCTGCGTGGACACCTTTGCTTTCTGCTTCTTGGCTTCTTGCTCGAATACCCGGTCCCACACCACATGGGCAACAGCGACATTCGTTTCTTCGATTCTATTGACACCTGGTTATCGAAAGACCCCGCGCAGGTGGCGGGCTTTAATATGATTTACGAGGTTTGTTGGAAAACCTCGGTGGCTGCTCTCTCCTGCACTCGGGAGCAGCCCTTGTACATAGACGGATGAGTGTATTTCTCTCTCCCTGCATGGCATGGCATGGCATCGGCATCAAGGACATCTTAGAGGGATGGGAGTGGTTTATTTAATGGGGCCTCAAACTGGAGTTCTGGGAGCAACACTGCAGGAACTTGACGAGCGAGAGAGCCGTCCAAGTACATTCGCTTAACGATAAGACGAAGGGGGATGACGGAGTCACAGGCTGCACCTGGGGTGGTGGGCAGGCCACGGCGTGGTGGTGCCAGGACCTGAACGGGTGCTGGAACGGGGCTAGCACTGCTTCGAGGGATGGCAACGGTGTCGTCCCTCGTGCATGGGCTGCCCTATAATATCTAATATGAGGAGGGCGCGGCCAAATGGCGCTCAGAACCCCTCTGGGGAGTAATTGGAGGAGTTTTTCGCGCTCGGTGCCCCTGTGGCACATTGAGCCGATGACTGAAACCTCATTCTGCGCCTAAGTACTCGTTGAACCCCCTACTTGTGATAGCTTGAACGATCGTGACGGCCGGGTTCCGCGGGCTGAGTGATTCTACCGTGGGCCGCGTGGCCTAGTGACGCTGACGACGACTGCGCCGCCCGGGCGAGGACGACGTAACCCCTGCGGCGCGATGCAGGCCGGCGGGGGTTCGGGCCTCATTGAGACTGACGGGCTCTGGAACTGTCTCGGTGGTAGATATGCAGTCGATCCGTCCGTCACTCAGACAGGAAAGCCATTGAGTGTCCCGGTGGTGGTGGGCTTCCGTGCCGGCCCGGAGGCATGTGGATGGAGGGGCCGGAGTGGGCAAGCTCCGAGACAGCTCGGAGGTTGAAGTTTCAACGACCAATGGGGGGCCTGGGATTTTGGCCGAGGACCGGTTGGCATTTGAAGTAAGGGCCGATGGTGCACGGAGTGAGCGGTCTTCTAGGGGCTATTGGAGGTCTACGTCTGGCATGGTCTTGGTGGTGCGGGATCAATGCTAGAGCCGGTGGTTGTATAAGTAAGAGACGGTGGTATCTCACATCTTCGGCCCACGAGTTCTCGAGATTCTACCTACACCAAGAGACGGCAGTCCCGGAACTGATTGCACCTCGAAATAAATCAAACCATCCGTCAACCTAAACTCCTCTCACTATTCTCCCAGCCTAACCTCGCCCATCATGGCCGACAAACAGCCTCATACTGTCCGCGTAGGCGTGTATATGCCCCGAGGCTCGCAGCTCCTCGACATGGCATGCGTCGACGTCCTACACATGATGTCGCGCGAATACCTCGGCCTCTTGGGTCTCATCCCGGCGCACGTTGCGGCCGTGGCGCCCAGCGTGCAGATCTTCTACATCACATCGAAGGATAACATGGCCGCGGGGAGAATTCCCTTGACCGCATTTGCCGTGCTCGTGCCGACGCACGAGCTCTCGGACCCATCTGTCGGAGCGGGCGAGTTGGATATCGTGTTGATTCCGGGGGCAGATCCGGCGGAGGAGTTTACGGAGGAGGAGACCGGGTGGTTGAGGCGCCACATGGAGACTGAGGGGACGGATGTTCTAAGTGTTTGCACGGGCATCTTCCTTTGCGGACAGGCTGGAATACTGGAGGGGAGGAAGGCCTGTGGCCCGAGAGGCTTGCAGGGTGAGTTGAGGAAGAAATGGCCTGGGACGGACTTCGTGGGCGAGACGGTGAGATGGCAGCAGGACGGAAGGTTCTGGTCTTGCGGTGAGTTGTCTTCACTTCAACGTTCCCTTCCTCGGCGGATGCTGACTGGTTATAGGCGGCATCACGAATGGTAATGAGCTCGTGTCGGCATATGCACGCCACAGCAAGCATTTCCCGAATCCGGTCGCGGAGCTCGGAATCAAGATGGCAGAAGTTGGGACGAGGCCGCAGGAGTACGAGGAGGGCAACGCGCAGTTCACCCTGGGATTTGTCTGGCAGGTACTCAAAGCCTGGTTTGCCGGACCGGGATCAAAACCGAAGAGGTCGTAGTCAGAGAGAGAGGTGGGAACTTTCTGCGTCTTGTGGAAAGCTGCGAGGCGGGGAGCAACTCTGAGAGAGAGACATTCTGTATCTGGTTCTACAGAAGCTCTGGAACTAGAATGACTCTATTAGGTGTGTAGGATTGATTAGAATGTTTCCGAGTACTAGATAAATCGAACGGGTGGTCGCAGTAAGACCGACAAGCGTTTGTTCTGATGACCTGAGTGTCGGTGAGGATTCAATGGTCGCTGATTCACCGGATGGAAGGTGAAGTCCCTCGGAGTGGAGTCCAATTGGGCCCCGCCGGGGCCTGCTCCACGTTTCCAGTGTCTGCAGGCAGCTGCTCGCCCAGAGCACATTAGTCGCCCGGCGGTTGCCATAGGCCCGATAAGCCACGTTATCTCACTAGCGCTGTTCAGAGTGGGGTCGAAAAGTTCGAGTTCAAGAAAAAATTTGGGGAGAAGCTGCCTTCAACGCGAATTCACTGCCGTGCCTCCATTTACCTTCCACCCATCCCAACTTCACGTCAACATCACCTCTAGGCGCTTGAGATTTCGTCTTTGTGGTACCTTTATCAATCGCCTGCATACACATACATTGTGCCTTGCACCTGATAGAGATTTGGTTTCCCTGCTGCCGAGCGCATTCTTCAGCCTTTAGATCCCCATCCTTCACCTACACTCCCACGATCAGCAAAATGGCTCCTCAACCCGTTGCTGTCTATGGCCTCGAGGTCCCTGTCGGCGTCTTGGTCCCCGCCAACCCCGACTTCCCGGCTAGCGTACGCTCCTATCCTTCAATGCCTCCTCTCAACGCCTGACCGGCGTTGCGCTCATCTGATCCCCCGCTAACACCGCTCCAGTTCCGCATCACCATGGCTGCCATCGACCCCCTCGAGCAGCCCCAGGCCGACACCGATGGCAACATCCCCGCCGTCCCCCGCTCTACCCTCCGCATCGTCAAGCACAGGGTTGACAACCTTGATGACGACGAGGAGGACGAGTTTGACGAGGAATACCTGAAGGCTCTCCTCGACGCCTCCCAGGACGACGAGGATGATGAGGAAGAGGAGGCCAACGGTGGCCCCAGCGACCCCAAGAAGAAGAAGGGTGCTGCTCAGCTGATTGAGGCCCTCAAGAACGCCGAGGAGGACTCTGACGAGGACATGGACGATGCCCAGCTCAACGGCAAGAAGTCCAAGGGCAAGGCCAAGGCCACCGAGGACGATGACGAGGATGATGAGGACGATGAGGACGAGGATTCGGATGATGAGGCCGACCTCGAGCAGTTCCTTATCTGCACTCTGGACACCGAGCGCGTATGTTCCACTTCCCCAACTACCAAGTCCCATGCAAACTCTAATACTTTGATAGAACTACAACCAGCCCCTCGACATCCACATCAACGAGAACGAGAGGGTTTACTTCCTCGTCAACGGCACCCACGAGGTCCACCTCACCGGCAACTACGTCATCGACGACGAGGAGGACGAGGATTCGGACGATGAGGATGACGAGGAGGACATGTACGACCTCGCTGGCGATGAGCTCCTCGGCGACGACATCTCCGACGACGAGGAGGATGAGCTCGACGACCTCGAGAACCCCCGCATCATGGAGGTCGACGATGAGGATGACGAAGAGGAAGCCCCCAAGCTCGTTACCAAGAAGGGCAAGAACAAGCGTGCCGCCGAGGAGGTTGACGGCCTCGACGAGCTGATCACCAAGGACGACAAGGCCTCCAAGAAGCAGGCTAAGAAGATCAAGAACAACAAGGGCGAGGCTATTGCTTCTGACGACTCCAAGGCCGATAAGAAGGTCCAGTTCGCCAAGAACCTTGAGCAGGGTCCTACCGGCTCCGCCGCCAAGGCCAAGCAGGCCGGCAAGGGCGCTGTTGGCGTCAAGGTGGTCCAGGGTGTCACCGTTGACGACCGCAAGATCGGCGAGGGCCGTGTTGTCAAGAACGGCGACACCGTCGGTGTCCGCTACATCGGCAAGCTCGAGAACGGCAAGGTCTTCGATGGTAAGCTCTCCCCTCTTCTCTCCGCAGGTCTGGATCAAGGCTAACTCTCCGCCACAGCCAACAAGAAGGGCAAGCCCTTCTCCTTCAAGGCTGGCAAGGGCCAGGTCATCAAGGGCTGGGACATCGGCGTCCAGGGCATGGCTATCGGTGGCGAGCGTCGTCTGACCATTCCCGCCAGCCTTGCCTACGGCTCCAAGGGTCTTCCCGGCATCCCCGCCAACAGCACCCTGCAGTTCGACATCAAGCTGCTCGAGATCAAGTAAATCATGGACCACCACCTCGGGATATGCCCGTAACGCCCTGACGATACCCCGGTCTCGGAATTGTATAACTCTACATACCCTATCGGCAACCCCCGGTCCCTTGATGGCGGCCTCCAGGCTGTTCACATAGGACTGTCGGACCCGGTTTCTTATGTATTTCCGTTTGTTTTCGCCGCGAAGTCGTTTCCCTGGCTCACTCGCCTGCTCTGGACACAACGCCGTGCTGAAGAGCCTCCGACCTGCTGCAGCCTGTGATGATCCCAGACGTCTTGTGTATCACGAGATGAGGGAAGCAGACTCGCCAGAGGGGATGACGAGGCAAGGGTTTCTGCGTTGCATTGGTTGGCGTTGGGGTCAAAAGTCTTCCGTCTTTTCTCTCTCGGATTCGAGAGCCGGCTTCAGGGGTCCAGCGAGACCTGCCGGGCCTACTTTTTAGGTATCTGTAGTAGATCGACAACAATGCTGCTATTTTAATCTGCAACCACTGCTGCTGGTGACTCGTATCCGAATGGAAGTGCTAGGTGTCCTAGGTAGGTACCTTGGTCCTTCCCAGGTGACGGTTCCGCTTGCCCAGCTTCAGTGAACATTGCCCCTTCCCGCCCCGTCCCATGAGACATCTCCGTTTGCTAAGGTATTTCCTTCCCATCCTGGCCTTTACCAGACACACTAGATGTCCTTCTCCCATCCCCCCCAACGCTGACCTAGACCCTCTTCCTCTCCTACACCATCCGCATCGCATTGCCCAACATCGCTCCATGACGGTGCCATCAGTCATTCCATAGAGCTGGGACACCCATATTCCAGCAGCTGCCCTTCATTTCCAGCTCCGTCTTGACAGACATTACACCATCATCACTCTGACAACGACTCTTTGCTTTCTTCACCATTATCCACTCTCTACATCGCCATGAACCGCTACTCGCCACAGAAGAACAGACTCCCCCTTGATACGCACCCTGAGTTACAGGAGCCTGAACCGCAGGTTGCTGCAAACGCAGAGGAAGATATCATCGACAAAACCTCCGAACACACCGTCAGTAATTCGTCGACGAGCTCCCGTGGTCCTTTCCCCCACTTTCGAGACCTTGCAGGTCACGCTCTGCGCAAACTCGGGCGCGGTGTATCCCGAAGTACGTGACTCTATGGCACGCAGGCCTCCAGACTAGGTACTGACATTCCACCAGGAGATCCCTATTCTACCCGCCACAATGACTTTTTGACTACCACATCCATGCAACAGCTGGTCAAACGCAGAACATCCACCTTCTTTGAACGCCTCACTCGGTCGGCCTTGGTGGAGAGCACCGGAAGCCCTTCTCACTCTGCCCGGACTCCCTGGACCATACACCTACAAAACCAAAAGGGCTCGAGCGCTGACAGTACTGCCCCCAGTGTGGTCAAGTCCTCGCCGCCCGACACTCAGCCGTCGACGAGACAGACGTCGGTCGGCTCCTCACAATATCGGAGAGATTCTGATTTCCGAGTCTCGAAAACCAGCCCTCGTCTCGACATGAACATCATTCGCTAGGCTCAGAAAGATGAAGAACAAGGCCAGCTACCGCTTCCTACATATCCTCAAAATGTCAAGGTTCGTGCCATGGAGAAGGCCACAGCCGCCAGTTCCTTTTTCGAGACGTACTACAAAGAGATCCTGGGCGACCGTCAGTCTCCGCGAGAGCTTAGATTGGAAGCCCTGAGATACCAAATGGACGAGAATCCCGCATTGTCGCCGGACGACAGGCTCGAGATCGAGTCCACCTTCTTTCGGCAAGAAACTGACCACCTCCGCCAGACTCGCGTCCTCAAGTACGAGAGTCTCAAAGCGGCCAGTGGCCAACGAGACGATGGATACGGGCCTTGTGCAAAACTCTACAGGACTGTCAAGATTCTGGGAAAGGGAAGTTTCGGCGTGGTCAGGCTGGTCAAAGAAAGACAAGCGATGGGAGCGACCAACCAGCCGAGGCACGTCTTCGCCATGAAGGTCATCAAAAAGACGGAGATGATCCGCAGTTGTCAGGAAGGCCACTTGCGCGCTGAACGGGACTTTCTCATTGCTTCAGACAATTCTGATTGGTATGAACCCCGAAATTGCGGCTGACGACCTGATACTGACTGAACTGGCCCGGCAGGATTGTCCCATTGATCTCGAGCTTCCAAGATGCCACAAACCTCTACCTCGTGATGGAGTATATGCCCGGGGGCGACTTCCTGGGATTGCTCATCAGGGAGAATATCCTGGAAGAGAGGGTCACTCGTCACTACGTTGCAGAGATGATCATTTGCATCGAGGAAGCTCACAGGCTTGGCTTCATCCACCGCGATGTCAAGCCAGACAATTTTCTCATTGATGCCAAGGGTCACCTCAAGATTTCAGACTTTGGGCTTGCCTTCGACGGTCAATGGTCTCACGACACGTCATACTACAAATGGCATCGCGAATACCTCAAGCGGACGCTCGGCATTCATGTTGACGGCGATGAAGAGGATTAGAAGAACGACGCCAAAACAGTTCGCTCCCAGAAACGACATCCGGAAAAGGCCGAAATCGAGCGGCACACACCTCCTGAGAAGCTGATACGAAGCCCTCGAGCTGGGGGGGATGTCCCACTGGCCGGAGAGCTCCTCGATTGGCGCACTGCGAGGAATCGAGCGTCTGCGCATTCCGTGGTCGGAACAAGCCAGTACATGGCCCCTGAAGTTATCCAGGGAGATGAATATGATGGGCGATGCGATTGGTAGAGTGTTGGCATCATCCTCTTTGAGTGCTTGTACGGCCGAACACCATTCTTGGCCGAGGAAGGACGGCATCAGACCAAAAGGAACATCCTGGTGAGCAGCTCATCTCCCAAGCAACCTCCGTTCCCTGACTGACCGACCGATCTACAGAACCACAGACCATCCACGTTCGTGTTTCCAAACGACTGCCCCTATGTCAGTATTCCCTGTCAGGATCTTATTCTTCAACTCCTGCAAGACAAGCCTCGTCGGCTTTCCTCCCCCAAATACCGCGACCAGGACCAGCACATTGAGTACGGGCTACCGTCAGAGCACCGGAAATATGTCTTTGAAGAAGACGATGCGATTGAGATCAAGTCGCATCACTGGTTCAGAGCTCTCGACTGGAACAACCTACATAACACAACACCTGGATTTACCCCTCTCCTCCGTGATGCGGGTGACACTCGCTATTTCGAAGAAGATGAGCCCATATCAGACTGGTCGGAGTCCGAGGATGCAGACAAGGCCATGGCACCCCCTGAAGAGATCCGGAAGGTGCTCCGGCGGGATGGTTTCCGAAGCCGCAGCATCCGCAGCTTCCTGGGACTCATTTCACAGCCATATGATACCATGCGTCTGCGCCAGATTGACCAGAAGATTGAATCCTTCGGACGGCTCACGGACAGCGGCAAGGATGTCCTCAAGCAGTACGCCCGCACATTCGGCCGCAAAGAGCGCAAGCGCCCAAGGGACATTCTCCTACGGGATAAACGTACGACCAAGGACGTCATGGCGGTCCGGAAGCAGACAGCATTTGTAGGATATACTTGGCTGAAAGCACCGGCATTGCCCCCCGTGCCAACCCTGTTGGAAGAGGCGCTTGCACGAGCTCGTCAGCCCAACCTGATAGCAGCCTTCGACGGGCCGCAATTACAGCCATTCAATGCAATGCCTACGTCTGGGCCGGTCTACCACGAGGCCTACTCTTACGAGGCCTACCATGCGGCCCCAGCCGGGCTACGGTACTGGCATATGGATGGGCCGTATGACTACATGGCCGGAGGATATTATTGGGGCGGCGCCTACCGTTGAGGCGGCGGAAACCTGAGGAAGAGGGTCTTGTACGGTCAGCAGGCAGAAGACTCTGCATCGAAGAGTACTAATACATTGTATACAATACTGGAGCAGGCCTAGGAATGGGTAACCCCATGTCTGTACCATTTGTATGACGTGTCGCCTGTGTTGTCTGTGAGAATGCAAGTTCTTCACAGCCCTCGTCGACTGTATTTCGACATTGATGTACAATCCAAGGCCGCCATGGACCCTTCACGCTGGCGGACCCTTCACGCTGGCGGCCTCGCCCTCGCCCTCGCCGTTGGACAATCCACCTCCCGCGAGAGCCTTTGCGGTTGTGACCTCCCACTCGAACTCCCGAAGAGCCCTCAGCTCAGCGCCGTGGAAGAGAAGGGCCATGAGGCCGTCGACTGTACCCGCAACAAGGCCGATGGGAACGAGAAGGAGCAGCAAGAAGGAGATGAAGTTGGATCCTGCTGGGTGTGGGACAAACCAGACGCCTGCGAGGGAGGCCGGCCAGGCGAGGAGCCAGAAGAAGAAGTGGAAGCTCCGGGTGCGTTGTTGGGCTTGCTGTCGAGCCGTGTAAGTGGTGAGGACCGAGAGGATCTCGGCGTAGGCGGCAGGTGAGAGGGGGAGGTTGTCGGAGGCTGCTGGGGGATTGGCGGAGAGCTGTTCATCCAAAACATCGATGTCGGATGAGCTGGCAGGCTGGTGCAGGGTGATGGTGGCCTCGACGGAGAAGTGGTCGCTAAGAGAGCAGCCGAGGCTGGGGTGAGGGGATGTCATGCCGACTTTGGCGGTGGAAACGACCCAGGAGGCGGAGGGCGTTTCGGGGCCGCGGATATGGCGGTGTCCGTCGCCGAGAAAGATGTAGTCCAGGCGCTTGCCCTTGCGGTCTGGGGTTGAGGGTGAGACGACGCGTGGAGGCTTGTCTTCGCGGCCGAGGGATTTGCGGTCCTCGCCGGTCCAGCGCCAGGTGCAGAAGGGGCTGTCGGAGGTGGCGCCGTTGTGAATGACGTTGTACTCTGCGGTGGGAATAGGGCGGTTGCGGGCTACTTCCAGGACGTCGTCGGCGGCGCCGAGGGAGGAGTCCGGGTTGAGGACGCGCCAGGCGTCGCGAACCGGAGCGCGGGCGGTGATGATGCGGTGGTGGAGGGAGCCGGGGCGCATGTTGAAATCCCCGAGGGCGAGGACGAGGTTGCCACGCTCGCAGGCGCCGCGGAGGTGCTTGGACATTTCCCAGGACTGGGCGAGGCGGTGGCAGTCGTATGAGTCTTCATAGGGGGCATGGGTCTGGGGCGTGTTGGTCATTGACTGGTCACGGGGGGGGGGGGCGACGAGGTGAGAGGACTTACATGTGTGTTAAAGATCTCGATGATGCCTCCTGGCCCCGGACGGTGGCGAATCCGGGCGTGGGCGATACCCTTGCCAACGTACCAGTCACCACGCCAGAACGCGGCGGGACGGCCGTTCAGGGGGTATCGGAACATGGAGCTCTCCTCGATGGGCCATTTTGAGAAGATGGCGAGGCCGCCGCCAAAGGGGCCGCTGAAGTAGAACTTGGCGTACGGGAGGATTTCGCGGGTTTCCAGGCGGACTCTGAGATAGTCTTCTTGGGCGAAGAGCTCCTGGAAAGCAACAATGTGGGGAGTGGGAGAGGCGGAGGCGATTTGGCGGCCTATCTCGGCAAGTCGCTCATTACGGAGCTTGGAGATGAACTTGAGGCCCCAGCAGTTGAGTGTGATGATGTTTATTTCGGTAGGCTGGTCCATGAGGGGCAAGTGGTGAGAGAGATGATATCTTCGTCCGGCAGTGTCAGGCGGAGGAGCGATGTGTTGAATTGGGAGACCAAGGGTCCAGACTCTAGAGAATCATTGCAGTCATTAAAGCCGTTGAATACGTAACCGGACAACATGAATGTTGGGAGGGGGGCCGTTTGCGATACAGGAGTGCAAAACGACGCCAATCGTGAGGGTGAAGGAAGTGTGTAAGTGGTGATGACCTGAGGTGAAGTTCGTCTTGAAGGATTACGAAATCGTGGATCGGCACTCGGGCGCTAAGCGTCCCCGTCCCCACAAGGCCGGGCAATCTTTAATGGCCAATTAACGGCTTCCACTTGCACCAGCCCCTGGAAGTTCAGCGCGCTTCATCCCTGCACAAAAGTTGCGACCAGACTCCATCATCTTGTTCCTCCGTCAGACACCCGCGCCCAATCCTCCTTCTTTCCCTCGACCACCAACATCGAATCTTCTGTTCCTGCCGCCACGACATTGCAGCCATCTCCCACCGCATAGCAAGCGAAAGACGTGGTCCGATTCAATCTCTCAGCCATCATACCATCGGCGCGCATCCCTCTGGACGCACGCCTCGCGTGCCCCGCGTCGAGCCCTCGCGCTCGTCCTCGACTTCGTCATGGCTGGCTCAAAGGTGGCAGACGAGACACCTCTTCATGAACCGGCACCTAAGCGGCGTAGAGTCTCCAATCATGGCAGCAATACCTCGACACCACGTTTCAGCTCCCCCGACGAGCTGACAGCACCTTCTCACCCGCCCACCGCATCTGCCCGCCGCCCATCTATCAGGAGAAGAGCTAGCAGATCTCCTCCTGCCCGGGATACAAGTGAGGATGAGCTGAATGGCGACTACTACGACCGCTCGCGGTCAAGAACCCAAGACGACTCGAGATCAAGATCCAGGCGAGCGAGCACACGCACGCGATCACCCTACCAGTCAAACTCTCGATCCCGATCAAGATCGCGCTCGCAGTCAAGGTCTCGAAGCAGGTCCCGCCTAAGCCCGCGCTCGAGATCGAAATCACGAGTACGCTCCGAGTCCAGGTCGCCGACACGCTCCGACCACGAGACCCCCAACAGCCTCTCAGAACAGGTCAACCGCCAACTCCGCCTCTCTGCCGAACCACCTACCCCGCGACGACTGCCAGTCAAACCCAACTATCAGCCTTACCTCTCCCTCGCCGCCCATAAGCAGGCGGTCTCCCAGGTTCGCTTCTCCCCCGACGGGCGCTGGATCGCTACTGCCTCGGCGGACGGCACCGCCAAGATCTGGGATGCTGCGACAGGCGCCCATATGGATACCCTCGTCGGCCACATGGCCGGCATCAGCTGCGTCGCCTGGAGCCCTGACGGCGGCACCCTGGCAACCGGCTCCGATGACAAGGCCATCCGTCTATGGGACCGAGTAACCGCCCGGCCCAAGACGAGCGCAAAAGGGATTGCCGGCGCAAAAGACGGCGCTGCTCGCGCCATGCCACCGCTCCTCGGCCACCACAACTATGTCATGTGCATCGCTTTCTCCCCCAAGGGAAACATCTTGGCGTCGGGCAGTTACGACGAGGCCGTCTTCCTGTGGGACGTCCGCGCTGGCCGCCTCATGCGCTCCCTCCCAGCTCACAGCGATCCTGTCAGCGGCATCGATTTCTGCGCAGACGGCACCCTGGTCGCGAGCTGCTCGACTGACGGGCTGATGTACGTCCCTCCCCCCAGTTCCACCCTTGCATCCGTCTTCTTGAACAACTGCTGACGACGAAACAGCCGCATCTGGGACACCCACACGGGCCAGTGTCTCCGCACCCTCGTCCACGAAGAAAACCCTCCGGTCACCGCCGCCTGCTTCGCCCCCAACGGCCGCTACGTCCTCGCATTCAACCTCGACAACTGCATTCGCCTCTGGGACTACGTCTCCGGCGCCGTCAAGAAGACATACCAGGGCCACAAGAACCAAAAGTTCGCCGTCGGGGGCTGCTTCGGCGTGCTCGCCCTCGAAGACGGCGACGGGAACACCACGCAGGGCGCGTTTGTCGTGTCTCCCAGCGAAGACGGCGACGTGGTGTTGTGGGACGTCACGTCCAAGGAGGTCCTCCAGCGTTTCCCTGCGCATCCCGGGAAGGTGTGTTTCTGGGTGGACGTGAGGGGAGACGCCATGGTCACCGCAGGGCAGGATGGGAGCATCCGGATATTCAGGCACCACAGGCTGCCAGAGACCGGAGTAGTAGTGAACGGTGATCATGCTGAGCTTAATGGGGACACGCATGGCGGGGAGGGTGTCAACGGGTCCGCTGTGCCGACCCCTGGGCCGGCAGAGACGATCGCGGAGCCACCCGTCAAGGTTGAGGAGATGGACGTGGACGTGGACAGCTCCTAGGCCAAGTCGGCGGTGTTCACGAGGAGATTGGGATTTGATATAAGCTGAGGCATGGGGCGGGTATCACCGAACCGACGAATACATGCCCGAGGAAATATACACAATATACCCCAGCGGCCTATCTACACTGAACTGAAACCATGACCGGGCGCCAGGGTGTAGTATCATCATAATTCATTCAATGCGAAGCAGAGAGATAACCCCCTGCGCCGTGTCTACATACTTTCAACGCCGAGAAAGGCAGGATACATATGCTAGGGAAACGAATTGCTTGTAGCGTCCGCTCCCCAAGGCAAGGGTCTGATCTAGTCATACGGCAACCCCTTGGTTTCTTCGTCAGATTGTCTCCCACCCACCATTGTTGATCTCAGCCTCCAGCTTCCGGCTGATGAAGCTCGGAATTCCATGACTCAAGAACGTGTTACGGAGCATCGAGTCGTAGCGGCGCTGGTTCAGGAACAATTGTCTGCCGTGGCGAAGCCCCAGGTCCGTCTCGCCGTACTTGTCGATGTACGGCGCGCTGCTGTACGACCCCGACTGGCGGAAGAGGTAGAAGATGCAGCACTTGCGGATGTTCAGGAAGAGGCCGATGTTCTTCTGGCACCTAGAGATAAATTAGTGAGCAAAGGGGTCCGCAAGTCTAAGGAAGGGCGGGTTGAAGTACTTTCGCATATGCTGCTGCGAGCCGCCGATCCGCTGTGGCTCTCGGTCGGGCGAGACGACCTTCTCCTTCAGACAGCAGACGGCCTGTCCGCAGAAGACGTCGCCGCAGAGCAGGCAGATCATGGGGTCTGAGATGTCTAGGCCTGTTGTTGGGCAACGACGCTTCGTAGCCTCCTCGATCAACGTGTCAAAGTGCTTTGGCAAGCCGACCAGCTCAAAGATACCTGGATGGCTGAGCTGTGCCGACACGGGGAGCTCGCTAGCGTCACCAGCCGGAGTCATGCTCATGATGTAGTGGCGAATCCATCCGCTGACGAGGCTCGACGTCGAGGCCGGCCACCCGTAGTTGACCGCCAGATCCGTCAGAGACGCGCACATCTCGTCGAAGGTCGGCACGCGCAGGGCCTCGGTTAGACGATCCAGCTCATCCGCGTCCGGGATCGGAGAGGTGTGGCTGTTGAGATCCACGCCAAACTTGACGTACATCAGGATCGCGCTCTTCCTCAAGAAGCACAGCGCATACTTCTTGACGAAGGCATAGTAGCTCTCCAGGTTGTCCAGCTCGGGCTGGGCAAAGGCTGCACATTCTGGGGCATCCATACTGGACTCGGCGGCGTTCAAGTCAATGCTCATACCGCTGACGGCAACGCAGAACTGGGCGAAGTTGCTCAGCGCCAGATTCTGGCTGTCGTGTCGCAATGTGTTCTCAACCCAGTTCTGGACTCGTATGTTCCTCGACATGTGATTGACAGCCTTGACAATCTCCGCGAGGTAGCAGAGACGGAGGATGTGTGCCACATCATAGCCCTGGGAGGGGATCAGGCCGAAGACGCACTCGGCGAAGAAGAGGAAGGGATCCTGTGTCATCAGCGGAGGGTAGAAGTCCACGGGCCTACTCGCGTTGTCCGTCTCCTCTCCGAAGTACTGAGACATGAACAGCTGGCAGTGCTGCCTCTCGCTGTCTTTGCGGAACTCCTCCTCCACCCTGTTATCGCCGCGGCCTTTCATGCCTCCCACGGCGATGTACGAAGTGGTGGTCTCGGCAAGAATGCGTAGATGGGTCAAGACCTGCTCCGGGATTTTCTCCAGCAGCGTCAGGCCGTACTGGGCCTCGACGCCTCGCTGTTGAATCTCCGTGGCTGAGACAGAGTAGCCAACCAACCTCACCAAGACGTCACTGTAAACAATTTCGTCCCGTTCGCGAAGTTCTCTCGGCTCAATGGTGTAGCGAGACTTGAACCCGTTCGTCTGTATGGAATCGCGGATGCGGCGATACACCTTGACGAGCTCGCCGGCCTGGCCCAGGGATTCAGTAGTCGTGGATCTTCTAGATGAGAGCGGCGTGGCGACGACGGAAAAGACCGAGCTGAGGGGCGTGGTGATGTTGAGCTCGTTCCCAGAGTCTTCGGTGTTCCAGGCGTCATCATAAAGGCGGGAAACCATATCGGCGATGCCGGTATTGACGGAGTTACGGTTGTAGTAGGCAAAGGAAGCCTGGACGTTGTCTGGCGGCCGAACTGCCCCGCGAATGTAGTATCCTGACCGCATCTGCGTATCTAGAAAGTCCCCGAAAACGCCCTGTGGTTGAAGAACGCTGGGGTATGATTCCTCCTGACCCTTCCAGATAATGGGCAGGAAGGCATTGCCGAGGGCCTTGCAGAGCGGACAGACAAACTCTCGCTTGCGCAGGTCCTCCGGGGGGTGGCGGGCAATCTGATGATGGTGCCGTCTTGTTGTCGCTTCAATATACACCTCAAAACAGCTGAAATGCATCATATGTCCGCATCCAGTTGACACCGGGCCAGGCCGAGACAAATTTGCCGGGAAGCCCTTGCCAATGGTCTGTCGCTCGGCCGTGAAAGTTTCGCCCTGAGCGTTGATTTTGGTGACCTCCTGACGATTCTCATGGGCAACACCAAATGGTCGAATATCCTCGGCTGATCGGTCCATGTTGGCTGGTGCGTGGAAGGCCTCCCGAACAAAATCGGGGTCCTGGAAGTCGGTCTGCCGGAGGATCATACTCTGGCTGAACATGGCAAACGTTCCATACAGGCGGCGGTCATCTGTGTCCTCCTGGCAGAGGATGCACGTGCCCGTGGGATACTTCCAGGTATTCTTTCGGTCCTCGGACTGCTCCAGGTCCTCGTCCTCGTCGAGATCAGAACCCCAGTCGATGTCACCCTGGTTGTCCATGAAGGTCTTCTGCTGCTGCTGAAACTGAGCCATGACTTTGGCCTGGCGACTGAGAGCAGCCTTCTTCTTCCGCTCCCGTTCTTCCTCGGCAGAGTTATTTGCTGGTGAAGCAGTCTCGATACGATCGACTGAGACACCCAGTCGCATATATGCATTTTCGAAACTGCGAGGGCGCTTCTGCCTCATGCGCTTGAGAATGAGAGCCAGCTTAGGATGGCAGGCCTTGAACTCTTCCTTTGAAGACATCATCTCGAGAAGGGCAACGATAGTCTTTGCGTTGGGTGCCTCGGCCAAGAAATTGCTTCGTGCTGTCCTCGTGAGGGCGATGGAGATGAACGAGTTCTGCGACTCTTCGGTGATCTCGTCCTCGTTCATAGTGTCCTCAGCGACGGCGATGAGGACGAGATGCAAGACGACTTGCAGGAAAGTCTCGATCCTGGTTGCAGGCACCGTAGGCGTGAACCTAGAGGCCACCAAGGGGTAAAGCAGGGAGTAAAAGATGATCTGGGCGAACATGCCAGTGCCAGTGAACCCTGAGAGGTTCTGGAACAGACCAGAGGGAATGGGTCGCAGCTTCGGTTCATACACGATCTCATCGACAGGCTTGCCAGTCCGTCTGGCCATCTTCTTTCTGTACGCCATCTCGGACTCCTCCCTCTGGTTCTTGTTGTAGTGCGCAATATAGGGGTCGAGGTACTCGAGATACTCATCCTTGAGCTCGAACGTGCCCACGTCAGAGACACCCTCTGGGGGCTTGAAGGTGGTCATCTCATCCAAGATCTGGTGGAAATCCTCCTGCTCCTGGAATTTCTCAGGCAACTTATTGGAGATTTCGTTGAAGGAGAGGGGCTTGAAGCAGAGGGTATGCAGAATGTCGCGGCGAATGGCAAGCGTGCCGGAATTTGGCTCATCCTCGGTGGTAATGAGGGATGTGCGGTCGCTGAGGAGCACGATCAGGAGGTGAATCATGTCCTCTACAATATCGAGATGCTGCCCATCTTCCTGCGCTGCTGACTTCTGCTCGTACAGGCCCTTCACCCACTTCTCCATCCCGAAACGGTCAATGACGGATGACAGGACACGGCTGGGATCGGTGATGACCATTGCCGTCTGAAGAAGGAATATGTCACGGTGATGGGAGACGTCTCGCTGGTTCACGCCTCGATAGGTGGCCGCTTGATGGCGCAAGCTCATGCCATTGCGCACCCACATGTTGGCCTTGATCTGAGCCAACCAAGCACAGACTCGTAGAGGGTAGTCAAAGACCGCCATGAGGTGATCGTCGGGATTGTTGTCGCGCCTCGGCATCGTCTTGCGACCCATCGACTTTGGCTGTGAGAGGAGGTCCTGCGGAGTGAAGCATAGGAGTGCGCGCATGCTCGAGGCAGGTCGCGACTTGCCGCACTCAATGAGCCATGACAGGGTGTAGTGGAGGGCGTGGTGCAGACTGATGGGGTCCTCCTCGACGGTGAACTTGACGACATCGTATGTTGCAGCATCGTTGTCAAACTCGAAGTCGCCGAGGGTCTTGAATTTGATCTCCTCCTTGATCTCTGCTTGCTTGAACCGATGTCGCTCGGCTCCCAAGGAGTTCAGAATGACAGTCTTGGCCGCAGTCCGAATGGCAATGTCGACGTAATGAGCCTCGTCCTCGGGCACAGCCCTGAAGGAATCCGCCAGTTGCCGCGCTAGCCTGTTAATTTCGCGAGTAACCAGTGACGCCGTGATCCAGCTGTCCGTCTCATACTCGACGTGCTCGCCGATAGCCCTCACATTAGGGCCGATGCCCTGATGCAGTTTCACCAGGTCCAGGAACTGCAGGAGGTAGCGCTGTTCGCCCCGAAGCTTCTCCTGGACGTGAGGAGATCCGAAGAGATACTTCAGGTCCAGATAGAAGTGGTACATCCTCCGATTTGTGACCGAGCCAGAATCAAACGCCAACACGGCGTTCGAGGACACGTCCCAGGGATAGCCGACTTGTCGGGTTGTCAAGAACGTATACAAAATGGAGAGGAGGCTGGTCATGAAGTTGCCGCGCTCGACTATCTCCGCTGTAATCGACGGCGTTGTGAGCATCTGCAGCGAAAGATTGATGATGGAGTGGTCCGGCTCTCGATCTCCGATCAGGTACAGTTGGGCCAGCGCCGTGTACAGACCAGCGAACCGCAGCCCCAAGATGCGCTTGAACTCGGGGATCGACACGACCGTCGAGATGTAGAGGGACCGCAGGTCATTTCGCATCTTCTTCCACATCCGCAGGTCAAAAAGGATCAGTCTGTCGAGGCGAACCCTCTGGAAGACATCCTCAGCGGGAGGGACAACGCCACGATCGATATAGCCGGGAGGCGCTTCCAGCCAGTATCGCCCTGGCTTCGGCGAAGGAGTCTTGTCGAGCTGACCGGGCGTCTTGGGGATCTCGATATTAGCTTTGGCGTAGATCGCCGGGGCGATCAGGGGCTCGGCCGTATCCGAATCGGAAGGAGTCACATCCCGGTCCCTCATAGATCGACGAGGGGGGACCGCGGGTGGAGGAGGCGGCGGCGGATAACCCGCCATTGTTGCTTCATCCTCTTCCAGGGCTTGATCATTCGCGCGCCAGTCAATGGCGATGTCGCCAGGCGCCTCAGGCCTGGCATCGACCATCATGACGTCGTCCTCATCATCGTCGCCGCCGTTGCTAGAAGGCGTCCCCTCAGCCCGTCCCATATCGGTGTCATCATCATCTGTGATATCCCCTTCATCGAGTGGCTGGCCCGGGACGCCTCTCATCTGAAGCATCTGCAGCACGAATTGGTGGGTGAGACTCTGCGTCAGGTCGGCGTGTCTGAAGAGCTTTTCCTCATCGTAAATGCCGTCCTTGCCGACCACCGCGTTGGTACCAGGGCTGCCCTGCCGCCAGGGCTTCATCATCTCCTGACACACGATCTGCCTGAGAATGTGATGGTCGTTGCCAACACTGCATCCGGAGATGTCGCTAAGCCACTCGATCATTGTGCCGCACATCTGCTCGCGAAAAGTGTCTCTCGACGAACGGATCGTGACTGTGACCTTAATCTCTTCCAACTTCTTCGCCATCAGGAGGAGTTCGTCTAGATCGTCCAAGTGCTTGAGGATGCTCCGGCCGAGGAAGTCGGTCTCAGTCGCACGTTGCAGGCCGGTAGCCTCGGTGGTCCTGCAGGCGCGCGCGATCTGCTTCTGAACATCCTCGACCGTGTGCTTCTCGTCGTTCCACAGGATGAGGGCAAACTCGGAAGAGCCCACAGGGCCCTCGCCATATACCTCCGAGGAGAGGCGCGACATCTCTTCGTCCTTGCGTATCGACTCGATGGTCTTGGTCTGTCGGAGCTGCTCGGGGGAGCAGGAGATGACGTCGCAGATGAAGTCGAACACGCGCCCGATGGTCATCTGCATGCTCTGCACCAGATCCTCGGGCAGTCCAGCGGTCTCTTTGCCCTTGCCCTCGCGGCCATCGGCGAACTTCTCCGAGTGGATGGTGCAGAACATGGGAACCCGCCATGCCTCGTCATCTCCGCAGTCGCAGCAGCCGCTGTTGCCCACAGAGATGGAGATCCGCACCATGTGGCCCTGGTGGTCGGTCGAGTCGAAGCACCTGCTGCACAGCACGCACGTCTCGTCTGTACTGCAGGTTCGGCAGTGATAGGAGGCCTCGCCGGCCTTGAAGATGTGTCCGCACCGCTTCCCACGGGCCGCCTCGGTGTATTCTGCTCCTTCGACGGCGCCTTGTGCGTCACGCAGCTGCATGTCATGGGAGGGGCGGCCCTGGGGGAAGAAGTGGCTGATGTAGCGCTCGCCGCCGGCCAGAGACCAGAAGAGGCTCTCGAGGAGGTCATTCGGGGCAGAGCCTTCATATCGGTAGTTGTGCTGCCCTGGAAGGTCCCTGAGGTAGGCGCAGAGCTGGCGCTCCTGGGTTGACATTGGTTGCTCCATCGAGGTCTGGAGGGGCGATGCCCGGTGTGTGGCTTGGGCGCAAGCTCGGATCAGGTCAGGAAAGGGAATGTCATCGGGGAGGTTGGTTCGTCAACTTGTCGTCGGACAGGTTCTCGGAGAGTGGGAGAGGCAGCGCGCGGGACGTGGCGAGTATCTGCCAGCCGAAGTCCGCTCGTTAGTACGAGGCCAGTCGAAACAGCTGACGATCGATGGATGATTCGCATTGACCGCCCAGCGGATCTGTCTGCAGAATCTCGGGTGATGACGTTACCAGGAATGAAAGCAAGAGAAATCGGCTATTCTTGTGTATGCCTACTCAGAAGTTGTCTGCTCGGGGAGCTCGGTCGGCCAAGTTGCAACTCGACAATGTTTAAAAGCATTGGTGAGGTAGAAGAGCTGTCAATGCTCCTCCGATGGGGGGGAATTCGGGGCAAGCGCTTCCAGCGTGGTTACATCAGCGGGGACACTGGAACAGGGGGTTAAACTAGCGGCCCGTGTCACGGCTGGACGTGAGATGCCCGGGCAGCCCACCAACCAAGTGGGACAGTGCTAGTCGCATGCCGTCACATCGGCGGGGCACTTGAAGTTGTCTTGAAATCCAAATCACTGAGCGAGTGTCGTGAACTCAGAAGAGGTCGAGTCCAAGTTGTTTTCTCGTAGGTAGGTAATCTCAGGCCCTGCAAAATATCCCGCGCCCCCAAAAGCATAATGAACTCGCTGATGACCCTGTCGATCCTCTCACCCTTCGGCCTCGCCGTCCCGCCTCGCTCTGTCCCATCACCATCAAAAGTCCATGTCGTTCTCAATCCAAGTCACACCCTCCTCGTATCCCAGCCATCGACACAGATTCTTCCCTGCAGCCAGGACGGAATTCATGACTGAGCGATCAAAGTCACCATCCCCTTCCAGATCAACCCCTTCAGGCCCCATCACGACCAAGTCTCCCCACGTAAGCAAGTGTCCCATGTTCTCGACAGTCGTTCGCTCAGCCCGGGGAACATGCAGACGGTCCCGCTGCGCCTGTTCCCAGAGCTCGGTGCAGATAGTGCTGATGTTGGCGAGAAGAGGAGCCGGGGTATCCTCTGTATCCGCCTCCGGAATACCCAAGCCCTCGCTGGCACGAGCCGCGGCGGGCGGCCTCGAGTAGGGCGAGTACCTGTCCGGACTGGGTCTGCTCCTCCCGCTTTTTCTCTGAGAGACCTGCCTCGAGTCGTTGACAAGGCCCCATGCCGGGCGGGACAGGGGAACACCTCCGCTGCGAACGATGCGGTTGACCTGGCGCTCTCGGAGGTACTTCCGGGTCGCTGCAAGACACAGGCTGCTGATGGAGCCCATGACGGCGCGGATCTGGCCGGCTGTGATGGCGCAGCCGCTTTCCGAGCTGTCCAGTTCTTCCTCAGATTCAAGCGGCTCGGTCTCCATTGGTTGCGGCGGAGCAGTGGTGCGAATTGTCAAGGGGTTGTGGAAGAACTGATCGGCTGCCTTCTTGTTGGCGCCGTCTTCGTGGCTCTCGGGGAGGCTTTCTGCCACGGGTCGGACGTTGGCGGAGGAAGAAGCGACGGCTGCGAAGAGTTTCTCAGGATATCTGAGCGATGAGGCTGTCGGGTTTTTGTTGACGGAGGGCTTGCGAATGCCAGGCGGGCGGAGTGTTCTCATCTTGACGATTCGCTATGGAGCGCAAGTGATATGGGGAGAAGAAAGCGCCAGGCTCGAGGAGGACAGGCTGGCTGTAGATGACCCAGAGTGAGCGAGTGAGCGAGTGAGCCCAACATCACTGTAGTGGAGGGTCAGTCGGCCTTTTCAATGCGCGAGAGGATCAGTAACATCCGTCACGAACATTCTGGGTCGGGCGCAGAATCTGTCCGAACATGTCGACAGGCATTACCTAAATCACATGATGCTTTCAAGCCGGGCATCTGAGCATTGTCAAATTTTCATTGTAGTCTAGGTAGGTACCTATATGTCGTCTAAGTGCTCCAAATGACAACTCGTCCGTCAACGCCACTCGCTGAAAGGCTTGTCAGTTTTCCGCTCTGTCCACAAAGGATAGGAGAATGTCTTACAGCTAAACTGGGTGACACGGTCACCGGAGGTCTCAAAGGGGCGGATCGTGGAGATGGTGTTTTGGTGGACCGTCTTGAGCTGGGTGTCATCCTTGACCTTACCCTTCAGGTCCATCTGCCTGAACATGTTCAAGGCAGACTCCTCGCGAGCCTCAACGCCAGGGCGGCCCTTGGCCTCGAGGGTTCCAGCAAGCTGCCAGCCGCCCTCGCCGCCCTTGAAGCGGAAGGCCTCGCAGTCATGGCCTGCAGCGATGATCTCATCTTCGGCGCTCCAGAGGATGCTCATGAACGGGAGAAGCTGCGTGTTAATGGAGAGCACGGCGCGGGGAGGCTGCTCGGGGGCGCTGGGGTAGACGACCGTGATGCTGCTGTCGTGGGCAGCAAAGGCAAGGGCATCGCCGCTGGGAGAAAAGGCAACAGAGTGGACCCAGCCGGCAGAGTTGTTCAGGAACTCGCCACAGACGGTGTTGAAAGGCAGCCTCTCTCCCCAGGCAGTGGGCTCGGGTCGGGCATCGTTGCCCTTGATGAAGGCGGAGAAGACCCTCGCATGGGCGTCGGTAGATCCGGCAGCAAGGAGGACCGAGTTGGGGTGCCATGCGACAGAGGTGATGGTGCTGCGGATGGGCTTCTTCAGGTGCTTCGAGACCCACCAGTCATTCTCCTCCTCGAAGTAGCAGACCGCGATGAGGCGATCGCCGGAACCGACGGCGAACTTGGTCTCGTCGGGCGACCAGCGGACGAAGGTGGCGGCGCGGCTAATACGGAGGAGCACGAGCGTGGGTTTGTAGCCCTGGGGGGTGGGCTCCCAGACGAGAGCGTTCCTGTCTGGGAGGAGTCAGCGTCGTCTGAAGCGAGAGCTCTGGGCTCGCGGTACTGACCCTGGGAGCAGGTGACAATGCGCCCGCTGTTGGGGGCAATGTCAACGCTGGTGACAGTCTTGTCGTGGCCCTTCAGCTCGTCCTTGAGCTTGAAGGACTTGCCAGACCTGCCGTAGAGCTCGATGGTTGAGTCCTTGGCGATCGCGAGGGTCTGGCGGTCGGCCGAGAAGGAGTGGTCGGCAATGGCATTGTGGAAAAGGTGGTGAACCTCGGGAGCGGCCATGATTTCGGTTGGTGTTGTGATAGGAGTAGCTCTCGACTATCACGGCGTGGAGTCGTCAGTGAGGGTGAGGGATGTAGGAAGTTGGAAGCTGGACGTTGACGGATTGCGTGGTTGGACTGTCGTCACCTTCTCCTGCCAGCCTGCCGTGGGGCTGGGGCGTCGCGGGGTTCGGTGGAGACGTTGGGTTGCACCAATTCTGGTTAGTGTGCTGCCAGCTCTTCAACAGGACCTCACCCGTCACAGTTTTAGAGACTATCCATCACCAACTCCTTTTCAACGCCCAGCTGGAGACGCCATCTAGGCGAGCTCGAGGATTGTTGACCAATTGGCTCGGGATAGATCCTCAGGCCAGCCCTGATCATGGAAATGAAGATGTATTAGGGGGTCTGGCAAGAGGGTTGCGGAAGGGATGGCTCGCCGCCTGGAACGGCCCAGTCGACTGACAGACTTCAGATCGGGCCACAGAAAATCGAGATGACCTCTCCTTTGAATTTAAAAGTTTGAGATAGCCTCTGATATAATGTAATTCTAACGACCAGCAAATCGACTTAGAGCAGTTCTGAAAATCATCAATCTGGACGGCATTGCGGTCGAACCCAAGACGTAGCTCGACCACGCTAATCCCAAATAGGCATGGCCCCACGCTCTCGACTTTGAACGCCGCGATTCTCCAGTCTCGCTCGGTGAGAACGCATATTTCATTTCTTCACCGCGCGCGCATCTACTCCCACATCCGACAGTACGACTCTACTGCGGCATCAGACGGCAATTGGATTGAGGCATTGATATTCCCACCACATACTCCTCCCCTAGACCTCGAAGCGCCTCACCATGGCCGCCGTCGCGCCATCTCGCGGTCTGGTTCCGAACGCCAACCTCCCCGCGAAGGTCACCTCTCTACCTCCCAACCAGACGTGCGTCTTGCCTCTCCCCCCGAGATGCAGCTGCTAATGCACCATAGCCTCTATGTCACGAACCTTCCCTCCGCCAAGATCCAAAAAGATGACCTGCGAACGGAGCTGTACATGCTCTTCTCGACCTACGGCCCCGTCCTCGACATCGTCGCGATGAAGACCATGAAGATGCGCGGCCAAGCACACATCACCTTCCGAGACGTACAGACAGCAACACAAGCCATGCGGTCACTAGAGGGCTTCGAGTTCCTCGGCCGTCAGCTGGTGAGTGCGCCCCCGTCTCGCGCCGTCACCGCCTATTTCTGACCCGTTTGTCCCAGAAAATCCAATACGCAAAGTCCAAGTCGAATTACGTGGCGAAGCTCGACGGCTCCTTCAAGATGGGCCCGACCGGTGCCGCCACCGTGGAAGTCACACAGCTCCAGCAGAGCATTTTCAACGCGCCCGCGCCAGGCAGCGCAGCGACGGGCGCCCCGGCCGCGGCGAACGCGGCAGCCAAGCCCGCCGGGGACCAGACCATGCGAGACGCCAACTCCCCAGACCCGCGGGGCCAGAAGCGACCGAGGGACGACGAGGAGGAAGACGATAGCGACGTCGCCATGGAGGAGGACAGTGACGATGACTGAGGCGGTGCAGGGAGCCGTGTTCTTGAATACCACCACCCGCCGAAGCACGTGGCGCGCGCCGGTAGTTGCGCGCGGTTTCGGTTTCGGTCCTGGCTACACCATGGCCATCTCCTTGGGCACATAGAGGCCCACGCAACCGCCCACGAGCCCAAGCCAGGTCATCAGGTAGTCCTCCTTGGAGCAGTCAAAGCCGCTCATGGCGTCCCCCAGGAGGCAGGGGTGGACGAAGAAGGAGGGGAGTCCCGTGATGGGATGGTGCTGCAGCAGCGTCTTGCGTTAGTATAGGCCTTTACACGCTCTCGTAGAGCCTTGTGAATTAACGAATTTTCACAGCCTGCACGGGACGAAGGGGCGAGCTACGTACGTCGCCTGAGATGCCACCGATGGGGCCTGCTCTACGGAGGGCGTCCTTGAACTGGTCCGGCACGAGCCGGCGGAAGACGGTGTCCATATCGAATGCTGGCTCGGACGAGGGCAGGCCGTGTAGCGTGAACCAGAGACAGGGCATTTGATATGTGGGATGGAGGTGGATCTCGTAGACGACACGCCCGATGTCTGTGAGGGGCTGTTTGGGTATGATTGCGGCCTTTCTGGGGGTCAGTCTTGGACACCAGGTTGGCGAAGGCTCTGTGATGTACCTCGTCTGAGTCCTCGGCCTCGACCATTGCTTGATCGTTCATCCCTAGGTCTGCAGCAGAGTCGTCTCGGAAGGAGAACTTGGTCAGGTCGAGAGAGAGCTCGGCGTGGTCCAGTTCCGCCTCGAGCGGTTTGATGATCTGGATGTATGTAGTCTGGCCTCCGTGGAATCCAAAAGGCATCCCAAAGGCCGAGACTACTTGCATCTGCCACCGGCGCCTGAGACGGCCAAGGGTGGCCTGGCTGTATCTTCGGTCAAAGAGGTGACACGCCTCCGAGAACTCTTCTGGTGTCAAGTGGGGGAAGTTTTCGAAATCTGATGAGCGAGCCATGACATCGAACGTCTGTCCATGAGTATCGTGTGGCGGGCTGTATAGTTCTCGGGGTCGGTTAGGGAGAATGGTGCAGGTTGAGTGAAGTTGCGAGAGAGGACTGAACTGAACTTTGCTTGGAGGGGTTAAGATATGGGCCAGATGGTGGTGAGAGTGCCCAACGGCGTGACATCCAATTGGCTGGTTCGAGGGACTCTCTGAATGGGAACTCGGGCGGTTGGGACCAGCGAGATACAATTCTGCGGAGCAAGACGCAGTTTGCATTCATGGGAAATGAACTTGAGGTGATTCTGCGGCTGCTTCATGGCTGTCTCCCTCTCTCTGAAGGCCTGGTTTGCTTCTGGTGCTCTGGAATCCAACCCATACATAAGGGAGCCTCCAAGCTCGGTCGATGGATGTCCGTTCTGCCACATCCACCCCAAGCAACGACAGTCTCCGTCAGAGAAGCACACAGACTACACGATGATTCATCTAAATGTCGTCGACGGCCTGGCAACCCGAATTTGCGTCACCAAGAGCGAAGCCTGTGCAAGCAGGAGGTAGAGTTCCAGTCACACAAGGCAAGTAGCTGGCCGGAATGTGTGTTCCTCGTCCATGGACCTCTTCTTGCTCGGAGGCAAACACCTTGATCGACACGAATATCTCCCACCGACGATTGATGTTGCCTCAATACTTCAAATTATTTCCCACCAACGGAGATGTCCAAACTTCGCAAGTCGGCGCAGACCTCAATTGCACGGGAAACCCCCCTGGAGCGGAGACGCTACCGCCGGACAACGCCCACTAATGACAAACGCCGTGTTTTACTTTACAGGTGTCCTCTTCGGCTGCCAGGCCACGGCACCCCACAAACCCACAGGTCTCCTGGGCATGGATGGTTGGAAGGTGCAGTGCAGTGGCGCTTGGCCTCGGCGCCGACCCCCCGACTCGAGTCGTGAGCTTCCATTCTCGAATCACATCCTAGTACGGTGATGCGCCCTCCGGCTTCTTGTCCCAATACTCGGCGTTTCTGAAGCTGCCACCGACCGTGGGTGCTCTGTACGGACAACAGGGTGCTCCTTCACGAATCACGGCCCGGGATTTCTTTCTCTAGAAGCGAAGACACGAAGACAATGCTCCAAGCATAGCTGCCGACACCCCAGACCTTCGACCACCCGCACACGGCCTCGTCTCGTTTCCGATCTCGACCTGGCATACGGCCCACAGCAGCAACAAGGAGTCGAGGCGCACGGGAGGTGGGGACTCTTTCTCCCTCCCTCGAGCCATCATGGCCTTCAGCGTCCCCAGGAACGCTCCGTCCTTCTCGGATCCCAACCGAGCCGCCGAGGACAGACTCTGGACTGCTGCTGGAATGACCGCCCGCGGCCCCCGAGGTCACCAAAGCGGCATTCTCAACGAAGTCCACAGCCGAGTCGACGGCTTCATCGGCTCGAAAGGCCAGCTGCCCATGTACAAGGACAAGCCATACACCTACGCCGCCTCCCGGCGCCTGCAGCCGTACTGGAGGCGGAAACGCTCGTGGCTGGCCGTTGTGCTGCTGGTCTTCACAGGCCTGTACTTCTTCGGGGCCTTCGCCGGACACACCGACACCCTTTCGACGGCGCAATGGAGCTGGATAAAGACGCCAGACGCTGCGGGCAAGAAGATCGACTGGAATAAGAGGAAAGAGCGGGTACGGGAGGCGTTCGAGCTGAGCTGGGACGCATACGAGCAGTATGGCTGGGGTGAGTTATCCATGCCCCCCGGACTGTGGAAATGTTCCTGACACGTTCGACAAACAGGTTACGACGAGTATCACCCAATCGCAAAGACGGGCAAATTCATGGCCCCCAAGGGCTTGGGCTGGATCATCATCGACTCGCTCGACACCATGATGCTGATGAACCTGACGTCGAGGTTGACCCACGCGCGGGAGTGGTTGTCGACCAGCCTGACCTGGGACCAGGACCAGGATGTAAACACGTTCGAGACAACCATCCGCATGCTGGGAGGGTTGCTGGCCGCCCACTATCTCTCGAACGAGTACCCGCAGCTGGCGCCCCTGGCCGATGACGATGCCGGAGCGAAGGGCGAGGACCTGTATCTTGAAAAAGCGAAGGACCTCGCCGACAGGCTCATGGGCGCCTTCGAGTCGCCGTCGGGCGTGCCGTATGCCAGCGTCATCCTGTCCAAGTACCAGGGCAAGGTGTCCCATGCGGACGGCGGAGCATCCTCTACCGCAGAGGCCACGACTCTGCAGCTCGAATTTAAGTACCTCGCCAAGCTCACCGGCGAGAAGGACTTCTGGGACAAGGTCGAGAAGGTCATGCAGGTCGTCGACGACAATGGCGCCAAGGACGGCCTGGTTCCCATCTTCCTCTACGCCGAGACCGGCAAGTTCAGGGGCTCGAACGTCCGCCTCGGCTCGCGCGGCGACTCGTACTACGAGTACCTCATCAAGCAGTACCTGCAGACCAACAAGCAGGAGCCTATCTACCAGGACATGTGGGACGAGTCGCTGCAGGGCGTCCGCAATCACCTCGTCACCTACACGACGCCGTCGCGCTTCACCATCATCGGCGAGCGCCCCACGGGCCTCGAGGCCCCCATCTCGCCCAAGATGGACCACCTCGTCTGCTTCTACCCGGGCACCATCGCCCTGGCGGTGACGGGCGGCCTGACGGAGGCCGAGGCGCGCAAGCTGCCGACGTGGAACGCGAAGAAGGAGGCCGACATGCAGCTCGCGCGGGAGCTGATGCACACGTGCTGGGGCATGTACAAGTGGATGGCGACGGGGCTGGCGGCGGAGATCACGTACTTCCACATCGACAACCCGCCGCTGGCGCACGACGCCCCGCACGGCCAGGCGCCCGAGTTCGACGCCGACCCCGAGGCGTCGTGGCGCCGCGACTTTGACGTCCACAGCAACGACGTGCACAATCTCCAGCGGCCCGAGACGGTCGAGAGCCTGTTCTACATGTGGCGCATCACCGAGGACCCGAAGTACCGCGAGTGGGGCTGGGAGATGTTCAAGTCGTTCGTCAACTACACGGCCGTGGAGGACGGCGGCGGCTTCACGAGCCTGAGCAACGCGAACAAGATCCCGCCGGTCGACAGGGATAATCTGGAGAGTTTCTGGTTGGTGAGTGGCGGCCGATGCCGATATTTCGTCCTGCTTGTGATGCTGACTCCTCTTGCCTAGGCCGAGACGCTCAAGTATTTCTACCTGCTCTTCTCGGACAGCGACTTTATCCCGCTGGACAAGGTGGTGATCAATACCGAGGGTCACATCTTCCCGCGCTTTGATATCCCGCCCCTCATGTCGACGGGGTGGAAGAGGAAGCCGAGGGATGCGGAGGGAAAGATTGTTGAATAGGCGGGCAGCCTGGCAGGTAACGAGATATTGAAGAGGACGATAGCCTGGTCATTGTAGGATGAAGAGAGTTCGAAGCGTGAGAGGACGTATGAAGATATATGACACGACCGGGTTTGTATATGCATATGTTCCGGCCAATAAAAGCATGGCGTTCGCATCAGAGCCTGCGGAGCCTCGGCGCTTCTTTCGAAGGACTCCCCGGGTCGTCAATCTGGCAGCTTGCATCTGCCTGGCCCGGCGAGACGGTTGGCATGACACATGGTAATTCGTGACAGCCCCCAGCCCCGTACTACTAAAGGTCCCAGGGGCGGGATGAACCCTATCGCGTAGGTAGGAGGCGCCGGTACTGGACTGGGCTGGGGGGATGGTTTGGTGGAGATTGACATGAAGCTCACGCGAGCTGATCAAACGCCTCCATTCGCTCACTTTATGCCTGCCCATCGCATGTTTTCTGGAGAAAGTGCTGATGACCAGGCGGAATCTAAATACATGTGCAGTCTAGGGTATTTCTCCATCGTCATTCTCGTCATTGTCCTCCGCGAATCACATGATAACGCCCAGCTTCCCGCCAGACACCTGCTTGTGCCGCAGCTTGTCGAGCCCGGCGAGGATCTGCTCGAACCCGCCCTCGCTGACGGTGACGGGGACGGGCTTCAGCACGTCCGTCAGGCGGGGCAGCATCTCGTAGAACTTGGCCAGGCCGGCGCGGTCGTCCGGGGAGGCCGGGTACTTGGGCCCGATGGGCGGGAGGATCTGGAACTCACGGCCGAAGAGGGTGTACATCATGACGTACTCAAACTTCCCGGGGAGGAGGAGGAGGACCTTTCCGGCCGCGGCCTTGACGACCGCGGCGCAGACGTCCGGGGACTTGCCCTCGGAGATGCAGTCGACGGCCTTGCTGATGCCGGGAAACTGGGCGGTGATGTCGGCGGCGAGGGTAGGCGAGTTGTAGTCGAAGACGGCGTCGGCGCCGTATCTCCTGACGAGGTCTGCGGAGCGCGGGGAGGCGGTGGTGACGACCTTGTAGCCGGCGGCCTTCGCGATCTGGGTATGGAAGAGGCCTGTGCTGGTGGAGCCGGCGTAGATGAAGATGTGCTCGTCCTTGGGCGCCGGGGGCTCGGGGGTGGCCCAGGGGAGGCCGAAGCGGATGTTCAGGGAGAGCACTGCGGTGACGGCGGAGACGCCGTAGGAGGCGGCGTCGGTGTCGGACATGCCGGAGGGGATGCGCCATGCCAGGTCGGCGTCGGTCTTGAGGAACTCGGCGAAGGAGCCGCGGTCCGGGAAGAGGCCGCCGTGCACGACGCCTGCGACGCGGTCACCGATGGTCCATGATGAGACGGCGGGGCCGACCTCGACGACCTCGCCGGCGTAGTCGCAGCCGACGACGGACCCCGGGGGGGAGAGGGCGTCGACGTGCTTGAAGTCGGTGGGGTTGAGAGTAACGGCCCTGACCTTGACGAGGATCTGGTCGGCGGCGATGGAGGGCCTGGGGACGTCGAGGACAGAGGCGCCCTGGCCATGGGAGGTGCCGATGGCGACGTTCAGCAGGCGGCTGATGATGTTGCGGTTGGAGACGATGGCTTTCATGGTGGTGGGCGGCGGTGGCATGTCTACATAGTGCATTCTACCTGGATGGAGGAGGTTCGAGGATTCCCTTCTCTTATGTATAATTATGAGACGGCGGGCATCAACAGGTGGGCTGGGCACGTTGCGTCACGCCATGGCTGAAAGCTTCCGTGATTTATGATCACTAGTCCGGCCCTTGAGCAGCCATGGCCGGTGGTGGTCAAGCGGCATTCGCAAAGTGGGATGACCGAGGATCTGACTCCGTCTGCGCGGGCTCCGATGCCGACGGCGTTTGCGAGTGAGAGCCCCCGTCGGTCGAATCATGGCCCGGTGTTGAACCCGTGGGCCAACTGGTGAGGGATTGGGGCGAGGAAAGCCCATGATGGCGAGACTTTTGGTGTTTTGGGGCTTGCTCAATGAGTTGCGTGTCGTCCATCCCGCCAAGGGGGCGGCCGGAGGCTTTTCTGGCCGTTGGCTTCCCATCGCCTTCGGGGTGCGCCACGGTTAAATCTACCGAGGATCGGAGATCCATGGATATCGATAACGTTGGCTGCCATGCTTCAGAGCCGACAGCATGGTTCCGATGTCGACTGTGAATGAGTTGCTCAGGTTGAGTGGAGGCGAGAAGCGCGTTGGATCCTTCCGATAAACTCATCTTCAACTGAGGTCCCCCCCGGGTTGGCGGGCTCTCAGGGATGGAACCTGGACCCAACCAAGGGAGCCCGTTGCAGGCCACCAATTTTTAGCGGTCGGGTCGCGCAAGATAGCGACATTCAACCCCTGGAGTTTCTACCACTCCAGGAGCCCGCCGGTTGTATGTATGTACCACTCACGGCCCCGGCGGGCGAAAGCGGTACTTTGTGCACGCGACAGATAACAGAGTGGGCTCTGGGCCGCCCCTCCAAGCTCTCCCATTCGCCCGCGATGATGTGCCCAGGCTCGCCCGCCCGCTCTCCTGGTCTTGGTCCCCCAGTCCTGCGATGCTAGTCTCCCCCAAGACACACCACACACCCGACCGACCCTTGTCTATCTTCCTGGTCAAGTCCAGCCCTGTCCTGCCCTCATTGCTCGGGGCAATGGGGAAAGGCTTGGGGGTGCGGCACCAGGCCTGTCGTTGGCCACAGGGAGCCGGGACAGGCACATGAGCGCAGACGGGGGATGCATGATAAGCCGTCTCTCTTCCTGCTCCTCCTCCTCTTCTTCTTCTTCAATTCTACATCGACCGACCACTCGGCTCTCGACAGAAAATCATTCCCTGGTATCATCCGGCCAAAGCGAGCGCGAACCAACCCCCCGGGCCCCAACCCAACGGAGATCGACACCGACACGACGCTCCGAGCACCTGAGCACCTGAGCACCACCACTTAAGACTGCTAGTATCGCCACCAAGGCCGACCAAAGGACCAACCGGAGCCGTCCACCCAATCGTCCCTGGCCCTGCCCTGCCCTGTCCCGTCATCCCGACTTCTCGCTCGCGCAACCTCTCCAATCCCCCCCGTCTGCGGCCTGTCCGTGTCTCTGTGTCTCTGGACATCAACACGGATTGCGACTCCACGACCACGTCGACGACCGTCTCCGAGAGGCTAGATCAATTCCTTAGCTGGCCGTACGAGTCACCTGCGCCCGGCGTCCACACCTGGGGTCTGCCGTAGCCGACGCGCGCTGTCGGACACAGTCGACTCGACGTCGACTCCCCCGGGATCCTTCGCCGTCCACGACGCATAAGACCTACGCATCAGGCCCTGCACCGTATGGTACAGGCTTGACTGGACTCGAGAGGCTCCAACCACAGGATTAAAAGGCTGGGAGGGCGGCCGCACACCTCCCAGCGCACGCGCAAGCATGGCGCCAAGTCGAGACATTGAGCTCAACAACCTCAAGTTCAAGGAGGACTCTCTCGGCCAGGGCAGCAGCTACAGCATGCACAATTTCAGCCTGCGTGAGCCCGTCTACGAGCCCACGGACCGAGCAAGCACCTGGAGCCGCTTCCTCCAGAGCTTCGAGCGAGATCCTGACCGGAAAATCGCCCCAAAGACGGCCGCTTCCCGCGCTCACGACATCGAGGATCACAACGAAGACGATAGCTTGGTCGACGACAACAACCGCTACTACGACTTGCAGCATGCCACCCTCGTCACCTCTAACCCGAGCCTGGCCCGGAAGCTCAAGGGCAGGCATCTGCAGATGATTGCCATCGGAGGCTCGATCGGCACCGGCCTCTTCATCGCTTCGGGCAGGGCTCTTTACAACGGCGGCCCGGCCTCTCTTCTCATCGCCTTCAGCCTCGTTGGCGGCATGCTCTATTGCACATGCCAGGCTCTCGGTGAGCTGGCCGTCAGCTTTCCCGTGGCCGGTTCCTTTTCAACCTATTCGACGAGATTCCTTGACCCGTCATGGGGATTTGCCATGGGCTGGAAGTGAGTGGAGTGAATGCTTCTTTCCCACGGACATGCACTGACCCTTTCGTCTCAGTTACGCCTTCCAGTGGCTCATCGTTCTCCCACTCGAGATCATCGCGGCCTCCATCACGCTCAACTATTGGGACAAGGAAATTCCGAGGGCCATCTTCGTCACCGTCTTCCTCCTGTTCATCATCGGCATCAACATGTTCGGGGTCAAGGGCTACGGTGAAGCCGAGTTCCTCTTCTCATTCATCAAGGTTGTTGCTGTGATTGGCTTCATGTGAGCATCCCCTCCCCTACCCTCCCCTTCGGCCATGATCGGACCTCTAACGCGCCTCCCAGCCTGCTGGGCATCGTCCTCAATATTGGCGGCGTGCCAGGGGATGGCTACATTGGCGGGAAGTACTGGCACGACCCCGGCGCTTTTAAAAACGGGTTCAAGGGCCTCTGCAGCGTCTTCGTCACGGCCGCCTTCGCCTTCGCTGGCACTGAACTCATCGGCCTCGCCGCCGCGGAGACCGCCAACCCCCGCAAGTCCCTGCCGACGGCGATCAAGCAGGTCTTCTGGCGCATCACCCTCTTCTACATCGTCGCCCTCACCCTTGTCGGCCTCCTTGTTGATTCCAGAAACCGGGATCTCACCCCGAACCCTACCAATAGCTCCTCGGTCAACATCGCCGCGTCGCCTTTCGTCATCGCCATTGCGAGCGCCAACATTGGGGTCCTCCCCCATATCATGAATGCCGTCATCCTCATCGCCGTTCTGTCCGTCGGCAACTCGGCCGTCTTCGGCTCCTCGCGCACGCTTGCTGCCCTGGCAGATTCGAATCAGGCACCGCACTTCCTCTCTTACATAGACCGCAAGGGCCGCCCCCTCATGGCCATCGCCGTCGCCTTCGCCATCGGCCTCATCTCCTACGTTGCCGACCTCGAGGCTCAAGAAACAATCCTCGACTGGCTTCTCGCCACCTCGGGCCTCTCATCCATTTTCACCTGGGGCTCCATCTGCTTCTGCCACATCCGCTTCCGCGCCGCCTGGCGTGCCAACGGACGCGACCCCAAGGAGCTGGCATGGCGATCTCAGGTCGGCGTCATCGGCTCCTACTGCGGCCTCACCATGAACATCCTCGTCCTCATCGCGCAGTTCTGGGTCGGTGCCTTCCCCATTGAGTATGATAAAATGACGGGGGGCGAAATCGCCCAGACTTTCTTCCTACGTTACCTCGCCGCCCCCATCGTCGCCATTTTCTACTTGAGTCACAAGCTCTACTATCGCACCAGCTTTGTGAAGATCAAGGACATGGATGTCGACACAGGCCGGAGGGACTTCAACCTCCACATCCTCGTGGCGCAAGAGCAGGAGGAGCGGAGATACTGGCCCACATGGAAGAAGGTGTACAAGTTCCTCTGCTGAGGGCAGTGAAACATGTGTCACGAGCAGCGGTCTTTTTTGGATTGAGCCTGGCGTTCATGGCGGTTTGGTGTAGTTGGACCTTTCCTTTTTCATCGTGTTGGATATCCCAGGCATGGCGCTATTGTCAGGTGCTTCGTATATATCCCCATCATTTTTTATATCACGAGACAATGCATAGCAAGCGGTGCCAGCCGCTCATCCTGGAACAACATGCTGAGCCGGAGTGAGAGCCGCGGAGATGCCCTCGGCTCTGACCCTCGAGCCTCTCGAGCCCGCCATCTATGTATCGGAACTTCACATAAACCCTACATGTCTCGGAGGCAATGTCTTGGGATCGACCTGATGGCCAATCATTCCGGGAAACCAATCCACTCTCCTCGTCTAACCGACCAGAGGCCAACAGATTCGGAGTATCTCAAATACCAGAGTTACACGCCCAGTGCACGGATGGTGCCAGAGGCACATGCTCACGGACATCTTCGCGCACACGCAGTTGCGTACGCACATCATGTCTCCTCTGACATAGTACAGGACAAGCCCAGGACACGTTTCGTCCCGTAGCAGAAAGCAACACCAGAACTCGACCTGTCCGCGCCACGCAAGCCGGGCCAGCCCCATCAGGCAACACCTTCGCCCCCCTCGTGTGCCTGGACCGACCTGCTCCCCGGGCGCCGGCTCCGCGTGCTAGCCTCGTGTCAGTTTCTGCCGAACTCTGTGGACCCCGAACCTCTGTCTGCTGGCCATGGTTGCCATGGGCGGGCTTCCCGAAACTCTGCTGATCAGCTCGGCAGCGGGCGGCCCAGTTCGTCTCAGGTTCCCGCGCAGATCATGGCATGGGCATGAGAGAGGCAATATATCTGCCACGGTAGAACGGGCGGGAGCGATCATGCGCGGGAACTACGTCCTTGGCTGGCCGACAGGGACACTCCTGGTCCGCCATGAACTGAGAAAGGGGAATTGGTATTCTGTCGTGCCGCTCTAACGAAGGTGATATCGTAACCCGGCGCCTGGCTGGAACAGGCATGCCGTTCGTAAGTGATGCTCTCATCCTGTGTGCCCAAGAAACCCGTCTAACTCCGTGAAAAAGTAAACCCATGCGCGCCCCGGAATATGTTCCAGAAAAGACCGTCTCTAATAAAGTATATCGCCTCCTCGCTCCCTGTATATCCTGTCTCAGACGAACCCGGCCCTTGAAACCGGAGGCGGAGGGGGCATGTCCGGATGTTCCAGTGCACCCGATCTGTCGCCTTCAGTCGAGCGACTCGCCGGCCTCCCATCCCCCTCGGCGGTCCATGATGTAACGTTCACGGAAGTGCGCACCGTGATGTTGGAGCCCGCCATTCTTGCCTGCGGTAGTGGCTGCGTCTGCCGGAGACTCAGGTCCATGGGCACACCGCGCTCAACGTCCCAGGACCGCGGCGTCGTGGCCTCATAGTAGTCGTCCCTCATCGGGCGCTTGTTCAACTCCATCTCCGAGCCATCGGGGCTGCCCATCTCCGCGCCCACGCGAGCGTCGTGGTGTGTGGAGGCGCTGAGGTCCAGGCTGAGCTGCTTCCCGCTCGCGACTTTCCAAGGGACGTAGGACGAGCGCTTCCCGCTGCTGCTGCTGTTGCTGTTGCTCCCGCCACCGGTGGACTTGGAGTTGGCACGAGAGTGCTTGCTGTTTGTCCAGCCGAAGCCGAAATTCTTGAAGAGAGGGCGGAAGGTAGCCAGGCAGGCCGCGATGATGCCAAAAGCCGGTTCCATGATAGACCACATGGCGACATCACTTTGGGGGAGTCAGTTTAGTTAAACCACGGAGGTATGGCATGGGATATGATACGTACATCGTAGCGTAGAGGAACTCGATGGAAATGTCCATATGACGGATAAAAGGGATGCGGACGATAGGCGCAATACCGGCACTAGGAGAGGTTAATGGACATTTAGACAGGTAGCTTTGCACTCTGTCACTACTCACACCATGCCCATGCTCAGTAGGACAGCAATGATGGCCTTGGTCCGCTTGTTGATGTTGACATTCCAGAGGATGGCGACGGGCATAAGACCCAGACACCAGTCCGATAGGGCTGACACGATGCTGTGTGCGTAGAAGGCGCTGGGAACGATGGTCGAGGGGATGCAAAAGCCATCTTCTCCGTAGAGCTGCCTCCAGAAATAGCCGATGGGGGTACACTGGAACATGAGAAGGAAGAAGAAGGCGACGGAAACGACGCTGATGAGGCCGAAGTTGACCCAGATGATCCAGATGTGCAGCCTTTTGGTGGCGAGGCGGAGGAGCACGACGCAGACAGACGCGCGGATGGCGAGAGTAAGGGGAGAGTAGAGGACTTCGCAGATGTACCATGCTCGCAGTGAGATGGCGGCGGCGTCAAGGCTGAGTTCCTGTATCGCCTTTCCTGTGGCGCCGTTGAGGACTCCGTGAAGGGCGACGGCGCCGTAGGCTGTGTACACGAGCTGGGAGAAAACAGGTCAGACATAAACGTCACTTGAAGGGTAGGAGTTTAAATAGCTGAGACGAACCATGGCGAGGAAGATGAGGTGGTCATCCAACGTGACCTTCTTAACCATGAAGATCTTGACGTACGCCCTCGTCAAGACGAAGACGCCTGACACGACGAGGAACACGAGCTGGACATAGAATAACTCCATACCCCTCGACCGGATGTCGGGCATTGGTTGCACTGCGTCCGCCATGCTTGTCAGGGCACTCTAACAACAGACAGACTGTGTCACGGAGGAAGGAAGAGGAGGTGGTGCAAGTATAACAAGGAGCCACTTGTGTTGTCCAAGACGAACGCCTCCCAGGATGCCTGGACTGTCAAGGGACAATGACATTCGAGGCATTGCAAGATGGGCCGAACTCTATTAAGTAGGCAGATGATAGAAACACAGCCGCCACTGGTCGCCCAGGCCGTCCGAACAATGATCCACGACAAAACGACACCATGTGCCAGAGAGCGAGGGGAGGGGTAGGTTGGTAGGACCAGGCCCGCCACGAACAGGCCAGCCGGACGTCCAAGAAGTCGACTTGTCAGGCATGTGAGGCGTGTGCGCTGCGTGGCCGGTCCAGGGTCCTCGGGGCGCCGTCGAGGTGCGACCAACGAGAGACGGGGCGCACAGACGATCGGGGGGCGGCTTTTCTTCAAACATCACGTCCAGATCGCGGACGAGCTGCGCGTTGTCTGCCAAGGGTCGATTCTTGATCTCGAATCCTATTCTCGTGGTCTTGGATGCTGGAGCTGTGGGGGTTTGCGTCGCGGAGGGTCCGTGAACGGGACCGACATATGCCCCCCTGTATCGACCCAGCACATATGTACTGCGCTGCTGGGAGCAAGTCAGAGGAGCATCATATCTCTGACGTAAAGCCCCGTGTGGAGTGCAATATTCTGAATATTGCAGAGGGTCTAAGCTGCACTATCAGGTCAGATTCCGCAGGCGAGCCGAATGCCATCAGCGAGTGGCAAAATGAGTGCATATCAGAGAAAGTGACAGGGGGCCGTCAGCAAAAAGAAACAATAATGGAGCCAAGCAGATACCATGACAAGTGACGGCCAGTCAAGCCGGGGAGGCCCCCCGTCGAGAACCTGCAACATTGCGAGTTGGAGGGCTGATGCCGGCTCGAGGCATGGCCGTAGAGAGGCAGTGTTCGCGCGTCGAAATGGGACGACGCTGAGTCGACTAAGTCCGCCAGTGCAACACGGGCTCAGATGGCAAGAAGAGCAGTTCTCGTCTGGTGTTTGGAACAGTAGCGGCTGCCGTCGGTCTCTCCGCGTCAGTGCGGACTGCTGGCCAAGTGGCCGACATGTCCGCAATACCTCGAGTGTCGCGGGTACCAGTCCTGGTCCTGTACGTACAAGTAGCTGTCCACAGCTCGCCTACAAGAAGGCAAGCAGCAAGCAAGAAACAACCCCCGCTGAGATCCTGAAAAAAAAACCGGAATGTGTCTTTGGCAGCGTGTTTCTAGACCGTCTCGCCGATCGAGAACGTGAGGAGTATTGGTCCGCCAGGGGCATCGGCTCGGAGGGTCCGTGCCTCTCAGATGTGACAGATCAAGAAGGGGGCCGAGCTCGTCACATTGCCGCTGGTGATTTCTTGATTTCTGATAAGCTTTATAGATATTCCTTCTTCTTGACATGGGATGTCACCAGCTTGCGCAAATTGTTCCCCAGTGGAGGGAGGGGTATTCCTCGATCCTGCTAGGTGATCGATCTGTGCTTCCCGGTTGCCGTCTGCTCATCAGATCTGCTGCCCCGCTGGCCTCGCAAGCTTTGTCTTTCTGGGTACGATGTCCGCTCTGGTTACGCAAGGCAGTCGGCGATGTTGCTCCCTTCGTTTGCGAACGAATGTATCTCGAACAAATTACAGGGCCGAGACAGGGAGGAGGCGACGACGAGTTGATGACAGACTGGCCATGGCCAAATCGCGGGTGAGAGTCCGGCGCCCGGGCCGAACATACTAAAAACAAGCCAGCAGGCTCTCTTCTCCCAGAGTTGCGTTGCTATAACAATTTTCATGCCTGCAAGAAGAAGGGTGCGGCCCGGCCGGGCTCTCTGGAGGCACCGCTGGACCCGGGCCCGATCCGAAGACCCACCCCGGGCCCGAAGGCGAAGGCGCCGGCGCCACGTTGCAGGTCACCCGCAAAGCCGCGAGCAGCCAGGCGGCTGATGATACGACTTGGCGGCCAAATGTGTCGGCTGGACGACTCAATGCCCAAGCGATGTCGTCATTGTGAGATTACAGCAGCACCAGCCCAACCCGACCCCAAGTCCCCGATGAGCTCGGAATCAAATCATGGGCGACGGTGCCTTTTCATATCCAGCAGAGGAATGGCTCCGAATCGAGATTGCTCTAAGGCTCTCGTAAGGAATGTGTTTTGTCAGGATCGGAGAGTGACGTTGTTGATCTGGCTCTTTACCATGTAGACTCCGATGACGAGGCTCCCATGGAGGAAATCATAACCACTGTATGTTCAAGAATGAAAACGCCTATTCCTACACTACTGAACCTGTTGCGATTGGCACGATAAGAGATCAACCCAGATACAGACAAACGCGACAGAACAGTGCCAGCAACGCTGAGCAACATCCGAGAAAATCTAAACACCACGAGCCAAGTTCCTGCTAACCCATCGTCCTGGCTACAGCGTCCCCGTAGCAGAACAGAACTTTTAGAAAAAGGAGAGCGAGAGGCTAAATCCTAACGCCGCAGTTTGACCGCAATCCGAAGCCGGATAGAGGGCCCAAGCTTGATCAAGCAGCCGCAAAAACCAACATCTCAGGCCGGCTTTGGCAGGGCTACAGCCATTGTCTTTGCCACGGAGGGCGCTGACTGCATAATCACACTGTAGGTTATCTCCGAAGAGGAGGAAGCCACCTGGGGGATAAGGAGGTGTGTTGAGGAGGATGGAAGGAAATATACATCGTTTCCGCCGACATCACCAAGCAGGAGACCTGCAAGGCTATCGACGCGGCCATGGAGAAGTTTAGGGCCGTCGATAGCCTGTTTAACAACCACACCGCAACGGGCGCAATCGAATCTTTCACACGCGGCATCAGTAACCGGTAAGTACGTTGTGATGGGCGTCCGTCTGGATGCCGTTGGGCTGGGTGGTGTCTTGAAGCGGTTGAGAAAACGACAACAGATTGAGGTGTTTGGTGTTGAGAATCTCTCAAGTTACATGGGTAGTGAGTGTGGGGTGACTTGCTGGTTGTTGCCCGCAGGACCCTGATTAAATTGTACCAGAAATTGAGTTGAAGCTATTCGCGGATGGAAATCTCCAGACGTGTTCCAGAAGACTGCGAGGTACAGAGGCACTAAAACGGCGCCACGAGACCCGACGGGGGATAGCGTGGCAAAGGTGAAACATGGAGGAGGACCCAAACAGGACATCCCTGCAGATCTTCCCCAGGGCGTTGTTTGTTGTGCTCGTGTTTTGCATAAATATGCAGGGGTATCGAAGCACCTGGAGCAACCTGGGACCCAGCGAGCTGCTCATCTCTGAAAAGCAGTGAGCATGAATTCAGCTAATGAAGCGCATGAACTTGCTCTCAATAAAAGTGCCTTGGAGAGGAACTATATCCAAGGTTGTACTGGGCCCCGGGCTAGCCCGAGCCACAGGCTGTCATCTGGTCTGCTAACAGTGCGGCTTTCAGACTAAAGTAGAGCCCGTCTTTAGAAAAGGGGAAACGGACTGAGCATGGCAAACAGCAAAAGCTTGTTGTTTGTTTGTTGTAAGACAACAAGTTGAGCGCAGCGCATGCATGTGAACGGAGGAGGGCAGCGGGCATGTTAAGGTGTTACTTGCTGGCTGGAGGAAGCCTCTCGATGCCTCGACCACCTCAGGGGTACAGGCCTAGCCCCTCACTACCAGGCAGGTACTGGATACCTATGTATCTTGCCCCGTCGGCCGCTCCAATGGAGGCTGCGCGTCCCAGGGGTAGCTTCCCTGGCCCGTCGCGTCTCTCTCCTTCCCTCTGGGGGGCTGCTCCCTCCTCTGCCCGGCACGGGAACGGGGGTTATCCCTTCAATTTGCCTTTCCAGGATCTCCGCCTTGTCAACCCTTTCCCACGTGTCGTGTCTGTCTCTCTTCTCTCCATCTTGTTTTTCCTCCTCCGAAGGTTGATCCTCGACACTTTCATTGTCAGACCGCACAGCTTTCGTCCCGCCCCCCGGCCTCGGAGACTCCCTCAAAACAGCTTCCACACGCCACCACATACGAGACGAGACGAACAGCGAGGTCGGCCCAGCATGTCTGCCACCGCGACCTACCAGCAGTTTCTTGCTGCTCCCAACTCCTCCCTGCTCGCGGCCAACGCCTCGTTGCACTACATCACCACGACTACCTCCCTCTCCGGTCCCACCGAAATCATCAAGCACTTCAACACCCTGCGCAACCAGGTCAAGAAGAAGAAGGAGGCCGTCCTCGATGCCATTGAGGGGCAGAACGCGCTCGTCATCGTTGCTGACACGACGCTCGAGTTCATCACCAGCGGAGGCGTCTACCTCCCTGGTCTCGATGACAACTTCCTCGCCGACCGCACTGTTTACATTCCCATTGTAAGATGAATTCTCTTTACCTGCCTATCTACTTGAGGTACCTATTTCCACTGGCGCCAAGATCTGACCGAGACTCCTTCCAGACACACATTGTCAACTTTGACGGCGACGGCAAGATCTCTCAGATCCGGCAGACCTGGGACCAGGGCGCCCTTCTAAAGCAGGTGGATGTTATTGGCAGGTCTGGCCGCAACTGGCCGATCCGCGACAGCCAGGAACAGCTCAAGTTGATCACCACCTGCCTCAAGGCCACCGGAAAGGTTGCGCCCTCCGCGCCGGACGCCAACGACATCATCATCCGCTCCCGCGGTAGCTCGCAAAACGTCATGCGCGATCCCCACGCGTCCCTGTCCCTGTTTGCGTCGCGTGAGCAGCAGGAGCTCGAGGCCTCGTCCGTCAACCCTGCCGTGTCACCGTATGCAGGCAGCCGCCCTCCTCAGAGATCCATCACCGACATCCTGAACGACGAGCCCCTCGACGAGCCCTCTTCTCCCAGCAACGGCCGCGCTCGTGACCACTCCCCGAGCAAGGGCGTCGCGCCCAAGAGTGGCTCTGGCAAGAACTTTGCGCCCAGCCGCCTCTTCGATGCCGACGAGAACGCCCCCGTCGTGCCTGTGTCTCCCGAGGGCGCCAAGAGCCCCGAGAAATTCTACCGCCCTCATCCCAAGAAGTACCAGCACTTTGACTTTGCCGACGGCTCCGACCCTCAGGATGCTGCTGACGCTGCTGCCGCCGCGGCATCCCACCGCCCCCGTTCCGCCAAAGGCAACAGCAATTGGTCATTCGAGGACTTCACGACGCCCCAAAAGGCGAGGGCTTCCAAGGTGTTCCGCCATCAGGACGTGCACCATTGGGGCGCGGATGGTGTCCATGAGCCCATCCAAGCCCCCCAGAAGGCGCGCCGTGATGCCGAGCCGCACTTTGAGTTCATGGATGATGGCGTGCCTTCCGGCGAGCCCCGTCAGACTCGCCCCCGTGGTGCTACTCACAACAAGGAGCAGCATCTGTACGAGAACAACCTCTACAACGAGGATGGCTCTGCACCTACCCCGGGCCCCGCTCGTGCCCTCGGCAACATCACCAACCTGTCTGACCGCCGCAAGGACTTTGACGCTCAGTTTGCCATGACGGATGACTCGCCGAACCAGGGTGGGCAGGTCCAGCCCAAGGTTAGCGACGACCGCCAGAAGGCAGTGAACATGATGAACGCCAACTGGTCATCCTATGACAAATCTCCCGCTACCCAAAAGGAGAACAAGCCCCAGCTGGCCAAGAAGACGGACGACTCGGGCATCAACATTGCGGGTGATGGAATGGGCGGCAGAAAGGGCACGAACCGAGACTGGCTGTACGGTGATGACGAACCCACCCCCAAGCCTGCGGCAAAGCAACCAGCAGCAGGCCAGAAGAACTTCTGGGACTTTTAAGCAGGCGAGGCAATCTCATCCATTTGGGGAAGATTGGAGGAGAAAAAGCGGCGTCTGAGAGCACGGCGCACTACTGACACACCCGACATTTCATTTTCCTTGCCCAGTTTGTATTTGACGACCTGCCATGTCTGCACACGGCTCACGATTCATGAGGGCTCTCCCACGTCCAGAGTTCAGCAGCTTTCCTTGCGTTTGTGGTGCTGTCTCAGACAGCCCTTGTGTACGGCATATCTGAGTGCATCATTCCTCCCACCCACTTGGCTTGCATGGCTGGATACTTGAGAGACTTTGGCTTTGTGCATGCGTCCCGAGGATGACGCGGGCATTTTGGGACGTTCCGTTGGAGGCAGGGCGCCTCTTTGGCTGTGTACCATCGAAATTGCTATTGTTAGGCTATGGGAAATATTTCAGTCAATCCTCTTCCGTTCACGATGCAGACAATTCGGTATCGATCGAGTAGACTAACTGAATTCGCAAGATGCTGGTGTTTTACATAAATGTGGGAAAGCCTCATGGCTAACCAGGCCCCAAGGCCTCGTAGGGAACCTCGGTCTTGGAGCAAGCGATGCTGCTAACTAACCAGCCCAACAGAGACACCTCGCCGCCGGTGGTGCAATGTGAGGGCAGAGAAGTCCATGTCACGACAGTCTGGTGCTCAGGTTGCCCCCAGTAGCTGATGCCGTATCCCGACCACCGTTACCGAGACCCTGCTGACCTGGTAACCCCTTCTCCGTCCTGTCTATACCATTATACACGCCCGAAATCTTATTCTCTCATGGTGCAGCCGGAGCCCATACAGTCCCGACCAGGTCGTCACGTCGCCGGGCGCCGTCACAGCGCGATCGCCCCCCTCCTGCTCTCCCTCATGTGCAGCAGGCCTTGCAGACCGCAGAAGACGGTGAAGCCCTACACGACACGGTGCATTAGCGATTCATTCTTGCTCATAACCCAACGGCGCTGCTCGTCCTGGGTGCTGGCCAGTTTGACGTCCAGCTTGTTGCGAGGCGAGGCCCTGCGGTGGCGGGAGGAACGCACAACGTAGACTAGGACTGTGACGAAGATGGTTTGCGCGACAGCAGGACCATTTTTGGGATCTTTGGTGTCGCCGACGAGCTCGTGGTGCTCCGCGTTGAAGAGCAGTCCGAGGACGCCGAGGATGACGATGGCGAAGATGGAGATGACGGTACTGTTACCCCGGAGGGGCGGTGTGTTAGCCATTTGATACTAGGATCTTTCGCTACGTATGCATCCATCGCCTCGACGGCGTCTGTGATGGCATGGGGCACGAGCGACGCAGGCTGCTGGTGGTGCTTCGCGGGAGTTGCGTACCAAGACCAGGCGTTGAGGGCGCTCACGACGGGCTTCATGGCGGCGGTGTCGCGGAGATTGCGGATCGGGATGGTCGTACGAAGGCTCTGGATTTCGGAGATGGATTGGGAGCTGGTCTTCGGGGAGCTGGGCGTGGTAGGCGTTGGAGTCGTAGGATGCTGGATGTAGTGTTCAAGCTTGGGAGCGACGACGTCGCAGGGGCAAGCTTCAATTCGGCGGCAGCTGGGAGGCGGCAGCTTTTGGGGCTGACCAATCACAGTGGGCCAGCATGGCTCACCGAGGGTCACCGAGCTCCCATTCTATGTTCCGGACTCTCGATGACGAAAATGGTTCATTTTGACACTCAGAGAGGAGATATTGCGGGAAATAAATGGTGAGAAGTGCACATGTTGAAATATTTGATCATATCATACGCGATGCCTCTAACATCTGAGCCAATTCTTCGCTATGTCACAACGGTAACGACGATACGAGCATCGACCCACCCCTAGATCTTTGACTTTGTCTTGCGGTCGTCCTTCAGGTTCTTGGAAAACTCCCCTGTGAGCAAAAAGTCTGGATACTTCATATCCTCATCCGTGCCGACGCCAGCGCCACCCTGCCGCCTCCAGGTGCCGCCATCGACGGGGATGATCTGGCCGTTGACGTAGTTCCCGGCGTCGCTGAACAGATACACGGTCGAGTCGGCAATGTCCCGCACCGTGCCCCATCGCCCGGACGGGACGGCAGCCTCGGCGGCCTTGCGGTCCGCCTCGCTGCTGGATAGACGCGCCATGCCCTCTGTGTCGGCGATGGGTCCCGGGGCAATGACGTTGCTCGTGATGCCGTAGGGGCCGTACTCGAGGGAGACGGAGGCGCAGAGAGAGTCGATGGCCGCCTTGGCCGCGGAGACGTGTGCCTGGAGTGGCATGCCGGTGTAGTGGAAGGTAGCGGAGACGAAAAGGATGCGTCCGCCGGTGGCGCCGCCGGGGCCTGGGTGGGGGTTCTTCTGAGCCGACTCGATGAGGTAGGGGATGGTGGCCTTGATGGTGTTGAAGGTGCCGAGGACGTCGATGTCCATGACGGCCTTGAAGGCGTTGGGGCTCATGGCGGAGATGGGAGCGATAAAGTTGCCGGCGGCGCCGGCGCTGTAAGGTGTGAGCATGAGTGAGCGAGGAAGCCGTGACCGGACTCACATGACAAAGTCGATGCCCCCGAGCTCTTTGGCGCATCGGTCTGCGGCGTTCTTGAGGCTCTCTGGCTGTTGTGTTCGGGTGCGGTCAGACAGGTGTCATCTCGAGAGCATGGGGAGGGAGGCCTTCGGCTTACGTTTCGGACATCGCAGCCGCCGATACCGATGACTTTGGCGCCTGGTCGCGCCGTGGCGATGTCCTTGGCCATTGACTCGGTCTTCTCGACATTGCGGCCGATGATGCAGGCATTGGCTCCCAGTCGGACGAGGGCTCTCGTCTGCGCGCTGCAGATGGTGCCGGCGCCGCCCGTTACGAATGCGACGCGATCCTTGAAGATGCCATCCTTCCAGACGGGGCTCACGTACTCGGATTCAGGGACAGGCATGTCTGCGTTGATGTGGTGTTGATGAGAGATCTCAAGCTGCGATGCGCTGGTCCAGAGGGCCCAAGAGGAGAGATACTTGTAGAAGTGATCGAAAATGAATCCGCTGAGGGGATTTGATTACGCGGATAAGTTTCGTATGTGCTGACGGCAAACCAAGGCCCTGGTGTTGAGTGATCATGAACCGGCCGAGTGAACTGACCTCGGCAAGTGGAGCTTTAACCATGACGGTGGCAGTTCCGGCCCCGATCCCCCATGTGCTACCCCGGATTTTACAGGTACATACAAGCCCGCCAACTGGTGTGGTCTGAACTGGGGATGGATGCTTATCGAAAGGGCTTGAAGGGTTTCATATTCTTGCATTGAAGGCCGTATCTGTATATCTTGTGGATTCGAAGGGTTTGTCTACTCTTAAGTAATGACTCCATTTGAGTCTGTTCATCCAACATAACGTCACAACGCCCATCCATGGATTCCAGAGGTACCAGCTGGAAGGTAGTTGCCGATTGCGGCCAGCTGGTGGCAGCAGCCCCCACACCGCCTGCAAGCTTACCTGAGCAGCCACTCATTAATAGAGCTTCGACCTTTAGGCCGATGGTGGTAGCGCTTCTCAACGGCGTCAAACTGCTCCCACGCTCCTCCTCTCCGACAACGTCACTCAACCTCCGCCACGGGTCGAGCAATTCCATCCGCAACCATGGCTTCCACGGGGGTTTCGTCCTTGAAGTTCGTGGGAACCGTTTCCCTCGGCCTCTTGACAGTGAGTCCTTTTCAACCCGCCTTCCTGTCCCATTGCAGCGCAACTCCCGCCGGTCCGGGTGACGCCACCATCTGATCGATGCCTTGAGGGGTCGAGTCGCCGTCGCAACAAGCGGCCCCGGTTGCCAATGCCACAGGAACACCAAGCTGACTTGTCTCTCAGGGCCTCTCCTACTCTCTCTCTGCAGTGTCCATCCCGTCCATCCTCTCCCTCCCCTCGGCCTCCTCCGCCTCCCGTGCCTTCCAGAACCTCCTCACGACCTCGACGCTCCAAAGCCGCATCCTGACCGGTCTCTCGACAACCTCCCTCCTCGCCGCCTTCTTCTTCTCGCCGCGCTCCTACCGCCACCCCTACCTCCTCTACACCTCGATCCTCGCCTTCACCGCCGGCTTCTCCGAGTACATCACCCCCTACATCCTGAGCACCACGGAGGACGGCTCGTCCCGCCAGGACGCCGCTGCCCGCCTGGCCGCCCGACGTGAGCGCCTCACCGCACGCGCCTCCGCCCGCACCGCCAAGATGGAGGCCAGCTACGAGGTTCTCGGCGACGCCCAATCGGACGGCACAGGCAGCGAAGACCTCGATGCCGAGGAGGAGAACCTGAACGGCGAAGAGGTCCGCGTCGAGGTCGTCAGCTTCCTCAAGACGCAGTACGTGCAGACCGCCGTCGCCTCCCTCGGCTTCCTCATGGCCGTCGTCGGCATCTGGGGCGACGGCGCCGTCCAGGTCTTCCAGACCGAGACAGTCGTCTTCCAGGTCTAGGCCTCTTCACGGCCGGACTGCCTTTGCTTCATACGGTGTTGGGTGTCAAATATGTGGGAATTGGGATTATATTTTGCTTCTGAGCTCCTGCTCTTTCTTTTTCCGTGTCTCTCGCCCCTCTCAGATGTACGGGGAATTCTGCACATACGCGAAACGGTTGTGCGGGAGGAGGTCCCCCCCTCCCCAGGTACCTACTGGCTATCAGTCGCCGGGCTTTCCTGCCGGCTTCTCGCTGTAGTATGCACATAGCTGAGATGCGGTATGGTGAAAATAGACCATGCATCGCACATATACGACCGATGCCTTGCCTCTATGCTTCCAGACCGACCATCTGTCACGACTTGAGCCTCGCCGTCCCGGCCATGTCATCTTGCGCATCCTTGATGAGAAAGCTAAACACACCAGCATGTTACTACTTGTGCTTTAAAATCAAGCGGGGGAGTTGGACACGCACTTATACCACAGCACCGTCGGCGCAATCGTGCCCAGGTGCCATAAGCTATGCGCGTCGAAGGCACCCCACAGCGGGGGGAAGTCGAACAGCTCGAGGCTCATGACGGTGATGACACAGGCGACGGCGATACCGGGCCATATCGCCCAGGGCCGGCGCGTGCGCTTGTATTTGTCGTAGCTGAACCAGAGCCACAGGACGTTCTGGATCATGCCGACGACGACGTTGGCGGCCATGTTGTAGGTGTAGTCCCACTGGACGCCCTTCAGGTATCCGACGTGAAGGACGTAGAGGAGGCAGCAGAAGAGGCCCCAGGCGCGACGGACGGACTGGCGGCGCGGGGTCTTGCGGTCGAGGCGGAAGACGCAGATGGGGGTGTAGTAGAGGCCGTAGAGGACGGAGGCGCCGGCGGCGAAGTAGTCGAGCTGCTCTGTGGCGGTGAAGTCGCGGGTGTGGAAGATGGCGGAGAAGACCCATGAGGCCATGCCGACGTAGGCGAAGAGTTCGTACCAGGGACGCAAGGGGTAGGAGGCGGGGATGGAGTCGCGGACCTTTGCGAGGCCGCGTCGGTGGGCGTAGAGGTTGCCGAGGGAGAAGGCGACGGAGGCGGGCTCTTGCATGCCGGCGAGGCGGTGGAAGGGCCACTTGCCGTGGAACTGGACTATGGGCTTGGGAGGGTCGGCGGCGACTCGGCGGGCGGTGATTATGTGCTGACAGGTGTAGTCGCATTCGGCAGGGCAGGTCCAGAAGAGGAGGCGTCGGTGGATGGCTAAGCAGGGGATAACTGTCAGGCTCCTGTGTAGGTACCGGCAGAGAAGGGAGAAGGTCGGAGATGCATACGAATCGGTGTTGGGACATCAACTTGGCAGTTTTCCTCCTTGCAGACCTGGGACGAGAGATTAATTAGCGGGTGCTGTTGCGAATTGGTAGCAGGTAGAGGGGGAGAGGGAGGGTATCACGAACTGCGACGCATCGCCGGAACTCGGGCAGACGGTCGCCCGTCGAGGCGTCGGCGGACGCTGCGAGAATGAGGAGGACGGAGACGCTGAGGAGCAGCGCTGGGAGCCGCATCCTCAGTCCGGAGAGCGGCATCATGACAGCGGCATGTGTTGAAGCAAAGGAAAGGTTGTGTGCCTTGCGAGCAGGCACGCGCGCGGGTTGATGAAGGAGCCCGCTGGGTGATGCTCCCTGGCGCCAAGTTCCCCCTGTGGGCTCGCTCCATGTTCGATTGTGGGACTCGTGTGTAGGATGAGATACGTCTACGCCTGGAGTGCTGGGAACCTTATTGGTTTATCCCGCTCCCGCTATTTACATCTGACTTAGGTAAACAACAAGGTTAGCTGGTGTGTTTTCGCCGCCTCAGCGACTCCCTTGACCTTCTCGACCTGCTGTACAATCTTCGTGTAGTGCGGGAAGTCTTCCTTCATCTGCAACCCGATAATCAGGCCCCACTGGAAGAAGATGTATACGTATATGTCTACAGCGGTTGTTTCTGAGCCTGCGGCATAGGTCTTGCCCTTAACCCTGTCGTCGATCCTCCGGAAGTACGATGCGACAAGCTTCTTCCCCTGCGCGCGTATGTCATCGTACGCATTCTCGTCGGCTGCGAATCGCTGGGGAGCAAGAGCTCGGCCGAATCCTAGTCCGTGGACTGTTCCGGACAGCCAAGAAAGCCACTCGTAGACCTTGGCTCGTTCGACACCCTCGGCCCCGAGCAGCTTATGAGGCCCAGGAGCAAGGAAAGAAATGTAGGTGAGAATGGCGGGGATTTCTGTGATCGAGACACCATCCGCAGTAACAAGAGCCGGGACGTATCCTGTCGCACTGATGTCGAGGTACTGCGCGTGAGAAAAAGAGCCGTCGGCGGCCTCGAGGCCGTCGGGTCCCCATGCCATCTGGACAGAAGTATGAGGGATGTCCAAATGACGAAGAACAGCCAGCGGGACGACCGAGCAGGCCCGGGGCGTCCAGTAGAGAGTAGGGAGGTTCGACATGTTTAAGAATGTCGGCTTATCCTGTAGAGGGGGTAAATGCTCGTGACAGTTGAAGGGACAGCTGTCTTTATAAAGGCCTAAATGTCTCACGAAGCTCCACTGTACCTCAATCACAAGCTTGTCGATCAGCGACAGTATTCAAGTTCGGCTTTTGCTTTTCGGGGTAGTATTCCTCTCGGGGTTTGCTTGGTTTGATAGGTGTGCTGCTGACATATCCGCGTGGCCTCGACTTTGCTCCACAGTCGTGTTGGATGCGGAGGGAATGGAACTTGCGTGCGTTGGTGCCCGCGCCAGGCCCTACTAGTCTCTGCAAGGGGAGGTCAGGCAGAGACGCCTCGATGCGGATTGTTCAAGTTTCCATGGGTTCCGGGCGCAGTACGAGCTTATATCTGCTGGAGAGTGTCGCATCTGGACTCCCCGTCCGGATCTTGAGGGGAGGCGCGGCCCACTACGAAGCCCGCCCCGGACCCGGCGGGGCGCTGTGGGGCCGGACTTGTCTGCCGCGCCGGAGCTATGTGTTTTTACTGAGCAACCAGACAGAGGAACCATCCGAGACTTCGTGACATATTCTCACCGGCACTCGGTTATTCGAGATGATGACCAGGAGTTAGGTAATCCCGGTAAGTAGCGGTGCAGTCCGTTTATCTATATTTTGACAGAACAATCTGCAAGCCTGTCGGAGATGAACGGGACGAGATGAAAGAATGGAAGCTCTTTGGCCATTCCTTTTGCGCTGCGCCCTGGGAGGTTGATACACACTTGATCTTATGACAGAGACAACCAAAATCGGCGTCAATCGCCACCAGACGGCCCAAAATTTTCCTGTTTGTAGTCAAGGAAGAATTATGCACCATGTCAGCACTTGATCTGTCCATGTGTCAGGAAATGAGCGGAGGCGTGGCCAGGGGAACCGCACGGCACAAGCGTTCAGACAGGTTGATGAGATGTGAAGACAAGCCTGCAGTCTGCCGTCACTGGTGCTGAGTTGACAGATTATCTCCACCAAATGCTTCTCAGTCTCTGGCGTGGCCGCCCGGGTCCATGGAAGCGCGGCCTGGCTCTCGTCCTACCATCCTGGACACTTACACACAACCTCTGCCACCCCAACGTCCCTTGCCACATCTACCCTTACTCCCCCAGCTTTAACATGGCCGAGGCTACACTCAACGACATCCTAGCCCAAAAGTCCGATGGAAGTAGCTCGAGAGTCACTCCCGCGATCGATTGGCGCTCCATCAAGCCTGAGCAGGTCACCCACCTAGGTACGAGAACATCATGGGCGCCTACGTAGACGACATTGAGAAGCAAGCTACGATTACTACCGACTGAGCACCAGAATTGGACATTTTCTCGCCGCCAACTGTCAAAGACTTGGAGTCAGGATACCTCCACCGGCTGATCGCTTTACCACTCCGAGCGGGCATCAAGTCCCGACCTCTCGCTTCGGCTCAGGCACGACAATGCCATCCCCAGGCCTAGTCGTCTGAAGCCATCCTCCTCCTTCGTTTCAGGAGCCGACCGCCTCGTAACAAGTGCCGTCAGCCGGGCTGCAGACTGGTCGACCGGCAGCCCCAATGAGACAGCACTCTTCTACCAACTGGCAGGCTACGCCAGGGAGGGGGGCGCTCGATATGCATATGCGCTCACGGAAGACGAAATCGTCGTTGTGCAATTCTTCTACACCAATGGTTCGAATCACGACGTCGGGTCCGTTACCTCGCCATCTCCCTGGACGCCTGCGGCGGCGCAAAACTGACAGCCCGCCTTGCACTCTGGGCTCTTGCGAGGATGAGCCTTCCCGAAAGCCGAACTTTTCACCATTTCCTTGTTCTGAGCTCTGGTTCTGGGTTGCTGGTTTTGATATTGTGGTTCTTGGTCACCTGTGTCCAGTGGAGTTTGGGGGGGGAGGGGGGGGCCTTTATAGACCTGTTGTTTTGGTTTTGGGATAGTTGCAGAGACAAAATATTGCAACTTGCAACTAATAAATCGTGACTTTTCGAAAATGCTCACTCGCTGCTTCAAAGTGCCCGCTCCTTGGAGAGGGAAAACTTGAGATGAATAAGCCGAGCCAGAGTGGGACGAACCGGTCGGTACGCCCGGCACTTTCAGGGTCCAGCCGATCTCAGGCTTAGATCAGAGCGGCTTCCTTCATTCATGATTTCCGGCACCCCGACTGGAACCAAACTTCAACCACATCAACATCCATCCACCTAGACATTCAACACAACAGCATCTCGTGCGACCTTTTTGTCAACTTAGCCATACATCTCACATATTTGAAGCCATATACTCACTGCCTAGCACCATGTTCACGGGCATCGTAGAAGAACTCGGCAGTAAGTCCCACTGACTCATCCCAACCCCTCCCTCTACGCCCTCACTCACTCACATCTTCCACAGCCGTCACCGAGCTCAACGCCCAGGACGAGACAGGCGGCACCTCTCTCACCATCACCCTCCCCGCCTCCTCCGAGCTGCTCTCCGACGTCCACCTCGGCGACTCCATCGCCGTCAACGGCGTCTGCCTCACCGTCACAACCTTCACTCCCACCCCGCCCTCCTTCACCGTCGGCGTCGCCCCTGAGACCCTGCGCATCACCGACCTCGGCACCCTCACGACGTCCTCACGCGTCAACCTCGAGCGAGCAGTCCGCGCTGACACCCGCATGGGCGGCCACTTCGTCCAGGGCCACGTCGACTCCACCGCCTCCATCCTCTCCGTCACCCCCGACGGCAACGCCCTCACCTTCCGCTTCTCCCCCGCCGACCCCGCCAAGCGGGCCGAGCTCCTGCGCTACATCGTCTACAAGGGCTTCATCGCTATCGACGGCGCTAGCTTGACCGTCACGAAGGTCAACGATGACGAGGGCTGGTGGGAGGTCATGCTCATCGCCTACACTCAGGAGAAGATCGTCACCGCCGCCAAGAAGGCCGGCCAGACCGTCAACGTTGAGGTCGACATGATGGCAAAGTACGCCGAGAAGAGCCTCGCCGCCTACGTCCAGTCCAACACGGCGCTGACGCAGTCGGTCGAGAGCATCGTCAAGAAGGCCCTGGGGGAGCAGAAGTAGCAGCCCGAACGAGTGACGTTCTGAATGATTCAGCGGCGGCGTGCGTCGTTGGAGGTGTAGAGGCGGTGTATCTGGCGAGCCGCATCGCCGCCGTCTCGTGCAACTCGAGACGCTGCCGGATTGGGCGGCATGCTTGAGGCCTTATCGACCAACGGGAGGGCGATGTCGTTCCCAATGACCCGGCAGCCTTCAGTAGAGGCGAGCAGGAAAGGCTCTCCCGAAAAAGAAACTTGCCGGACTCTATCTCTGATTTCTATGACGATCTTACCCCTTGCCGTCCTTTCACATGTGGCTTGCCATGCTCCAGTTGACAGCGAAGTGAAGCTGGAAGTGCTTTCTGTTTTCATATGCATCTCGTCATGGTCAGCCTCACTATCGATGATCATCGCCACAAGTGGCCGTGGTTGTCAAATGTTCTATGCGCTATATCGAGCGCCGTTGTCTGATTGTATCGGGTCAGGCCCGGCTCGTGATTCTCATATCAAGTCATCCCATTCCCATCATACCTCTCTCATCTTCCCTCATTAAAACAACAGCATGTGTAAAATGTTTGAACTTTTTCACCATGCACGACAGACACCTCTCGCGCCTCACCGGCGTCATTTCCTCTGCCTTGACTAACCGCCGTGCTCCTTGACCAGGCCGGCGACCCTGTGAGCCAGCTCCTCGGCCTCGGTCCGCGTGGCGGCCTCGGCGTACACACGGCAGGCATTCTCCGTGCCACTCGCACGGGCGAAGGACCGGCCGCTGGTGTACTTGTTGACGGATTCGTCAATGAGCTCCTGCAGGCCGCTCGGGCTCTCAAGACGCCTCTCCGCATCGTATGTCTTGAAGAGGTCCTTGTTGCCGACCTCAACCCTGACGAGCTTGTTGGGGAGATCGTTGTATGTCTGCGCCCAGTCCTTGAGGGTCCACTTCTTGTGGGCGAGGATGACCTCGATGAGGAGCATGTCGGAGAGGGCGTCGCCGACGGTCTGGTTGACGAGGTCGCTGAGGGCGGCGAGGATGTCGAGAGCGTCCTTTTGCGCGGGGGACTGGGGCTGCTTCTCGCGGAAGGCCTTGCGGGCGTCGGCGCTGAAGAGGACGGTGCCGTGGCCGTTGGCCTCGAAGTAGCAGCCGACATCGAACTTGAGCGCGGCGTGGTGCAGGTACTTGACGCCGGTGGGTGTGCAGACGACGGGCAGGTGGAGGTGCTTCTCAATGTAGTTGGTGCTGGCGCCGTTGGCGTATGCCGTTTGGACGACGCCGATCCTCAGGTCCTCCTCGAGGCCGGCGTCTCTCACGAGGTCGCCGACGAAGGAAGCGGCCAGGGACGATATCCGGTCACCGTCCAGCATGAAGAAACCGGTGTCGGGGTCGGTCCAGTAGTAGATCAGACGGTCCGCATCGCCATCGAAGGAGCAGTATCGGGTGCCGGGAACGGGCTTGGGCGAGGGAGGGGCCTTCTGCCTCGTCTTGACGTAGTCGGCACCGGCCTGATCATGATTGTTAGCATGGAGAAGGTAATTAAGTAGTCCACGATTGACGGTGCACTTACATCGAGGTTGAGCACCTCAGGGCGAAGAACGTCATCGTTGACGACGTTGACATCGAAACCGGTCTTGTCCGTCGGCACGTACTTCAGGAACTCGGTCAACTTGGGACCACCGACGCCATTGGCGCAGTCGACGGTCAATTGGCCCTGGATCTTGCGGCCCTTGAGAGCCTTGACGAAGGCATCCGCGAACTTTTCGTAGTAGCCAATCTCGCTGACCGTGCCGTAGGCCTGGGGAGTTCCTTGCGTGTTGAAGGCTCGGACCAGGTAGTGGAGCTGGGGAGTGGTGAGGATCTTGTAGTCATTGGCCTCGATGTCAATGGCAGCCAGGGCATCAGCAAGGGCCGTGGCGAGGCCGTGGCCGGAGGGACGGGTGTCACGGCCGTAAATAACGCGGCCGGGGGTGGAGAGGTCGATCTTGAGCTTGGAGGCGAGCTCCTTGTAGGTGTTGAGGAGCTCGTCGTGGGACTTGCAGTTGACCAGGGACGTGGCGTGGACCTCCCAGTCTTGCTCGAGCATGTCGCCCTGGGGATCGACGACCTTGACACCATTGTCGGCAGCGGGGTTGTGGCTGGCAGTGATCATAACACCGATGGCAGAACCGCCGAGCTTGCGGCTGCGGAGCCCAGCGAGAAGACCGACTCGGAAGGTGACGCCGTCGAGGAGGTCAGCCTTCATGCGGAAGCCGGCGGTGCCATACTTGAAGGTCTGGCCCTCCACAATGGGGTGCTTCTGGGAGGCGGCGAGGAACTTGTCGTCGGCCATGATGGGCTGATGCTGGGGGCTGGAGAGGATCTCTGACAGAAGACCGAAGAGGTGGGAGGGGAGAGATTCGGTGGACGGTTCTTGAGAGGGAGGACGTGGTATGGGCGGCACGGAGAGGTTGAGGAAGAGGGAATTATTTATTGGGAAGCAGCTGGAAAGTTGGCCTGGGAACAGGAACAAGAATAGCAGCAGTGCCCACCGCCACGAGGCCGGCAAACCTCACATCAGCTCCCAAGCCAAGTGGGGTGACGGACAGGAAGGATGGGGCGGGATCAGACTGTTGGAGGGGCTGAGGGGTTGGTGAGATGCTGAGAGGGGCCGCATTCAGGGGGAACGAAAAGGGGAGGGGGCAGCCGCTGCTTTAATATGTCCCCTCTCCGATGGGCCAAGACGGAAACGAAGGTTGTTCAGGGCTTGGAGCAGCTGCCCTCCTCCGGGCTAAACGCATCAAAAAGTTATTATCATAGACTCCAAGAAATTTAATACATGTATATGACGTTTTAGCAAGCTTTCTGGCTGGGCTGGGCGATATGTTAGCTGTCATCAGCTGTGTGTATCCCAATCGCACATGCACGGAGCTGAGAGACAAAGCAGCGGCATCTCCTGGCCCAGCCCGTTGCCAGGTCTCAGCCCAGTGCACTGCCGTCAGCTGCAGGGAGTTCCCCTCAGCGAGCATTGACCCCCCCCCCCCCCCCCCCCCCCCCCCCCCCCCCCCCCCCCCCCCCCCC
>BCIA01000003.1:3339918-3385821 GCA_001599815.1 Furcasterigmium furcatum
CCCCCCCCCCCCCCCCCCCCCCCCCCCCCCCCCCCCCCCCCCCCCCCCCCCCCCCCCCCCCCCCCCCCCCCCCCCCCGCCCGCCGCAACGTCACAGTGGCTGATTTTAGTGCCCGAGAACAGTGGATCCCCCTCTCCCTGGGGCCTGCACGTGTTTTCGTGAGGGCGGAAAGTCACCCGTCGTCTCTACGCGTCACCGAGTCGCGTCTTCCTCTTCAGCATCTCTAACTTTACCTCAGGCGCCCCCTTGTGCTGCCTTATGGAGTGACTCGCGCCCTCCCATCGAAATAAGTTCTGGCAACTTAGGTAACTCACTTGGGTCGAGTCGGGTGTTTTGGATCCTTCGCCCTTTTGGAACCGCATTATTACAATGAGTCCAAGCCTGGCCATTCCCCTCACTCGACTTCAACATGGGAGCTCATGACGACCTTGCAAACCCTCTCCTGCTCGACTGGGTCAAGGAATGGCTGGACACGGCCAGAGAGCGTAGCTCAAAAGGAATCACCACCTACAAGACGGCATACGAATCTCTCAAAGCATGCCCCATCACCTTCGAGCACCCCCAACAGCTTACCCAGCTGAAGGGCTTCGGCGACAAGCTCACCGGTCGCCTGACGGATGCGCTCAAGAAACATTGCGAGCAGAATGGCCTTCCAATGCCCGAGGACCCTCGACGAGCCAAGAAGGCTAGGAACACAGCTGGTCAGGCCGAAGGGGATGATGCGGCCCAGCCCAAGAAGACTCGCAAAGCCAAACCATACGTGCCCGCATATCGCTCCGGAGCGTATGCCCTCGTAATAGCACTGTCGACGCTCGACGAGAACGGCACGGGTACCTTGACTAAGGCCGAGCTTATTGAGCTGGCACAGAGCCATTGCGATGCGTCCTTCACTGCCCCGAGTGATCCTACAAAGTTCTACACGGCGTGGAACTCGATGAAGACATTAGTTGACAAGGAGTATGTCACCGAAAAGGGTCGCCCTCTGAGACGGTACGCCCTCACGGACGAAGGCTGGGAAGTTGCGAAACGGATCAGACAGACGGCAGCCGGAGGCAATCTGGCTACAGGAGGAAGTGCATCCGCCAGTGCGACCGGAGCCCAGCCAGCGCGAGGCCAGACAGGATCCACGTCCTTTTTCTTCCCGACCCAGAGGGAGAGATCCGAATCTATTGAGGCCATTGAGCAGCCCCAGCCCAAGTCATCCTTCTCAGACGTGGTCGCCGATGGTCCGGTAATCACAGACGATGCCTCCCTCCCTTCCTTCACGCCCATCCGAATAGACCCTGGCACCTTCACCGTCCAGCTTCTCCTCGATGTCCGCGAGGTCCGCGCAAAAACAGACCGCGACTACATGCAGGAAGAGCTCGCCAAAAAGGGCGTCAAACCAATCATGCGCTCCCTCGAGCTCGGGGATGCCCAATGGGTCGCCGTCCCCAACAATCCGTCGGTACTCGCTCGGCACGGGGCGGACGTCGGAGCCAGCGAGGTGGTTCTCGACTGGATTGTCGAACGCAAGCGTCTCGACGACCTCGTAAGCAGCATCAAAGACGGCCGTTTCCACGAACAAAAGTTCCGCCTCGGCCGCTCAGGCGTCCGCAACGTCATCTACGTCATCGAAGACATCGCCCTCGACGCAGCCCACCTCGGCCGCTACGAAGAGTCCGTCCAGAGCGCCATAGCCACCACCCAGGTTGTCAACGGCTACTTCGTCAAGAAGACCGCGAAGATGGACGACACCATCCGCTACCTGGCCCGCATGACCGTCACCCTTAAACGGCTTGTCGAATCCCGGCCCCTCTTCGTCATACCTACATCCGCCATCACGACGCAGAACTACCTCCCCATCCTCCGCAGCCTCCGCGCCAGCCATCCCGACAAGGCCTACTGCATCACATACCCGGCCTTCGCCTCCCTCGCGTCGAAATCAGAAACCCTCACCCTCAGAGACCTCTTTCTCAAAATGCTCATGACCACTCGGGGCGTCACGGGCGAGAAGGCCCTCGAGATCCAGAAGCGATGGCGCACCCCGCGCGACTTCGTCGCCGCCTTTGAGGCATGCGGCCCCGGCGAGGCGGGCAAGAAACGCAAGCGCGAGCTTGTCGCCAATGCTACAGGTGGACTCGTCGGGAGGAAGAAAATCGCCAAGGCCGTCAGCCAGCGGATCGCCGAGGTCTGGGGCGATGCCTGAATCTGTCTCATGTTGCTGCGCGGAGGACGCGGCGCATAGACTCTGCCGTGACTCCTTGGCTTGAACACGGCTCCGAAGGGACGTTGTTCGACCTGCCTCTACAAAACTGTGTGATTCTCCAGGCAAACTGTACAGTAACGATTGTCACGATGAACGGATGCGAGGAGCACATGCATGTTCCTGCAATTACACTTGGTATTTAGCCTCTACCAATGATACAGCCCAATAAGTCAAGTATGCCGAATGTGCGGGTAAATCGCTACAAGGACGATCCGTCGATCCAGTTCGTATCAATGTACAGGCATGCCCGCTGCGCGGTGCTCAAGTTGACTATGCAACACTCCAAGCTCGTGTGGGACGGGCCAATCTAGCGGCCGTCCCACGATATCCATAAGACATGATCCCGGCACGACGAGCTCTCACTCGCTGCCCGCTTCCGAATCCTGAAACATCCAACGCCGCGATTTGATGGTGGCGAATATGCAACTCCGATCCCGTCGTTAATGCGGGACGAAATGTCGGGAGTGCTGGTGAGTTCCAATCGGACGAAAATAGTGTTGATGAAGCCAAAAAAGGGGGTGTTGTCCCCTGAACCAGACGCCTTTAAAATCCCAATGCAGCCGCGCCATGCAGGATCCAATTCTCGCAGCCTCTCTTTCTCTTCTTCTTCCTCCTCCTCCTCCTTTCTCTGTGTCTTCGTTTCTCCTTCTCTTTCCGAGTCATCATGAATGGTCGTGACAGAGGTGGTGGTTGATTAGACATTGCCGCTTAGTGTGCGGAATCGATCCTCGAACGCCTTAACTTTCTCCGCATCCAGAATACGCTGGAGCTTCCTCGTTTCACGCACGGCAGCCTCGCGCTCCTCTTGCAACGTGAGGACCTCGATCTGCGCCTGGCTCATGCGAGCAATTACCTCCTGCATCTCCGTGTCGGCCTCTGCGAGGGCCCGCTCTAGATCAGATACCCGAGAGCGAAGCTTGTCGACCTGAACTTCATCCTCGATCGTCATCTTGGGTAGACGGCGGGGGGACCGGGGGGATTGTGGGAACATGGGGGACGCGAGCGGGCTGGGGCCGTGACGAGGTGAGATGGCCCCCTTGCTAAGCGGCGACAGAGCACCCCGCTTGAGCTGAAGGCTATTCGCCTCCTTGAGCTCCTTGATCTGCTCCTCATGTCGGGCGACACGTTCTTCTGAAGCGGTCTGCGCGGCCACAAGTTGCTCCTCAAGGACGCGAAGGCGTCCTTGTAGGCTGGTGATCCTCTCCACATTGCCCTTGCGCTCGGCGTCACCACGCGCCACGGTGTCGGTCAGGCGCTGTCGAAGGTTGGCGTTGGCAGCAAGTTGTTGTCTGACCTGAGTAGCAAGTTCTTCGATACGCCGGGCAGACTCCCGCAGCTCGTCCGCAAGGGCGCGCTCAGCACCCACATGTTGTGCTTCGCTCTCGTGCAGGCCGTCAAACTGCGTCTTATACGTGACAGCCTCCTGCAAGGCCGCATCGCGCTCGGCCGTTGCAGATGCAAGGGCCTGTTCCAGTCTCTGAATGGCTAGTTGCGTCTTCTCGCTTTCAACCTCGCTGTTGCCGCTGGCTTCCATGGCCTTGATCTTCTCCAGAGAGTGCTGGTAGGCCGACTGAAGTTCTCTGAAAGACGCACCCAGCGAGTCCGAAGTCACAGGCTGGCTGCCTTGAGCGCTCTCGGCGCTAGAGCGAGCAAGGGAGGGGGGAATTAGGATGTCCTTCTCCTGCAGCAAGACCCGCAGAGAGGCAATCTCCCCTTCGGCTCGATCAAGGTCCATCTTAAGACCTGCAAGACCCTTCTCGGCTTGCCACTTGTGCTCAACAGCATCTTCGGCACGTCGTCTCAGGACCTTGATTTCGTTGCGCAGGTCCGATACGTCCTTTTCGAATCCCGCCTTGCCCGGGGACATGGTGAGCAGGCGCTCCTTCTCAAGCTCGAGAACTTTGATCCTCTTCTCGTTCTCGCGGTTCTGAAACTCTTGCCGGTCAAGAAGATTGCGCAACGCGTTGTGGAGTGCATCCCTCTGTGCTTCCACATCTTTCAGCCGGTCCGATAGTGCCTCCCGAGATTCGACACCGCCCTTGACAGTGTTTGACCTAGTAAGACTGTTGGGGGCTCTTTGTGATCTCAGACCGGCAGTCATTGAATTTGACCTAGACAGCGCGATGGAAGACCTGGAGGAGGGCGGGTCATCACTCGGCTGCCGCGTGTTGCGGAGGTTTCTGTTCTCCGACTTGAGGGTTTGCAGTTCCTGCTGCATCTTCGTCGACTCATAGGTGAGGTTGGCGTACTCGGAAGCCTCCGCCTCGAGGCCCTCGACGCGGGCTTTCAACTGCGGTACGATCTCATCTCGAAGGTTGTCGCGCTCATTCGAGGCCTCTTCGAGCTCACCTCGGATGGCCGAGAGCAGGTCTTCAAAATTATTCTTGACCGTCTTTTCCTCCGACAATCTCCGTCGCAGATCATCGCAGGTGTTTTCCAGTTCCCTGACGCGCCCATTGGCGTCGACGCTGTTGATGGCCGCCAGGTCAATCTGCGATGCTCTTTCCGCGAGTTCCTTGATCTGCTGATCCAGTGCTTTCCGCTTGGTCCGCTCCTCCTGGACCTTGTTTGTAAGCTCAAGCGTGATGGAGGCCTTTTCTTGCTCAGCTCTCCGCTGGATCTTTTCCACCTCTTCCTTGTTCTGATCATACTCGCTGAATTTTGTAGAGCTCACGCCAGAGTCTGAGAAGTAATCGCTCGTCCTCTTATTGGGCGCTTGCGGGTTACTGATTTCTGACTGGAGCCTGTCGACCAGGTCTTCCAGGTCCATCTCTCGCCGGATGGACGCGGCCAGCTCGGCGCTAATGGCCTTCAGCTCGTCCTCCATTTCTTGAATTTGTGCCGGCGGTGAGGGAGTGGAGGCCGGTGGTGGTGTGAGAAGGTTCGATTCGAGGAATCCGAGAGGGTTGATGGATGATGCATTTGTTTTGGAGCCTTTTCTGTACAAGAAGGATGTCGCGACAGAGTCATCCGTCGAGCCTGACTTGCTGGCTAGGGGCGATGGCAGCGACGAGAACTCGGTGGTGGAGGGCGATGGGGAGATGGCCCAGCCGAAGAATGTACCGAACTTGGATGAGCTCGGGGACTTGGGGAGGGGCTTGTTGATTTCCGGTGTTCTGCTTGGATCGACGACTGTCGTCGCTGGTGTTGATATGTCGCTAGCGTTTTCTACTCTTTCAAGGTTGAGATGTGGTGGTGTTGGCTTCGGAGCAACGATGGACATGGTAGAACTATCATTAGACTTGCGACTGTATGCCGACTCGGAGGCGTCGTCGTCGTCCGAAACGTGGTCGCCAGCGGAGGCCGGCGGTACCTTTGACGGACGAGGATGGGCCAGCGTGACAAGCGGCGTGGGCTCGGATGATGTCTGCGACGGATGGGCGGGAGGTGTCGTTTGAGCGATCACAGGCAACTCGTTGGGCGTGTTTCGGGTCGGAATGTGCCCAGCACCGTCGTCGAGGGGATCCACGTTGGGTGATCTGGATAAGTCAGTCATCTCAGGCCGCGATAGGTGATGGTGGTTCGGGGCTTTGAGACACATGGTCCACCCGACCCGGACAAAGAGCTCGAGCCCAGACCTCGGGAGGAGAGAGCAAACATGGGATGAAAGGCAAGCAGTACGCACGATTTGGTGTGTAGGGGAGCCGGCAGCTGCGCAAACCCCTCTTCCTCCTCAATGTCGCTATCAGTTCCTCCAGAAGGACCGGATGCCGGGTAGTCGTAGAGGGTAGGGCTGTCTATGGAACAGGCCCGGGAGAACCTTGTCTCAGGCTTTGGGAGGTCTCGGGGAGAATAGGTGCTGCTGGTGGGCGACGAGCCCTGGGAGTAGCGGGTGGCCAAGGGCGATGCCGTCGAGGAGAGCGGTTTCCTCTTGATGGCGTGTGTGGTGATGGTCGGGGCAGGCCTGTTCACGGCATCAAAGGTCTGCGACCGAGCGTGGCCCGGCGAGGGAAGTCTGGAAGGCGGCGGGTGGGATGGCCTGATGGACTCTGATTGGGAGTAGCTGTGTGCGGCGGCCTGTTTCTGGTGGTGGTGTTGCTGTTGCTGGTGCTGGTGCTGGTGCTGGAGCTGGAGCTGGTGCTGGTGTTGCAGGGACGACTCTCTCCGCGGAAGGTGTTGCTGGGTGTGGTGGTGTGGTGACGGACGGGGAGGAAGTTGAGATGAATCGTTGGGCGTCTCAGAAAAATCCCCGTAGGCGTAGCCGTCCAGGAGATCCAGGCTCTCGACGCTGTCACTGTCACGGCGGCGGGCAGGACCAGCAGGAGCAAAGGCAGGGCCGTGCTGCTGCCAGGGTTCTGCGCGGGCGTCCATGGCTAATATCCTGGGCCGGGCTGCTTTGGCTGGAGCGAAATGATCACAAGACAAAGTGCGCTCGCTCGCACTTCTCCTGTTCAAGGGGCGGCGGTCTATCGGATGTCGACGACGACCAATTTACGGTGACGGTCCATTGGAAAGCCAAAGGGGGGATGGATAGAAGTGCAGGGTGGGATTGCAGGTCGGCGGATGGACAAAAAGGGGGAAGCCCAAGGAGTCCAAGAGCTCGACCCCTGACCCGCCTCCCCTGAAAATCGATGGAGGCTGCTGGGGATGGCCACTCTCCAGCCAGTCGCGGGCGTGCATGGCGTCGTGGTTCTTCGAGAGGGTGAGCTCGTGGGCGAATGGGAGCTGCAGCTGAGAGTCTGTTCCTTGCGTTAGCGTTGGCGGCGGCGGCAGGGGGTGTGGGGGCTTTGTGGCTTACCGGGGTCCCTCCTTCCTCTTCTTCTCCCTCCCGCCTGCCGCCTCTGCCATGCGTCTGTAAAATCCACCGCCAGCCTCCCTCTGGATTGCACAAGGACTTGTCCAACAACGAAGATTCGTGGCCGACTACTCACCTACACCTAAGACCAGTACCCTCGGCAGCTGACGACTGAGTGCTTGCGCCCGTCAGCCACGCAGTTACCACGCCGCGTTTGCATTTCCAATACGAGCACCCGCCCCTGAAAGAATCTCATTGAACCCGGGGACAGCAGCCCCAGTTCGTTCTCTTCCACCCATGGCGACCGTTGCGAACAAAGCAACGCCCACCAACGGCCCTGCAATATACCACAACCCTTGTCATTTGAGGCTCTCCCTGAGCTGGTCCCTTCTGCTTGCCTCATGGCCAACCGCATCGCTTGCTATGTACTCGTACCTTCCTCACCACCATCGTGGTCTTCGAACGCAGCGAGGCAGTCTGGTACCTCCCGAAGGAATGATAGACATCGCTGGTGAAGAATGCCGTCCCCCGCCCTGCAGCTCTTCAGCCAAACGGCAATCCCCCCAGCCGCCCATCATGCTGGAGCCACGGCGCAAAAGGAACGCTGACGATGCCATGCCTGTTCCCGATCTGGCCAGCCACTTGGCTCGAACCATGAGCCGCCCTCCGCCCATTGGCCTGTATCAATCCATGAAATGGCGGTATCCTCTGTTTGGCCAATTGTCGAAAAAAGGGCAGGGGATGCTCGAGCCTGGTCATCGGCCTTCGTGACGGATCAGGCATAGCGCATCTTGTCTGACCCTGAGTCCGCACGGCATCACTTCGATCCCAGCCGCCAGATTCCTGATCCCTGTTGTAATATCTGAAGGAATTGGCATCCCTCGATGGCCCCTGCATCCTGCGCGCGCTTCTTCTCAATTGGTTGCGGTTTTCAGCTGACTTATCAGTCGCGGTGAACCGAGCACACCGAGGCCGTCGCTGTGAAGGCCGATGATCTTGGTCAGAAGGCTCAGCGCTGGGTCACCAAGTTACTCTACCTGACGACGTTGGATGAGACTATTGGACCTGGACACGATGGCATTTGTTTCCAAAAACGAACCATTTTACTCAGGACACGATATGTACTGGCACTCATGCGCCGAGAAGGCACAGTGAGCAAGGGTCTCCAGCACAAAGGAACAGCAGCACACCCACCATCTCGAGTGCCCAACTCCTTGATAGATTCCTCCTGCCTGATACCCGTACTTAAGGCCCTCCGGATTGAGACTCTTCGACTTGAACTTGGGTTGCTTTCCAGCTGATAGTTGGCCGAGATCACTTCTGCGTCCAGCAACTCAGTGTCCACCCTCACCCCGGCATCTCGACGAAATCTTCTTTCCCTAGGAATGATACCCGTGGCTCGCCGCATTAGCTAACGCCAACGGCGCCCACGGTTGTCGATATGGTCGCGCGGACTGTGAGATCTGTCAGGATGAGAGCCTGCTTCTGCGCTCCCAGCGACTATTGTGACAAACTCGGGAAGATGGGCAATATCGGCTGGCCATGCTGTCCAGTCCCAGATCAGGCAAAGCCTGCGGCACGAAAGCGATTGACTGCTTTCGAGAGGCACCAAATCACCTCAAGCCTGGCCATCTGGCGCGACATCAAACCGCAATCAAGCTGACGGCCCCATGCAGCCGGTACGATTGACTTGACCAACTTTTCGTCTCGGCCGAGAAATGATTCAGCAAGTCCGACTTCCGCCCTACGGACGTAACCCCCGCGGTTCAGCGGTCAGACAGGCGCCGTTATCAGATCTCAATGATCCTGGGCCGCCCGAGCATCTGTCTTCATGCACTGGGATCGGGAATCTCTAAAAAGGGCACCTTGAGAGTTTGCTCAGATTGGGCCTGGACACAGACGGATTGTCTCGTCGTTCTGGCGCCTCGAGATCCAGGCCGATTCTCGCTCCCAGCCATGCGACAGATTTGAGAAGCCAATACAGGCGCCGGAGCTCATCCGATGAACCAACAAACCGACGGAGATGTTCTTCTCATTGCGACGCATCTGTTAACCACACGACCCGCTCAAGGAGCTAACAGTAACGGCGCCTGACGTTATCGCCGTCTGGGCTTTCTCGGAAAACTACCGTCAGGCATCAATGACGCGAATCCCCTTCTGGAATGATTCCTGCACACATACGCGCTTTGCCAGCCTCTTGCTCAGTCACGGCCACCTCCCGTTGTTTCGGGCCTTCTACATCGGACCGTGGTCCCTGAGTCTCCCGGGGCTTTGGCTCGAGGGCCAAGTGGACGGCCGTGCCGGCAGCCTGCATCGTTGTTGATATTGCCGCACCCAAAAATAGGGCCACTAACGAGAAATGGCAGGAGGAATAGCCTCATGCCACTTCTCCCTAGACCGGACCTCAGGCGTTTTGCCGTCCTCGTGTGGGAGCCTCGAGAATCCGGTCTGACCTCGACACGTGGACAGAATAATCGGGGTGTCTCGGGATGGAATTGTCCCATTTCCCGTTCTCAATCGGGGAGAATCCCGGTCGACGGCTCGGAATGGCGTCAGTGCTGGTGCGTCGGGGCGCTCGAGTCCAGGGAGTCATTCCAAATGGGCTGCGCGCCCTGCACTCTCGGCATTCGGCGAACCTGAGAAGACACCGTCAACCCCAGGAGATCTTGGCTCCCGATTCGAGCCGCGATACCCGCCCAGGCTGGAGATATCAGGGACGACATGGATCGGATCCGACGTTGGAGCAGCAGCCAGCCCTACGAATACGAGGCACGTGCTGCGAGTGCGGGTTGAGGAATTCCAGCCACTTCGGCGGCGATGACTGATGGGTGAATAAGGATCTGGCGGTGCTGTCATGGCCTTCTAAGCCACACGAAAGTGGCCGTGGCATCGGATCGAATCGAAGCTGGAGCTCAAAGCCAGCCTGGCCTCCGTTGCGGCAGTGGGCTTATTAACATGGCAGTCGTAGTCAGGCGCTGCGAAATCAAGCGCTTCCCCCGCTCGCTTACAGAATGCTTCGAAGCGTCTTGGTCAACGACGGAGACTCCGGTTGGGGGGGACCGTCTCGTATGGCGCCCGTCAACTAAGGCGGCTATTGCTGCAAGCTGGGGCAGCGAATTGCCCCATCGGGATAATAGTGTCAACTGCACGGCACACTGTCGACCCCTCTGGCCATGGCAAGCTTTTCTAAATAACAACTCAAATAGGCCCGTCCCATCTTTTGATCGCCTCCATCCCGAGTGTTCGGTTAATCAGCCTGACAAAAGGCCCGCAGAGCAAGACGCGGCTTGAGCCCCTTCGGGAATGCAGAGCAACCACTAAGCGCCTCAACATCCGCAAATCAACTCCATCTCGACTCTACCAAGTGCGCCCACGGACCGGGGAACCTCCTTCTATGCAGAAGCTTCTCCATCATCCCAGACGACACGCGGGTTTCGGTGATACACGGTAGGGGAAGCTTACTCACTAGACCCTTGAACCGCTCTCGCTCAAAGCCGGGGTGCGTCCCTGACTCGCCTAAGGCCGTTCGTATAAAGCAGACCAGAGTGACCGGAGCAGGCCACCTTGACCTTGATAACAAGGGTGCTCTGCTTCCAGATATCCCTTTAAAACCCGGCCTCAAGAGGAAACCCGAGGGCGGCAGCAGCAACAGCCCAAGAAGGAAGGCCACCTTGAACATCAATCACTGCTCACGCGAAGACCTGTGCGGAGTTCCGCTGAAGAGAAGCAAAACCCCTTTCCGCGCCCTCGAGGTCCTTGAGCGTCCAAAAGCGTCCTGGCATCCTCCCGTTCAAGTCTCACGTCACCCCGAGCCTTGAAAAGCCACCTGCACGAGGTGGTCGAAACGGAGGACTGCATCGTTTGAACCCTCGAGACTCGGCATTTGGCGTCCATTGGCTGCTGGTTGCATCCCGTCCCCGGGCACTTCTTGACCTTGCGACGGGACGGACGCGGCACATGCCGTCTGTTATTACCCACCAATTTGCTCACACCCCTGAGACCTACAGTGGGATAAGTGCGGGAGACTACTCGTGGGACGACATGTCCGCGCCTTCAGCCTCTTGTCCTACCATATCAACCCGGAGGAGGGCTTGCACAGCCTGTCAGCAGGCCAAGCGCCGATGCGACCAGCGCCTCCCCCGGTGCGGTAGATGTGTCCAAAAGGGGCTCGGAGACTGCCATTACCCATCCCTCGAGGCCACAGTTGCCGCCGCGGACTTCAACTTCTTCACCGATATCCTCAGTGGCACGGGGTCGACGCCAACAGCACTCCCAACACCACACCAGCAACAACAACAACCCCTCGACCATATCCCGACAAGCCTGGGCCATTCCATCCCTCCCGAGCCGGCCACTTATTGGCAGCTGCCGCCGTCCTTTTACAGTCCCTCCGGCAGTCCATCTAACCTGCACCCCAGCGTCGCCAGGGATGCTATCCAGTACAGCAATGAGCAGTTCCGTGCCTACCCCAGAAGGTGGGTAGCCCAGAACGGCTACCTCCCCTTTATCCATCCCGCACTATACCTCTCTCCCCCGTCACATGGCGGCAGTGTCATGGCGGACGGGCAGCTGCCCCTGATCCTTCAGGACTGCTTCTGCGCTTGCGCTGCATATGCCGCGAAGAACGACGAAAACGCCGATCTCATCATGAGCATCGTCGAGTCCAAGGCAACAGCCCTCCTGGCATCATTCAGCTACAACGACAGCACCTGGGCCCTCACCGACCAGGTCGCCGCCCTCCAAGCCCTGGTCATGTACCAGATGATCCGCTGGTTCGATGGCGACATCCGCCAGCGCGTCCTCGCCGACGCCGTGGAGCCCATCCTCGTGGCATGGACAACAGCCCTCCAAGCCCGTGTCGGCGGTGGCGTCTTCAACACCTCTACCCACCCAGAAGAAACCGCCTCCAGTGTTCCGCCGAGCCCCCCGAGCGCATTCCCCGACCCGGCCACCTCGCCCTTCCCAACCTCGAGCCCCTTCTTCGCCCCCTACGAGCAGGGGCAGCAACAGCAGCAACAGCAGCAGCAGCAGCAGCAAGCTCCGCCGCATCCCCCGGCCGTACACGACTTCTCGGGCGTCAGCACCGCCACGACCGGCAGTCCAAGGGTGGGCACGCCAACACGCAGCGCCAGCACGACGCCCACCTCCTCACGATCCATGACCAAGGAAGACCTGCGGCTCGCGTGGCGCCGCTGGCTGCTGGCCGAGTCCATCAGGCGGGTCGTGATCGCCTCGCATCTCGTCAGGGAGGTATACGCCACGGCCCGGCAGGGTAGCGGCCTAGGCGGCACGTGGGGCGGGTCCGGCGGCGGGTTTGACGGGCAGAGAAGCGGCAGCCCGTCCAGCGGAGGTGGCGGGTGCGCGCTGCAGGACATGTCCTTCACCGCGGCGGCGAGACTGTGGAGCTCTTCAACGCCGGAGCAGTGGCGGCGCGCCGTGAGCGAGACATCCTTCGGGGCGGGGCCCGGGGCCGGGGCCGGCAGCCGGGGGTGGTGGTGGGTTGAGAGGATGAATTTCTCGGGGGTGTTTGCGAGCACGGACCCGAGGGAGGTGGATGAGTTTGCGCTGCTGGCCGGGGTTGTTATGGGGGGGAGGGAGATGGTTGAAGACTGGCTTGCGCAGACGGGCAGGGGGAGGAGGATATGAAGCTAGGGGATCCCTTTTTCTGAGGAGCGAGAGATGGTTCTACGACATTACGGCCGAATGGATGAGAGTCAGGGAGTTTCTAGCGGGGTGATGGCGGATCCATTGACATCAGGGCAGCACGCATGAGTACTTAGCCAGCCTGGTTTGTTTTACATGGACACATAGGCCTATCAATCAATCTATTAGACACCTCATATATGAACCTGCAATGCCTTTAACTGAGTACTGGACCAACTAGATGGAAAACTACGGATGTAGGGAAAAGCCACGGCCTTGTCTATCAATCATGTCCCCCTGTAAATCCTCCTTGTCATAATTCTTCCGGACCAAAGAAAGAGATCCCTGATCTGCGCCACCTCGCACCAATCTGCGATCCCACCACCTCAGGCGCTCGCTCGTCCAATCGGGCAATCCACCGGTTGTCCACCCCTTTTCAGCCATCATTGGGCCTGTCAACGGAATTAAGGCTTTCCAGCCCCTCGGGTCGTCAAGCCACGCAGATCATGCGGATTTATCAGCAGATTGCGATGTTACGAAAGGCTCACGCAACAAGTGCCTCATGCAGCTCGCAAGGAACGGCGAGGGCATGTGTCGCCTGTGTCGCTAAAGTACGCATGATCCCCACTATTCGCTACCCATGTGCCGTGAATTCTATGATTTTCGCCAGAGCGCGACTGTACCTCAACACCCAAGAAGGGGAGAGCGGATGTGTGAATCCGCAAAACTGTTCTATAAGAATGCCCGTACCGTAGCAGGGTGGGATTTCCACGCCCCGTAGGTCACCCCATTCCTGCGACTCCCCTTTCGCCAGCTCGCACGGGAGCTGACCGAGGCTGCTCTCCCTGTCTAAACGTCTACCGTCAAGAGATGATTCATTTCGTCATGCCAACTTTTCCCTCCTTTTGTTGCGCCGCATATGGCTGAAATTTTGGTAGTCGTGATCGGTCATAAAGTATGCTGTTGCGTATGCTGCACCAGGTCATGGGCACCACTCCCTCTTCAGCCGTCCTCTAGCCTGTATAAACGGCTGACGATGCCCCAGCACCAATAAGCAGTAGGATCCACGTCCTTCAAGTCCCTTATCCATGCGATGGCCAGGTTTGCGGTTTCGTTGGCCTCCAGATCGAAGTTGCTGTCGCAGAGCTGGGCACGAATCTGCTGCAAGATGGGCAGCTGGCGTGATAGGTGCAGAATGATGAGGACTCCCAGCAAATTGTGTGTCCAGAAGAAGTGGCACGGGATCAGCCTCTTGCGATAGCACGTTGGGGCCATGATGAGAGGCCACTTGAGGCAAGACTTGAGACATTCCGCGACTGCCTCGGCGTCGTCGGGACCAATGGCGCTGGCATGATGTAAGGCCTTGTAGAGACATGGACGGTAGATGAGATATTTGATGTGATGGTAGCGCGTCCGTAGGAGGGCGACACGCACGTCTGTGGCGTAAGGATAAGGCGCCGGGGGATGTGACAGATCGGCGGTGAACATGTCGTGCATGGGCTGCTGGGACGTGTACATTGCGCCTTGGTCGAAGTATTCGGGCTCGGGGACCGATGCTGAGAACTGGGCAGCACGGCCGTCGGACCATCGCAAGAACGAGGGCAGCATGCTGCGCCACGAATCAAGATGGGAGACCAAAAGTTGCACCGTTCCAACAACCGACGACGAGTCGGAAGACGGAGCGGGTGACAAAAACGGCGTCGGGGACGCAGTGGGGCCGAGAGCTGTTGAAGGGTGGGTCCAGGCGTCAGCGCGCGGGGCATCGGACGATTGAACGAGGGAAGATCGGGGTCAGGGGTCTCGAGGGCCCTGGCGAACTACGTCATAGGCGCACTGCACTTGGCGGGCCCTGAATACCTTGCGCGCCGCCACGCATGCGGTGGGCGGCACTGATAAAAGAAACAGGAGGCCAGGGTCACCAAAAAAAAAAAAAGGACTCACCGTTCCTGAGCGTGTTGTGAAACTGCACGGAAAGTCGCCGCAGCGCTATCTGCGACGCGAAGTGCTCCTGAAAGTGCGAGTCCTGATTCTCAAGGTAATCCGTGTCCAGGAACGAGTCGGTCAGATCTGGTAGCCCGACAACATTCTCGAGCACTTCCAGCCCGGTGAGGGGAAGCTCCAGCTCCAGGTTGAGATACCTACTATGCGTCAGTCTCGATCCCGCCCCAGTCGGGCCACAGCCGCGCGGCATCGGGTCCAGGCCTCACGTTTCCATGATGGAGCAGTGCCAGAAGACACGCCGCATGAGGTTTGCTCGAGGCGATTGGAGTTCCCCAGGGTTACTACTCTTGTTAGCGTCGGTGTCTTTGAGAACGGCTGACCTCACAGAGCGAGGTCGCGAAGACTCGACTCACCTGGTTACCAGGGCTTGACAGGCCATCGAGGCAGAAATCGTCATGCGCCAAAAGTCCTACTGACTGTCAGCAACACGAATGGCTCAGCGGGCTCCGAGGTCGTTACCATGTGACGAGAGCAGCTCTCGTAGTATAGCCTGCGAGAAAACACAATACATGGTTAACTCATCAGCCCCTTCCACTTGTTCTCGATAACCTGCCACTCACCCAGCCAGTGCAAATATTTGGACGTTTTCCAGGCTAACATCGGTCAGTGTAAAACCCAGGCGCTTTCTTGCTTCGTTGAAGAAGGCGAGCCCTGGTGGCCGAGCATCGGCGTCATCGTCCTTCCCGTCGGGCGGGTTCTCGTACCCGGCAACGGGGACATTCCGGGAATCCGCAATCGCCATGGTGCCCAGGGCAAATACGAGACAGACGAGTGTCGAGCTCACGCTGGCGTCGAAGCCGTTGTTGAAGACGGACGTCAGAATCGTGCTGATGAAGGACTGCCGGTCCATGATCGGATAGATTACGTTGAACGTGTCGAAGTATGCCTTCGACAGATTCTCCATTGTCTGCCAGTTCAGGTCGGCCAACGCGAGCCCTCCAACACTGCCGTGAGCGTCCAGGGGCAGGTTGATCAGAGCTCGGTCACTCATGGTCAAGGCTTCCATGCCATCGGTAGGCAGACCTCGTTGGCGTGCGGCTTGCTGCTCGAGCCACGTCGAAGGCGGGTCTGTATCGGAAAGTACTGCTCGCAGTTCGGAGCCTTGGGGCAGAGCTTGGTCAAGGACCTGGCGGACCACAGGCCAAGCCATCATCTGGTGCACTGCCGAGGAATACCTGTACATTCCCAGTTGGCGGGGGCTCCCAGACCCTGATTGCTGCAGAGAAGCCGCCGTTGGCACCGACTCGCCACTGCTTCCGGCTACCAGGTTCGCCGGGCGTTGTGGACCTAGCTGGGGCGTATCCTGTTGTTGGCCAATGTGGTCAACCTTTCCCTCAATGATCTTCAGACGGTCAAGGATTTCTGTCAATGTTTTATCTTTTCTGTTTCCAGGGCGCCGTCAGCAAAGTTGCTGAGATGGGTATGCCGCAGCATGGCCTCCTTTCTCGCAGTGTCGCCGGCCATGAACGGGCCCCAGACCAAGTGTCGTCTGAGGGGGGGATTTCCCGACTTACTTTGTTGGCAACGGTTCTCGATAAACACATTCGGTACCGAATTTCTGGCACGTCCCACAGCGCGGACGTTTTTCGTCGCATCTTTGCTTCCTGGTCCGGCAAGTTGTACAAGCCTTGACCCAGTCAGTTCACGAGTCCTGTCGGTATCGCCGGCCCGCGCCGAGTGCGTGCTCTGGCGGAGGACCAATGGTCTTTGTGCTACGCCACACATCGGTCACGAGACCAACGACAGAACGTGGGAATCATTCGAGGCTCACCTGGGCAGCGATGGCTCCTCTCTCCTTCCGCAGGTTCGCTGGCGGGCCTGACCCTGAGGGACTCGAGGTGGCCGAGGACGGTTCGGCATCCATCTTTCACCCAAAAGTGAAAGGGGCAAAGCTTTGTGGTGGGTACAATACGTTTCTCTTCTTTTCGTTCTCCTCTCTCGTTCTCCTCTCTCGGCTTTTCGGTCTTGGTAACCGGCAAGACAGTATGTCTCGCTGGGCGGGGTGTTAGGTTATTTGGTCAAGTGTAAGGAGGCTGAAGTCGGCCTGGTCACGATGGTACATGTACTCCATCGAAAGGGCGCGGAGGTTAGAGCTGATGGGGCGGGAAGACATCCAGCCGATCAGGAGCGAAAGAGAAGTCGGCTGTTCGACAGTGCTTTCCGGGTCGACGAGCGTCTGTGCTGGTCCTGGAGGATCGTGGTCGAGTACTAGTAGGCACCCTACTGTTCGATCCTCCCTGGGCCCCTCACGCGTCTTTTCTGCCTCGCCGTCTCTGGTCAAATCCCCCTCCCGTCTGTCCTCCCCTAGCGTAATCGGGGGTTCGTATGCAGCAGAAATTGGGAGGTCAGCTCACATCAGAGGAGCATGGGACTGAACTGGCGGCGAGTAGTAGCCTCGTCGTAAGCCCAATCAGGCACGAGGGGTAAACTCCGGTGAGCGGAGAGGCGCGACCTTCAAGTGAGGGCTGCGTTACGACGAGGCTCTCGGAATGGTGTGGGCGGGAGCCACAGGGCGTCGTTGTTCGTCTAGTCCTGGCACGGTTGCGGGCGCATTGGCGAGCGCCGAGGGAGGTGAATTTTTGGTCTCCTCAGCGGTTGTGAATGGAAAAGGCACGAGGGGGTGAGGAGTGGGAAAATTTGGCCGTCATCCGGGCCCTTGGGGGGCAGATGAGGTATGCCGGACGGCGCTGTTGTATGGGGCTGGGCGGTCGGAAGGGGGCCCGACTCCGACGTCTTCCTCGAACATGCGCGACAGGCGGGCGGGCTACGGAGGACGGAAGGGAGATGCCACCAGCGGCGAGCAAGGCAAGCAGCCACGCACCGTCAGGTAAGGATAGGCGACAAAAAAAAAAAGAGCAGGGGACCGGGGATCAAAGGGTCTCGCCTCCCATCCTCGGCCGTCTTGTCACCTCCAAGTGGTAGAGGGACAAGAGCAGATCTCGCGGGGCGGGCTGCCAACCACCAGAGATGGCCACGCTACACTATTGACTAGTAACGGCCTGACGGGTCGGTAAGGCATCTGTGAATACCTACTGACACTAGTTAGTAAGTAAGTACCCAAGCCATGGTAAGTCAGTTGGTCAGTCAGCCTTTTTTTCCCCTTCTCATGGTTTGTTTCCTCTTCTTGAGCTAGCAGCAAGCTTGCGTCTGGCATCCCCGCAGACCATTCATTAGGCGGCGGGACTGGCTGCGAGTTACATTCGTGGAGGAGAATGCGGCCTGCGAGGGAGCCGCCACTTGTGAGGGCCAGGGCTGGCATGCTGGCTGACTGACTGCTTGACGATGGATGAACAAAACAAATGGCGGGGATCCATCCTGGTAGCTCCAGCTGTTGTGCTGATAGATGGCGCTCGCAGTGTACCTTGCAGTACTTTCGTAGCCAAATTGGGGCCGGCCAGGGGATAAGGGGGGGTGGCACGATAAGGTAATCATGATGCCGGGCCCATGGATGGCATGGAGAGTCGTGGCCGGTACCTCTGGGGAGCCCGGCCATTCGTCCATGGAGAATGAGCAGAGCGCGTGGGCACACTCGAGCCAGGTTGACTGGCTGTTTGTCGGCGCGGATGTCCTCCAACCCCGCCACGCTTATTTGTGAGGACCAAACTCCCGACTCTTTCTCTCTCTCTCCTGACAACCTCCCCGCACTAGCATGAGGCTCGTGCGATCCCGAATCGGATTCGGAAAGAAGATTGCGGGAAGCGCCATAAGTAATCCAACGTGGTTCGGACGTTCTGTCACGGATGAGATGAGAAAGCCACCTAGCGTCGGCAGCTTGAGCACCTTACTAGGGCGAGGCCTGTTGGTGTTGTGCGGCGGCGCCATCCGCTGTCTGTGGCTGTCTGTTCAGTTGCTAATCAGAATGGCCCGGGTGGGCTGGTGGCCGGCCATGTCTGTCTGGCTCAGATGGGCTCGATTGGCCGGATGAGTGACTGTTCGGGGTCCTGGCCCGACCAAAAAAAACCCAAAGTCCATGATTGCAGCCGATTATGCGCGTGTTAGCTTGCAACCCTGATCTGACAGGTTTCTCGGAGAGAGAAAATGATTTGAAGATGGCCCATGAACGTGTGGTACGTCCACGGAGCGCGAAGACGGGCGACAGAGCCGGGGAGAGGTGCGTGAGAGGTTGAAGATGGCCTCATCAATTGAGCACCCGACTCCGTTTCCAGGACGTCCCAGGCTTCCGTTTGTGTTGAAACGAGTTCCGAGCAGAAGCTCGAGGCCTTGGGTGCCTGTTTCGAGGCTTACAGGGCCCATCTCAACCCTGGACGGTGCCCTGGGAAAAGATTTGCGGCGAGCACGGCAGAAGACATGACGTTACGGTGACCCCAAGCCAGCGACGTCATAGGGGTGCTCTTGCATCAGCGTGCAGCATTCGACTGGTCGCGTTTTTGTCCTAAATCAAGGAACGCGACTCAAACTAGCCCACACTTGCCCAGTTCAGCAAAGCGTCGTGGGCCGCTCCACCCGTCTCACAGTGTTGCAAACACGCACCTGCCATCCCGCCGTTTGGCATTAGCCACCACCCACCACCACAGGCCACCCCTTCCTGAGAAACTGCCGGAGCCATGGAAGAAAGGCACGGCGTTCTGGGAGATGTAATTCGGTCTCTCCTTCCCCAGCAGGACCAGATACGACAGGTTGTTACGTGAGTACTAGTACCTGCCTTCTCGGGACCTGTCTACCTGCTACCTACCTACCTAGGTAGGCACTCGGATCGGTTGTCTCCCGCCCTCCTCCTACCTAATCGCCAACACCACGTGCAGCAAGTGACGGAACCTCTGAATTCTCCGACAGGGCAACGGAAGGGCAGGAGAACCTGAAGGCTTCCACAAACGTCGGGTCCTACGTAAAAGTCCCCTAGCCCGCAGCACCGTGTCTCACCTCCTCAGCACCGTGCGGATCTGCCACGCTACTGAGATCTGGAGCCCCATAATATCCCATCACTCCGTTTTCCAAATGGAACGGTTCCAACTGTTGCCTCGTCCCAGTCTGGAGGTATCCGCAACCTCTTCCGGCCTCACTCTCGAATTACCCACGCTCTGGTTCGCACTGCCATACTTATATTCCACCGCTCGCCTCCCCGACTCCATTGGACCGTCAGGAGAATGAATGGGCCGGTGGATTCTTCGTCGATGCCCGGCCAACTTTCAGATCACCTCTGACAGCCCACAGCTCTGAGGATCGTGTCCATTGCGGCAACATCGAGACATCGTCGCCTCCAAGCCTTCTGTCCAGCCCACATTGAACAGGTACTTGCTGGTACTTCTTCCTGCACCAGTTCTCGAAAACAGGGGGAGAAGCTGCGGGACGGACCACCGCCCTGCGTCTTCCCTTCTTCCCCAGGGCGCGCGAGCGAGATACTGGATTCACGCACTATTTCCTGTCCGGACCATCCCGCAGAGCCCCTCGAGATAAGGGGGGCATCATAGTGCTCGGTGTACAATTGACCGAGCCCGACAGCTTTTGCAGCCTAGTAGTCAGCTGAAGAATACTGTCTCCCGGTCAGGCGACTTCGGTGAGGGGACTGAATATCGCGGCATCACCACTTCACAATATGAGGGTCACGTTGCTACCTCGGGTCACCGGAACAGACTCTCCGTTCCCTTCAGCCCTGGAACGTCGTGTGGCAAGACAAATTGCGCGGGGGCCTGACTGTCGTGAAAATTGCTGGATGCAAACTGCCTGGTCCGGTCTCTGCCAACCCGTTTTCTTGGCTGTGCCTCCTCCAACTTGGTGGCAGCCCTGGACAGTGCGTTTTGTTGGCTGACGCGCGATTTGGCCCCTCGTGGAGATGTCTCGGCTGACATGCTACGGGTACCTTTGCCCACTCTGACAACAGATTCCCGCGCTGCTGACTCGGGAAGATTCATGATTCAAGCCAACGAAGGTGCTCCTATCGTTACCCAGCTTGAGATCCAGAAAAGAGCTTTCACGTTTGGGCGAGCCCGTCGCGCAGTTGGAACCCAAGTCCCGGGATGAAGCAAGTATCTGGGACGATGGCGGTCAAGATCAAGCATGTCACCGGCGCAGCTCCTGCATCCACATCTGCAATGGCCAGATCCAGGCCCTTTCTCCTGGCTAGACGCAAGACAAATCATGAAATCGTGCATGGAAGCACCGCTCGTTCTCCATCCAGCTCCCACCCTCCAGGCCGCGCTTACCAGGAATGGGGACGACCAAGACGACATCCGTTCGCCGTCTTGCATGTGGCTGCATGGCCACACCAGAGGGTCCAGGCTGAGGGCGAATCACACTCCGACAGGCGTGTAGATCCTATCTCTTCTCTGGACCGAGATATGCAGGCTTCCTAACCGTAAACGGGCTCTTGTCAGATGCATATCACCACGTATGCCAGGTTTTCTGCCTTGGCGTGGTTCACCATACCGCAAAACTTAGCCCAGCCATTGCTTTTGCATCCGTCCTTCCGACGCTGGCACTGAAGGGTTCGGCTGTCCTTCAGCAGAAGAAACGAGGCAAGCAATCCGAGGCGGCTTGTGGGGGCAGTCCTTCTGAAGCAGACGTCGCCACTCTTCGATCTTCCTTGCCTTCTTGCCAGAGAGGCACTGTTGCGTGGGGTGAAGGATCCGGCTAACTTCTTGCAACAGAAGAGAGCACACCGACTGAGGGGTCGAGCAGAAACCTGTGCCCCTCCAGCAGACGGGCATGGCCGCTATTACGTTGCTCAAATCAGGCAGTATGAGGATTCAGGAGTCTTAGCCTGGGATTTCTTTAAAACAGGCCTCTCATGGGAATAATGTCGAGGTTCCTAGTAAAATTAAACAATTACCTGCTCAAGTTATGACAGTCTACCTGTGCTATTCGCTCGAGTTGGGAATCGGAAGGCAGCTCGGTCTGCTGGGCACCTCCCATGCGGCTGTCCTAAAAGAAACCCCACCCAACACAATGTTTTTGCCTGCAGAATAGAGGAAGATGGTCATGAAAAGTAAAAAGAAACTGCGTGGTACCGGGTTCGAACCGATGTCGCTGCCTGTCACTTCATGATGAAGCTTGGGAGGGCAGAGAGTTAAACCACTACTCCAACCACGCCTGCTTCTTGAGATACGGGTGAGTTCTTCAGAATGATGGAGGGTGCTGCGCTGCTGCCCGTGCTTGGTAGTTGCCAGTGCATCAGAGGGAAAGCACGACGGGGTCGTCAATGCCCAGGCAGGTAGGCGCCTCGGCTCTGGGGGGTCGCAGAGGCTACGTGCACTCACGGCTTCCCACATCCACGGATATGAGCTATCACAGGGGTCGAAGCTGGGAGGGAGGCCGCCATTCGTGGGTGAGAGCGAGTGCAAACGCTTCAGCCGGGCCGCGACATGACAGCTTTGTTGTTGTTGACCCCTTTTTGACAGTTTGGAGGCATCAGCTTTATGTCAGTTCAGACCAAGATCCAATCTAATACCAACATGCAAATCCAGAGTGCCAGTCAGAACTCGCCGGTACAGGGTGAGACGAGGCTCATTCATGTAGCATTCAAACATTGGCTCATTTGCCCCTTTCTGTCGCTCCTCTCAACTTCATGCCCCACGCCACATACACTATTAGGTACGTTCGGATAGAGAGATGCACCCAGCCGTAACGCCGTCGCATCGGTATACCTGTAAAATGAAAACACTATCCCGAGTTTCCCCCAAAACACGCCATGAAGGACCGTATCGAAATCAAGCACACCCAACCGCCACCTCTGTCCTGACCAGGCTAGCGACGGGCATTACCACCGATGGCCTTGGTCCATTTCAAGATGTCATGCTTGTGGTAGAAGGCGCGAACTCGCTTGCCGTAGATATCTGCAAATTGTATCAGCACGGGGCGTTGGAAAGGTAGGTCAACAACGACGTACACATCGGGATGCTCGTGGCGCAGACGACCACTTGCACGATAGAAATGGCCAGCATGACGTGGCGCGGGCCGCTCTGGATGATCCAGTCGTACGCACTGAAAGTGAGGCCGAATCCCAGGAAGTTCTTGAAGATGGCCATGCACGTGAACCCCTCGATGGCAAGGTCGCCTGGTCTGATGTTAGCTGCCGCCTCTGCAGAGCCGACCTCAGGGCAAGGGACGAGACTTACGATACGCATCGACAATGTAAAGGGAGCTCGCCACAGCGCCAATGACCATTCCCGCCACCTCGAAGCCGAAGAAGGTCAGCGGCACGATCCAGTGATACTTGCCGGTCAGAAGCTCGCCCGATGTCAGGGCAAAGCCGAAGAGGCCGATGCCGCCGATGATGAACATGGGAATGACCATGACGATGCGGAACTCGGGCTCGTAGATGCCCCCGTTCAGGCGCGTCATGTACTTGGCGCTCCAGTCGGAGAAGACGCCCGCGATGACGAAGCCACACAGGGCGCCGATGAAGGGGGCGGTGTACGCGTAGCCGGCCTGCACCTCGCTCCAGAAGAAGGGCGGCATGAGCAGGGTGGCCGCGACGATGACGCCGATGAAGACGGTCCATCCGATCATGGTGCCCTGGATGAGACAACCCCAGAAGAAGGCGGGCTGGAAGTACAGCGGGAACGGCCGGAGGAGCAGGTCGAAGTAGCTGTCATCGGTCTTCCTGCCGTCGAACAAGGCCAGGGACTGGACCCAGGTTTTCTTGGGGGGAATCACGGCCGGCTGGCGAGGGGGTTCAGAGCGCAGCCGGCTGGACGCTGATTCTCCTTCGGGGTTGGCTTTCTCCGCGTCGTCGCTCCCATTGGGTTCGCTGCTGTTTTTCCTATAGGCCGCCTGCACGTTGTTGTCATCGGCGATCATGTCGGTGTTGAGGGACATGTCCCTGCGGTAGGCCGTCTCGGGGCACGTGAGAACGATAGCGACGAGCGACGCTGCGAGGAATATGGTCGTGATGTAGAAGGTCCATTGCCAGCCGATTTCGGACGTGATCTTGCCGACCAGGATGGGTGTGAAGAAGGCGCCACCAAAGACGGCCAGGTTGGTGAAGGCCATGCGGATGCCGCGCTGGTGGACGGGATACAGGTCTCCCACGGCGACGTTGACGAGCGTTTCGTAGGGCGAGCAGCCGACGCCCTGGATGACGCGCGCCCCGATGAAGGACTCGTAGTTCTTGTGGACGGAGCCGCCCCATGCCGAAGAGACGACGAGAATGACAGCACCGAGGATGAACAGATGACGCTTGCCCCAGATGCGACCGGACGGGACGAAGAAAATGGCCGCGCCACCCACGCCGAGGAGAAAGTAACCGGTGAGCATGGCGACCAAGGTCAGATTCTTGCCGAACCAGAGGGAGAGGACGACCGTGTTGGCGGCGAGGATCGGCCCCAGCGCCGTTGCGAATATAGCTGCCATGGACAAGGTGAAGGTGATGAGGTCGCGGCGCCAGAGTGGCCAGTTCAGAGGGTCGTTCGGGTCATCGGAAGGCTGCGGGATCTGATGCGCACGTAGCGTCAGCATGCTGTCTGCAGTTCAAACACCAAGGAGAGAGTTGCTAGGGCGGGCTCACCAGGATGATGGGTATCTTGCCACTGGCATCGACCTTCAAGGCGCGGCTCAATCCATCCGCAACCTGAGGGCGATTAGGATCATCGTAGTATCGTGTCGTCCCTGGATATGGCTGTCAGCATCGAGTGTTCTTCGCGTCTGTAACGGTCACAGCCGGGCGTCCCGGACAGGACAGGGAGGGTCCGAAGGTGCGTCCGAGGGACAGAAGAATCATCGACGCAGCATACCTGGAACATGCTCCAGAGACTTCGACTCTAGTACGCCCAGGCCCATTGTGCGATCATATGTTGTTACACTGAAGAGTCAGCCTTGCGTTGTCGCGTCACATTTCCGTGATGTCAGCCGTTGGATGGAGCTTCGCGGCCGAAGGCTTCGGGGTCCGAAGGGTCCAGAGCCTCCGCAGTCCCCACCGAGGCTCAGCCGCTCCGCGACACGGACGTGGAGCTGAGTCTTGCATGTGGAGCAGGGCGACGGAATGCTTAGTCATTTCACCCAGCCTTGAGGCGGCACCAATCGCAGCATTCCATGGAGGAAGGAGGTTCACAGGTACTACTTTCCTCGCTCATCGGGCATCAAGACGTTCCATGTTTTCTCCTTGCGCTAGGCTGTCTCCATCACCCTCTTGAAAAATCACACTTGTTGACTTGGTCTGGTTGGCTTCCCCAGTTGCCCAGTCCGCATGGTTTCGCCATTAAAAAGCGATCCTATTATCTATCGTCACGCCCTCCGCGCATCAAGTACCAGCAAACGGCCACGGACAATCCCCTAATACTTCGTCCGGGCCCCAGCAAATCAGCACCCGGCATCGCAGCTGCGACAATGGTATTGCGTTCCGTCGAGGATCGACCTGCTCCTTCAACATGGAATATCCAAGATCTCGAAAGGATCCATCCCATCCCATGATCCAGGGGGTTCGTGGCCCCGCACCAGAGAGAGCCGTGCGTCGGAGTGCGTGCCAGGTTTCCCGAGTCATATTTTTGCTCCGGAAGCAAGCCTCCTTCCCAAGAGGGCAAATATTTCTCCCACTCATGGCGCTGGCGAAAGGGGGCCATCAAGCCCATCGAAAAGGGCGCCGTCAACATGTCCGGCGGTCAGTAGCTGCAGCGGCCCAACTGGGGCTGCTTGGCTGCCCCGCCGCAGTGGTGCTGGTTCGGCCTCCGTCGTGCGCCTCGGTGAAGATCATCCCCTGAGGTTTGGATGTTGGCGTTGCTGGCGGCATGGCAGACAGGTAAGTACCCACGACGGAGCGGACGGCCCGTCAACGCGATGTCCTGAAAGCCTCGAGGGCGTACACGGCGTGGTTGGAAGGCGACAGACGCCCCTCCCACAACATCGCCTGTTGTTGTCGGTCACACGAAGGTCTGAAGGTCCTTGATGCCCAGGGACAGCTCGGCGAACGTGCTTCGAGAGACAAGCTTCTTGACGTACCGTACCTGCAGGCTAGCTTCAGCGATCGCCTGAGAGAGCCGCTCCAGTGAGCATCTCGCCGTCCCTTGGCACCATTGCAGAGCTAACGCATACTAGCTCCAAGGTGCGCGCAGCGTCTTCAAACGAAACGGCCTCGTTACGACTTTCCTACTGGTAGTGAAGCTCCTTCAACGGTTCGTGCCCTCGTGGCAATTGCACTGGTCCCTCGCCATTCGTGTCCCGCTCAAGTGCTCGGACACTGCTTAACATTGCAGTGAATGGTGGTGGGCTCGCCTGGGCGCCCCCTTGACGTGCGTGGTCTCCGCGCTTGATGTCAAGCTTGCCTCGAAGTGGTTCTAGCCACCTCCTAACACACTCACGGGCTCGCGGATTATCGGGCTATCGCAAGATCTTCTCTATCAAGGAAGGTCGGTTGTCAACTAAATGGGGGCTAACCTGCTGCCGCCGGCTTGAGGCTGTTCCGCGCGTAACAGCTGTATCCACCGCGCGAACAGACACTTTAGACCACGATCCCAAGACACTCGTTGGTGGATGATCCCTGGACCAAATACATAAGTCCAACAGGCTCCCATGGTTTTCTCCTTTCGACGCTGCCTGGAGGCCCACTTGATTCTCGCGGGCTTCGTTCGAGAAGCAAGGCGGCGCTTTCTAGCTTGAATAGCTCGAGGAAGTCGTCGAACATGTCATGCCTGACAAAGACCTCGCTCAACTCGGTCCCGGCCAGAAACACTCCACACGAGAGCACAGCAATGTGATGCCGCACGGGGCATGCCACGAGACCAGACCAGGTCTGCTGTTGCTTATGCTATGACCCTCGGCCCCGATATCACCTCACCTGCCGGCGGCAGCAGCAGCGGCATCTTGACATTGCAACGCAAGAAATTCAGCCAAGAGATGTACAAGCGCGGATGCAACTCTACTTATTACAGACAGGGACGAGGGAGGGTGAAGCCTCTCGCTCCATCTACGTAGCGCCGATCAGATCAGGTATATCCGGTCCTGACGTGACATTCAGCTGCTCCCTTGGTCCTTGGCCTGCTGTCGCATCGGAGCACGAGCTCGACACACTGACACCTGCAGCCAACCGAGCTCATCGAGCGCTCGGTCCTCCTCTGTCTTCATGTGGAAAAGGTGTGTCCCAGTTCAGCCACGACGGGCCGCAATGGTAATAAGATATCAAATTATACGCCGGGTCCCTGCGTCTGAACGCAACGCAAGGCGACGCCCGGACGCCCCTGGACATCGCCGCCTCCGTGTGTGCGCCTGCCACCACCCATCCCCGTCGACAGGCCTATATCGCACCTCCACGACGAGGCGCCGCGATGGCAGGCATGGCACCCTGCTTGGAGGAAACAGCACAGACACATCTCCTCTTCTTGCCCGCACTCCCCTATGACTGTTTTACCGGTGATATCACCCCGCGGCCCGCCAAAGCTCCGGCCACTTCTGCTCGACCTCGTGAGCGTTGCAGCTGAGAGGAGCCGAGACAGCATCCAAGACACGATTTGCGCCTGGTGGGTATAAGTGTCAGTTGGCTATTCGGACATGTCGACTCCCAAGTGTGCGGCCGACTCCGTCAAGTACGGTTACATAGTATCTAAGCCCCTTAGCCTCTCAGCGCTACTAAATCAGCGCGGGCATCGGCAATTGATCTGCGCCGGCACCCCGATCTCTTCCTGCGCGACCCTCTCCGTCCTATCCCCTGCCCGGCTGACGCCCATGTGCTAGCGTACGAGACGCACGACTTACAAGACATGTGTGGCGGTGTGACGGGACTAGGAACGTCGGCGAGGGTCCGTTTCCCCCGGGGGGAGACCACAGGACTCCGCGATATTTTCCGTTTGCCTCCGGTGCCGCCCCGGCTGCCCTCTTGCAGGGAACAGCGGACGAGGAGAAGCGCTGACCTGGAGGTGAAAAAGCAACTCCTGATCTCGCAAAATATGACAGAATGTCGGGATGACCGTTCTCCGCGCCCGCCGAGGCACGATTCCATTCACGGGGCCATCGACGAACCTGGGCATACAGCGCTAGTGCCTATACTGGGCTGATCTTATAACTCGGGGCGGTAAAAGAAAACGCGGAATGCGGAGCGCACATCGCGCAGTACTTACAAGTACGTACCGAACAGAGGACCACGGAGCTGAGGACCGCGGGATGGAGTTGGAAGGGGGGAAGTCCGAGTCTCTGCCCCGTCTCCCCTGCCCAGGGCTGCTGCTGGGCTGCCCATGATTTGATACCTCTTGACGGGTGTTCCTTGTCGGAGAATCGGCGGACTTACCGGCTGCAGCAAGTGGTGTGGGAAGACAAACTGCAGCAGCCTTTGGGGATCGTCCACGGCCGCGCGCTGAGGCGTGTTGGCAGGCTTACTAGCAGATGATGCTGTCATCACCGCCTCACTCTTGCAGACACAAACTCCCGGGGAGCTTCCACGACCGTACTTACAGTACTGCCGTGAAAAGAGGGGGCGCTGCCTCGGCGGCAAGGAGGGTGAGGGTATCCAGGCATTCTGCTGCGGCTCTGCATGAGCGGGTAGATCTCCCTTGCCCATGTCGACCCCCCAGTCCCATCTTCACAGATGCATTGCATGCTTGCTTGCATGGCTGGCTCCTCCAAGATTAGGGCCACTTCGGCCGTCCTTGAAAGGCCGCTTCACTCTCAGCACTGATGGGTCAGCAACCCGCTCATCTCTGATTCTATGGGGACCTCCATCCGCACAGGACACTCCCTGGTCCACGGGGCCCGACGCAAAAAGCAAAGGGCGCGCGAGGCTCCAAACTCCGAGGGATGAACTTTTGGGGCCCCTCGTACCTCGTGGTAGAGTCCCCAGCATCCATTACAAAAGATCTTGGGTGGAAGCGGCCCAGCCCGCCCTCGACATGGGTTGCCGGTGATGAGGAGACGACGGCGCTGCCCCCCATCATCAAAAGGTCAGCAAACTGGCCTGATCTGCCGCATGGCGCCTACGTTGATGGTCAATGATCAGCTCAGACGTGTTCTGTCTCACAGCGCCACCAACAGTGGCCAGCTCCCAGCAGTCATGCCCCCCTCCCCTTCCCTTGTGCCTCAACGTGTGCGTGACGAGTCCATCGTAGGGCGGAGCCCGCAGATAACGAACGGAGCGATGAAAAGAAAAGAGAAGATGTGAAGCTCTCGCGAGATAACATATATTGCTTTTTGGCGGTGACACCATCAAGTCAGCCGCTTGGAGGCTGTTGGTCCTCCCGCCCAGATCCCAGATGCAGGACGCTATTATACCAAGAAACGCCATAATGCAGAGGGTTCAACGCTTGATTACCCTGTGAATAACAATGCTGATGGGGGTGTACAAGTGCGCCTGGTGCGCAGTGTCTCCTCAGTGAATTCGTTCCTTGCTGTTTGCCCTCCTTGGCCCGTGGCCAATGATCCAACCCAAGGCGATCCTCTTGTTGTTGGAGCTTCAGACGCCGTGGCGCCAACTAGACAATAATCTGAGCAGAGACACCCTCCTGCTGACAATCATTTCTTCCGTCGACCATCGCGCCCAGGGATTCGGCGCCGGCACCGAGGACAGGCAGAGCCACCCGGTGCTGACTGACTCCAGTATGGGCGGTCGATCGTGTGCCAGGATGTATGTCATGGGAAAAGTGATAGCTCATAGTAGACCGGTGTATTGGCCGGTGCGTCGCCCCAGCCTCCGGCGGCGTGTCATGAGAGATCCAGCTCCGTCGGTTGCGCAGCGCTGGGCCCTCCCTCTCTCTCCAGAGCGGATGGGGCCCTGCCAGAAACATCGAAATTCCTCGCTCTGCAGTTCGCCAAATTATGCTCCAAAAACGCCTTGCCGGGTTGAAATTTGGAAAGACCGGGATATAAGAAATGCCGATTATTGAAACATGGAGAAGAGTCTCGCGTGTGAAAGAAAGCCGCTCAGAAATTTGGTGCCGCCTCGTCGTAGTGTGGTGGAGATGTAGTACAAGTCGAAGGATTTTGGAGCCTGCGGTGGCTCGCATGTGTGGTCGACCTAACCGCCGCAGAGGGGGCAGTGGCCGGGAACGACGATGTACCGTTCATGAGGGCCCTTGACGCAGGAGCGCTTGTGGCTGCCGTCGGTTGATGTCCTGAAGAAGTGCGCTCCAGGGTCGATACACGAGGTGTAAATGTAGTAGTTTTTTGTGAAGTCGCACATGGTGTCTGTCGAGCGGCCCGGGCAGGACGGCGGGTTTTGGCTTGCTGGGAATGGTGTAAGCGGTGACATCCCAGCCGGCGGCGCCCCACGAAGCAATGGGAGACTTACAAGGTGGCACGCGGACGCGCAGAGGAGAGTTCTCGGGCCCTCAGAAAATTGGGTGGTAGACGGTATCGGAAATTCCGGATATCGTGGCTAGGACGGCGTCGTCGGTTTCCAGAGGTGGACAGTGGCAGGCATCGATGGGTGGGCAGAGTCGAGTGAGCGGGCGAGGTGCAGCCAGTGCTTGCTGGAGCCAGCTATGTAGCAGTAGTAGGAGGAGATGGGTATATCAGGGGAGCGGGTAAGTAAGTACGAGTAGCTCGGATGCAACCAACAGTCGATGGAGAAGGCGAGGATGGCTATATATGAGCTGAGGTGGGATGGGCCGGACTTAAAAACACAAATAGACATGACTTGCGGGAGAGCAGACGCAAGCAAGCAAGCACGGGTGTTTTAGCACGGGTGGTTTCTGATGGAAGCTCTTTGCCAACGCGCGCGTCCGAGCCATGACGGCAGGGCTTGCTGGAGGTGGTCGTGGACGGACGGCGCCCAGGGTTGAGGTCCCTTTGACGACCGAGTCCTGCGACAAGTGGGCCATCTAGGGAAATTTCCCCATCAGGCTATGGAGGGGCTTTGACAGTGATGAGTGGTAAGGGCATCGAGGGGAGGTCAGACAGCAGCAGGGGTGGGTGGGTGTGGATAGAAAGACAGGGGAGGGGGGGCGGAGGAGAGGAGGGGGAGGGGGTGGGTGTGGTGTGACTGAGAGCGAGAGCGAGGGGTGAGGAGAGGTTGCCGGGCCCTCAGCGGAGAACGGGGCCCATTCTCGGTGACAAGAGGGCTGCGAGGTGCGATTCTCTGCTGCACGCAAGGCAGGCAAGCAGACAGGCAAGGTGCTGCGAGTGTGTGTCGGGGGGTGCCCGCTGTGCCCCATGGCGGCGGCGGGGATCAGGGGGCCTTGAACGCACGGAGTGTGGGCTCGCTGGGACCAGGATCACCAAGTGAAGCTGGAGAAACGCTTTGTCGCTCGGGGTGGGAAATGGAGGGAGACCAACAAAGGGGGTACGACCGAGGACGGACGTCGGTCAGTTACCGACTTGTACATATCGTACTTGCATCCTGGGGCGAATCCTGTCTCTCAGCCAGGTATCGGGAGCATGGAGCATCGATATCCTCGAATGTCTGGTTCAGTAAGTACGTCGTACTTGCTTGTATGGCAGGCTGGCCCTGGGGATGCCGGGAGATGGCCGGTCGCCGGTCGTGAGAAGACCTGAACGGCATCGAGGCCGACCGATTTGACGCCTGCATGGGACTGCCGGCGCACCGACATTGTACTAGACTCGGCTGTCTGCCCGCGTCAGGAAACGGAGTGCTCTTGGACGATGACCGACCGCTGGGCGGCGCCGTCTTGTTTCCCTGTGTTTTCTTTGTTTGCTGCCTCGCCCAAGCCGCCCCGGACTGCTTCCTTGGCCTTACTTGTACTCCAACCGAGTTGCGCACGAGCTCATCAGCCAAGCAGTGCGTCACTTGTACGCTACATTGGCTGATGAGCAGAATAATGAGTAGTGTCTCGAGCAGAATCCATGTCGGAACCTAGCATACGACGTAGAGGACGGCGGCCGTTGAGGGAAGTCCGGCACTCGTCGTCGTTCGTTTGTCGTCGTCATCTGGCGTCGAGTCTCCAGGGCCCTGCTCGACTCGGATGCAGGGACGAGCAACGACAATGTCTCACTGGATGGCGAAGGATCTGAGTGCACCACCACCAGATTGTTGGTGCGCATCGGCGGCCTGGGCTCGAGGTCGAGGGTCGGGGGTCAAAGCGATGGAGGTGTTGAGGGCGCCTTAGGAGGATGCAATAGGTCAAGTTGACGCGAGTGCTGGATGCGCCCGGACACCGCCCACAATTCATGCGCAAACCACTGGAAACCCAACTGAACGGTACCTGACCTGACGGGGCATGACCCTGGGCTGGGTGGGTGTGTGGCCTGCCCTGCTTCCATGCCTGCCAACCTGCCCTGCCCTGCCCTGCAGCATGTTAGTCATCGACAGCGGGTGGGTGGCACTGGATGGCCTGCTGAAGGAAGGAGGGCTCGGGAACGGCGTCCTGGGCTGGGTGCCCTCGGGCGGGAAGGACCCATGCCATCTTCCCTGGCACCTGCCCTCCCGCCCGCTCATCCATTGCCAAGCGCACATTCTTGCTTCTTCTGACCCTCGAGGCTACGTTCCATTTCCGTCCCATCTCAGCTCAAACACATACAAGTAATAAACGGGCATCTTGCAACACAACCTCGCTCCAACTGTCCAGCGACTCGACGTCGACAATCACACCGAAAAACAGCCACCGAGCACCGGATTGGCCCTTGATCAAGCACTGAAATCAGCCCCTATCATGGTGTTTGTACCCTGCCGGACGCGCCCCTCMCCTCCCCCATCCACCCGCCTGCGTCCCATCTCGCCCGCTTTGCCGACATCACACACGCAAAGTATGCGTTTAGGTGCCGGGTGGGCCCATGGGCAGCATCAATAGAGTGCCGACGAAGGGCAGGGCGAGGACGACGTCCTTACATACTTGTGTACCTCTTGTCGCACCGCCACGGCTTTGACGCCCTCAGACGGTCAGACCTCACATCCACCTACGCCTGAATAGGCAAGCGTTCGTACCGAGGAACAAGTTGACAGTGGCGATCCATCCCTCGCGGACAGAGTGAGGCTCCGTGCTTTCCCTGGATGCCATGGCGATGGCTAAGTGCATGGTTCGACGTTGTACAAAACCTGCAAAGCCTGGCCATCCTCTGCAACGCGAGCCAGAACAGTCCCACGTTGTCAGAACGAACCATGCAACCATGCTCCCCTTTTCAAGGAACACCCCGCATGTCTTCAACGGGAACGGTCGCGGGCCCAACATTGCCTTGCCCGTCTGGATTCTGGGCCTGGCCTGAATGGTCGAATCGCCGCCTCGACGAGCTCCATTGCCGTTTCAACGCTCAGATGCTCACCATTCACCAGCACCTCGCACGGCTCAGCGTTTGCTGCTCTTTCGGAAGCACTGCCGAACCTGGACTCGCCTGTCCCCGCCCAGACCACGACTGGGCAGAATGTCAACACCTTGATAGCCGCTCACAGACCGCATCCAATGTCGTCGATCCCGACTGTGCTTGGCACAAAGTGCATTGACAAACCCTGCTGCACAGCGGCTTCCCGCCTGCCCATCTCGCAAATTATATCGGCATGTTCGCTCTTATTATGCCCGTGCTCTCGCCAACGTCCTCTCGCTTGCTTCCCTGCTTGCTCCTTCACTGCTACCACAATGACTCGTGGCCATCTCGATTTTTCTCATGGGATGGGGTTTCCGTCAGGAACCTGTGGCCCTGGTTGCGGCAGTGCTCGTCCTAGCCAAATGTCAAAGCGCAGAACCTGGCGAGTGGACTCGGGCCAGTGAGAGTTTCACACCAAGGGATCAAAGCGCTGTCAACGAGACCATCCATATTGTCATCATCTGAACTCTGCACCCCTGATCCTGGCCGCCTTCTCGATTGCATCAGACTGAATCCAGGCAAAGCTCGGACTCGGCGTCTTTCTAGTCACAGAGTGGCGGGATCTCTAGCGCAATCACCTCGCAAGAAGCGACGAGATCGGACAGGTGAGCAGGCCAGCCGCCGTGGAACGGTTCGGCTGATGCGAGACTTTCTTGGCATCCGTTGGCACGTTGTTTGACAGGAACCGTGACTCTTGGCCATGGAGAAGATCCACGCGCGCTCTTACAGAGCCTTGACGACTCGACAGCAAAACCGTACGACCACGCCCTCTTGTCAGATGAACAAAGCTGGCCGCACAGTTCAAGCGCAGACAAGGAACCGTCGTCGAGTTTTCTTCGCTTCGATGCAGGCGAACAGCCATCAATATCCCATGAGGCCACCATGTCCCTCGCCGCAAGACTGACTTGTATCCTCACGCGGGCAGAGGTTCTCAGGTTTCAAGTGGGGCGTGTTCCTGTCAGAGGCGTTCACTAAGCTCTTCGTTCATGCCCTCAGACCCCCGAAACATCTGGGGCAGCGGCAGACGCCGCCGAGGCCAGCCTACCAAGAACAGTACATTCCTGGCTTGACCCTCGCCATCTCGCGTGACCCTGCAGAGAAGGCGCCTGCGGACAAGATCCCAGAAGAGGCACTCTCCGGGGCCTCGTGGAGGCTTCCCCAGCCCAACACGAGCTCATTTGACACATTTGGTGAGTGTTGCATGAGCGGTCGGAGAGATGGAAATCTCCGGTCAACCCTGACAACCTGGAAACATCTCCGCAACCAGGATGATCCATCTGTGTTGGACCTGTGACAGCCCCGTGATCGACAATGCCTGTTCCATGCTGATGAGCGGCACTCAGGAACTCGGAAATCCACGGCGGTTCATCCTGCGAGATGCGTTCAGAATGCAAGATGAGATTGGTGACCCGATGCGACATTCTATTTGGGTCCCAGCGATCGGGCCAAGTCTGGTCCTTGGCAGGAGGACACCAGGACAACCTTGCCGGCCCATTCTCTCTGTCCAGACGCAGAAACCAACCAACCTGCTCAGCCTTTCCCGAGTGTCGTTGGCACATAGAGTACCTGATACGAAGAATGTATGTGCTGCAAAGCTGTTGTACATATGTATATGGCCTGCATTTAACACTTGGACAGGCAGGGAAGGGAAATGGACGGGTCCCTATGGCCCACAAAGGACTCAGCATACGAACTGGCCCAGTGCTTCCCACACATGATGAAGAGGAAAACCATCCCACAGTGGTGCGGTGTGCTCCGAACATGGCATGATCAAGCTTGATAGTGCGACCCGCTCGCCACAGGTGCGATATATGGGACCCTGGCAACAATGGGTCTTATTCCTTCGCAGTCTGCAACGCCTCTCCTGGACCGACCCCATCTCTTGCGATATTCCTTTGGACGCCCCCAAAGGGGCAGCACAGTTCAACAGTTGATCTGGACTGACAGGACTTGGTATTCGCACGTACTGCTTGCTACATGGTCGATGCTCCTTGCTTCTCCACAGCTTGTCATCCTACAACATGGCGACAGCAGCAATGAGGCCACCAAGGATGCCTACTGGGGCCATGGTGGCTGCGGGACCAGCGTTAGGGGTCTCGGAGTCCTCGCTTCCCGCGGCACCGGCAGTGCTGCTCGGGGACTCGGTCACGCTTTGGCTCTCGGAGGCAGAGTCGGAGCCAGAGGCAGAGGCAGTGGGGGCATCGGAAGACGTGGTCGAGGCCGCGTCCGCCCGGCAGACGACCTCATCGGGTAGATCGGTCACGCCGACGGACGCGCACATTTCATGGGCGAACTTGACTGTTTCTGCCTGCTGCTCGGCCGTGCACGAGTCGACCAGACAGCATGCAATCTCGTCGATGAAATTCTCGTTCTCGCAGATGCACTTGGCATCGTAGGCGTTGCAGCCAGCGATGGCGCCGGTGGTCACAAACTCGGTCACGCAGGGTTGCTAAGGGCAGAATTGGTCAGTCCAACAAGCCCGGCATTGACCGAGTCTTGGGGAGGGGATGCATACGGCGCATTTCGGCACTTGAGTCAGACCCTGCTGCGCGACAGCGGCGCCTGCGGAGATGAGGATGGTCGCAGCGAAGAACATCATCGTGGCGGCGTCGATCTCGGGTCGGGGGCTGCTGGCTGGTCACCGTGTTGGTGTTGACAGAGGACAAATTGGCCGGTCCAGCTGGTTTGGCTGAACGTTCCCAAGGGGTCAGCAGGTCATGTCAGCAGGGAGAGCCGACGAGATTAGATAACCTCGGACCCTTCGGGGGCTTGGTCGACATTGAGAAGTTGGGCCAATGGCGACCCGGAGGCGCATGTGGGCTGGGCTATCATTGGTCCCGAGCATCGTCCGGGGATCAGTGACGAGCCAAGAGATCAGCTCAGGGGCAGGTGAGCCATCAGGGGCGTCCGCCTCACCGAGATCTGACCGAGACACACGAACCGAGACGGCGACAGTTGAGCCTCACTCACCGTTGATTCCCAACATTTATCCCACTCTAGCGCTACGTACCAATGCAAGCATGGCCTGACAAAATCCTGTTTCCCGTCAACTGCCGACATTCATTGCATTTTCATGCACACACATCCTTTGCCGGGGTGTCTGTCGTAATTATCATCACCGATCCGAACCCCAGTCGAATTTGCTCGCAACGCTTGTCTGTGCGTCGGTCGACATCGTCGCATGCCGTCTGATGGTGGTCCAACTCGTCGACCTTGACAGCTTTGATGCTTTCCTAATGCTCTTGTCAGCCGTTGATCACCCCATGTTTGCCGTCTGAGCGCAACAAGCGCCGTGTCTAACGTCTGTGCTAGTGGAGCAGAACACCAAAAGTCAGAGGCCCGTCGTTCTCACCACTCCGGCAGGGGTCCCGCAGCGCGGCGGCCTGCGTCACTAGTCTCAAAGCTTGTTGACTGGCGCGCGGCATGAGCTCACTGTTGCCGTTGGGATATCAGGACAATTCTCCACCCCGGCCGGGCTGCTTCGTCTCCCCGAGCAGCCCGCTCGTCGCCGATCAGAACGGATGGCACGTCACCTGGAACACGGTCTCGGGACGCCAAGTTGACGACGTCGAAGCGATCGGTAGAGATCCGGGCAGCAATTGGTTTCGCCGCCGTGGCTGCAGCCGATCTGACAACCTCTCCGTCCGAAGGCCTGGGACGCCTCATCCGCCGCACCGGATCTCCGGGCTGAATACACCTCGACGCCGGCTTGGCCCCGGTTGGCGGCCTCGGAAATCTCCCGACACTCCCCCGATGGGCCCGGGGGCAGCGTGAGTTCGGGACCGCAGAAATAAGTAAAACCCCAAACGCCAAAAGGCAGTCCGTGGTGGCATCGTCACCTTCGACCGTCGACGACCGGGCCGCCGCTCTGACCCCTCGCCAGGGCATTCACGACCAGCACTATCAGGAGACTATTGGACTAGCAGGAGGGCCGTAGGATGTGCATACCCTCTGCCTATCAAACCGCTTGGCACGCCACTTGCTGAGCCGCCCCCTAACGAACGGCAGTTGCTCCGCTGGCGTGCATTGATGGCTGGGCACCCCTCGGCACCCCGAAATGTGCCGGGCCGACTTTCATCATCCCATCCATCCGTCTCCAGGGTGCCCAGCCTCTAGCCGCGGGGGACATCAAGGTTATATTCATCTGCCCATCTTCTGGGGCCTGGGACGTCTGCAAAATGGAGACGCCCGCTCAGATATTCCCTCGTTCGGGGTGGCGCCGACAAGCCCGAGCGCCTCACTTCCACATCACAGGCTCGGTCGAAATGAGGGAACCGAGAACAAAGTTTTCATATGCCTCTGGCCAAGCACCGAGCGTACGTGTCGTCTCGTCTCCGGCTGCCCGACGAGCTCCGGCGCGGAAGAGCCCGACAAGGAGCTTGGGTGTCTCAACCCAAGGAAACATAGTCTGACGCCGTTGTTCTGTGGCCTGAGACTTTGGCCCCATGAGCTGATGTCACTCGCTGCTTCACTGAGGAGCGAGCTACCTAGAAACGCTGTTGGAGGAAACTCGGTCGAGTGCTCGGACCCTTTTCCGTGAACGCACACCAAGCAAGTCGGGAAGGCAACGTATTTCGTTTTGGACATGGTGTTCTGGACGCAATAACAGGTGTTCTCTCACTGCTCGGACAGTTGCATCACATAGGTAGGGTATGCACAGAACCATATCCTGCTCGTGCATCATGTCAGCATGTTGAGACAAGCCAACAGCTTGGCTCGAATTCAGGGCTCCAAATAACCTAACATTCGGGGGTATATGCTAAGAGATGCTCTACATCGCACACGACCAGGGGTTGGTATCCTCCTCGGGTTTGCCACGAACAGATATATGCCAACAGTAGATGAGAACAACCAGAACCACGCTCGCTTGCTCCTCAATCAAATATTCCACAGATTAGCTCTCAGGATAGATGGCAGTAGATCATCCCGTCAGCTTCCTCCACCAGCTGCTGCGCGGCGTCGTCTCCATGAACATCGACGCGCGGCGGCGCTCCTCGCTGCCTTCCGATCCGCCGGCGGGATTGCTGTGACCGTGCCGGCGCTCGCGTTCCTCGCGCCTCGCCCGGCGGCGACGCTGCTCGTCACCTTCGTCCGCTGTGCCGTCTTCCATCTTGGGCCGACGGCGACGTTCTCGCCGCTCGTGACGACCTTCGTCCTCCTCGGCCGGTGCGCCGCCATCCTCCGGTGGCGGAGGCGCGTCCGAGTGCTCATGCACCCATGATGAAGTGCCCGAGTGCGGCCATGCTGGCTTCTCGCGCTTGCTCGGTCGCCTCCGGTGGGTATAAGCGGCTTCGGTGTCGGACACATATGTTGATTGCCGACGACTGCTTCGCGGATCACCGCCCTCGGCCGCGCGGGCAGCTCGGCGCGCCTCGCGCCGACGCAGGCGTGCTTCCTCGTCTTCGGATGCGTCGACGTGTCTCGATCGCCGGCGCTCCTCGCGCGCCGTGCGCCTAACTTCCTCCTCGGCGTCATCTTCGGGAGCCAAGGGAGCAGTTTCTCTTTCTTTGCGACGTCGCCTGCGATCGGCCCTTCGCGCTTCTGCCTCGGCATCTTCAGCGGCGCGTCTCTCTTCCTCCTCACGAGCGCGAGCAGCGCGCCTCTCTGCCCGCTTGGCCTCCTTCTCTTCATGCCGACGGGCCTCCGCCTCCTCCTCGTGTCGTCTACGCCGTTCGCGACGTGCTTTGTCCTTGGCGATGCGCGACTCTTCAGCTGCCTGCTCCGCTGCTTCCCGCTCGGCACGCTTCGCTTTGCGGGCGGCGCGACGGGCCTCACGAGCCTCTTGGTCGGCATCCGTCATGGGCACGTCACCGTCTTCGGGATCTTCGGCAGAGCCCCTGTGACGCGGGCGCCTGCCTTCGTCGTCGGCTGTGCCATAGGTGTTGCGGCGTTGCAGAGGGTCGGGCCGTTCGGATCTCGGCGTGAGGAGACCGCCGAACATGCTCGCGAAGCCTTTCTTGGCCGTGGAGTTGGACCGCCTCAGTCCATTGGGGTCAGCGGGACCGTCGGGGTCGACCATGACAATGTCGTCGTCCTTTGGCGCCCGTGAGTGCCGGCGGCTTTTGGATGGGGTAGGCTCGTCTCCGTTGGCGCCCACCATGACAATGTCATCGTCGCGGTGGCGCCTGCTGCGCCTGCTCGAAGACTTGTCGACACCGAGGACCTTGGCGGCCTTCGCAGACATGGCCGGCGCCTCCTCGTTCGGTGGCGACGCGAGGCCACCAACATCAACAGAATGGCGCCGCGACGGCTTGCTGCGGGAACCATGGGCTCTGTCGCGCGTCGAGGTTGTGCGGGTAACGGGCGGTGTGCTGAACATGGACATGAGCTTCGGCCGTCCCGGGGCTTCCCGCGTTCTGTCACCACGGTCGCGCTCCGCTCTGTCTGCCTTGTCGGAGTTGGAACCCTTGGAAGAGATCTTCTCCTCGACTGGCGAGCGCCTCTTCTTCTTGTCTGAGCGCTCGGTGCGTTCGGTCTTCGAAGATTTCCTCTCCTTCTCTTTCGGTGTTCCAGCTGTCCACATGCCCCATGACGAGCCCTCTCGGTTGATCTTTGCGCGCTCCTTCTTCGAGGGCCTTGCATCCTCTTCAGGCGGCGACGGAGGTGCGTCGGGAACAGCAGGAGGTGGAGGAGGGGCAGGCGGGAGCTCCTCTTCCTCCTCGGGAGGGGGGGGAGCTGGCGCTTCCTTGCTCTTCTTCTTGCTCTTCTTCTTCTTCTCCGGAGACATGTCGACGACGGCTACGATCTCATCCTCGTCCTCCGGGAAAGAGCCGGGGAGATCAGCGGACCTCTCTTTGGGCTCTTCTTCTTCTTCGAGAACCACCGGCTCTGCTGCTGATACTGCCTTCTTGGCCTTCTTGGAGCGTTTCTTCTCTTCTTTGGTCGGCTCAGGGGGCGGTGGTGGCGGCGGAGGGGGGGCTTCTTCTGGAGGCTCTTCTTCGGGTTCGGGCTCGGGTTCGGGGATCGTCTGGAAGGCCTTGAGTCTGTCGGCGATGGATCTGCTGCCCACAGCCTTGCGGGCTGTGGAGGACTTCATGGAGGTCGCGGCATTGTCGCCAAACGAAGACGCGAAGGTGTCCTTCCCTTCGATGCTAGCACCTTCCAGACCTGTGATGAGTCAGCCTGTGTAATCTCGGGTGTGGCTGCGGTGTGATGCATCTCATTTCGGTGAGAAGATCCGGGGTGCGTGTGGGGGCCATGCGCGACGAACCTTTTTTGGTGGAGGACTTCTTGGCTCCCGCCACGCCCCAGAAGCTAAACGGGTCAGCGGCCGGCTTGCTCTCCTCCGCCTCCGGCCCAAGCAGCTCCTCGACTTGCTCGGGACTGAGCTCTCCGATGACTTCGTCCAGATCCTTGTCTTCGTCCTTGTCCTTCGATGCTTTATCTTTGGATTTGGACTTTGACTTGGATTCCTTCTCGGCCTTGGAGCCCTTTTTGGACTTCTTTTTCGATGCCTCGGCCGCTTCCGCCTCTTCGCGCTCTTTCTGAGCTTGCTCCTCCGCTTCGCGGGCGAGGCGCTCTTCCTCCTCCTTGGCCGCTGCCTCCTCGGCCTCCTTGGCGGCCTGCTCTTCGGCTTCTTTGGCAGCTTGCGCTGCTGCCTCAGCCTCGGCATCTTCAGCCTCCTTTGCAGCGCTGTCCTCGGCCCGAGAATTGACAAGCGCCGTCAAGCGGTCAAATTCAGCCTGGTCCTTCTTGAGAAGCTTCCCGCCTCTCTTGGACTTCTTGATGACCAGAGCTGCAAGTTGATCCTCTTCCCGGCGATGCTGCTCGGCTTCGGCTTGGGCCCTTTCCCGCTCTTCCTCCTCAAGACGGGCCTTTTCCGCTTCTTCGGCTGCAGCCGCCTCCTCCGCCTCGCGTGCCAGCCGCTCCTCCTCGTCACGCTTGGCCTGCTCTTCAGCCTCCTTCTCCTCTTGTGCCTTGCGCGCAGCCTCTTCCTTCTCAGCTTTCTTCTTCTCCTTCTCCAGCTTCTTGAGCTCCTTCTCGCTCAGCTTGGGCTCCTTCACCTTCTTCTCCTTCTCCTTTTCTTTCTCCTTCTCCGGTTCGGGTTCTGCAACAGGCTCAGCCACGTCCAATGAGGGAGGGGTGGGGGCTGGCGGCGGAGGATCAGTCGGTAAGTCCTTACGGTTCTTCTTAGATTTTTTCTTCGCGGAGGTTCCCCAGGTGGCCCAGTCATCGTCCTCGGCCTTGGGCTCCTTGGTCTCTTCGACAGCGTCTGGCTGGGCAGACTCAACGTTCGGCTCGTCCTCGATAATCTCGATGGGGTCCTTCTTGGATTTCTTGTCCTTCTTCTTCTTGGAGGAAGAGATGCCCCAGATATCGTCCGAGGGTTCCTCGATCGCGTCAGGCTTCCATGTGGTGTCAGCTGCGGTGTCCTTCTTATCCTTTTTGCCAAAGGAGCTGAAAAAGTCAATGGTGTCCTTGGATGCGCTTACTGCCGGGTCTGAGGGTGGTGCTTCTTCTGCAGGGGCCTCATCTGTACCGAAGTCCAGGAGTGCCGAGGTTTTGCCTTTGGATTTGTCAGTTTTGGTGCCGAAACTCCAATCGATGGTGGGTGTTGCAAAAGCCTTGCTGATGGCATCAACGGCCGAGGGGTCTGTGTCGTTACTAGTACCTTTCTTCTTCTTGTCTTTCTTGGATGAGGCGGCTCCCCAGGTGTCCCAGGAATCGTCGGCCTTCTCTGCTGGAGGGTCAGGAACCGGTTCAGGAGCGGGCTCCGGGATAGGTTCCATGTCCATGGTGCCCTTCTTCTTCTTTTTCTTGTCTTTCTTAGAAATCGCAGCCCCCCAGGGGTCAGCTTCCGGCTCTGGTTCGACCTTGTCCTCCTTCTTGCTCAGGTCATTCCAGAAGTCATCGTCCTGGGTAGGCTCCGGTTCCGGCTCGGGCACGGGCTCCGGGGGGACTTCCTCAATGGCACCCTTCTTCTTCTTTTTCTTGTCCTTCTTCGACGCAGGGACGCCCCAGATGTCATCGTCTTTCTTCTCGGGTTCGGGTTCAGGTTCCGGCTCAGGCTCGGGTGCTGGTGGTTCAGGAGCAGGAGGCTCCGGCTCGGGGTCCCATATCGAGTTCTTCTTCTTCTTTTTGTCCTTCTTCGAAGTGGTCGTTGTGAAGGCTCCCCATAAATCGTCCTTCTTCTCAGGCTCTGGCTCCGGAACGGGTTCTGGCTCTGGCTCTGGCTCTGGCTCTGGGGGCGGAGGGGGAGGAGGAGGCGGTTCGGGCTCTGCAAGAGCGCCCTTCTTTTTCTTTTTCTTGTCCTTCTTCGAAGATACCGCGCCCCAAATATCGGCCGCTGGCTCTGGCTCCGGGGCCGGCGGAGGTGGAGGAGGTTCAGGCTCTGGTTCTGGTTCCGGCTCTGGAGGAGGCTCCTCGACGACAAGGCCCTTCTTCTTCTTCTTGTCCTTCTTCGAAGTGGCTGCTGGCGCCCACCAGTCATCATCCTTTGCAGGCTCGGGTTCGGCGACGGGTTCGGGCGCGGGAGGCTCAGGTTCCGGCTCCGGCTCTGGGTCGGCGTCCCAAATGCTTTTCTTCTTCTTCTTGTCCTTCTTGGCGGTCGTGGTTCCCCAACTAAAGCCGTCGTCCTGAACAGGCTCCGGATCAGCTGGCGGTGGGTCGGGCGCTGGAGGCGGGTCGTCGAGCAGGCCACCTTTCTTTTTCTTCTTCTTGCCGCCGCCCCAGGCGTCCCAGAGGTTATCCTCCTTGACTTCTTCCTTGGGAGGCTCGGGGACAGGCTCGAACACCGGGGGTTCGGGCTCAGGCTCGGGATCGGGGTCAAGAAGACCGCCCTTCTTTTTCTTCTTCTTGTCCTTCTTGGAAGTTGTCGAAGTGAACCAGTCGTCGACGGCTGGCTCGGGGTCAGGGGCAGGCGGAGGAACAGGCTCGGGCTCCGGTGCGGGTTCAGGTTCCGGGTCGTCCCAGAGGCTGTTCTTCTTTTTCTTCTTGTCCTTTTTCGAAGTGGTGGCGGTGAACCCAAAGCCAAAATCGTCGTCCTTCTTCTCCTCTTCCTTGGCCTCGCCGCCTGCGCCGAGGTCGCCGTTCTCGTCGGCTTCGTCAAGAGAACCGAAGCCGAAGGTCGTCTTCGTCTTCTTCTTGGGCTTGGGCCGGTTAAGGCTCCAGGGATTGGATTCCGCCTCCTCCTTGTTGCCCTCTGGCGGAGCATCGCCACCCTCCTTGTTAGAGCTGGACCAGTCCCACGTGTTCCCAGTATTCCAACTGGTTCCCCAAGCTCCAAAGGATGTAGATGGTTTACTGCTCCCGCCCGAGTCAAAATTGATATCTAGCGACCCGGTGCCTGTTGCAGGATCATCCAGCTTGATGTCTTGAAATGAGTCGAACTTGGAACCGGAATCCGCGGGCTCTTCGGCCGCAGCCCCCTTCTTGCCCTTCTTCTTGGATTTGACAGGAGCGAAGGCGTCCCATTCATCATCGGGGTTGGCGTCGCCGGCACCGTCCTTGTCCTTGTCGCCTCCATCGCCGTCGCCAGCGGCTCCGTCGTTCTTGCCAGCGTCACCGCCCCCTCCATTATCGCCTCCCCCTTCATCATTTTTCTTGGTGCCGTCGTCGTTGTTGTCATCGGTCCATTTGTTTGCTGCAGCCTTCTGGGCAGCCTTCTTTTTCTTGGCATGCTGTCTCAGGCCGTCGTCGGACGACAAGTCGATGTCGAACGCCTGCGTAGGATCGAAGAAAAGGGCATCCCGGTCTTGACGCTTCTGCTTCTCTTGGTGCGTAGGAGGAAGAGGGAAGGCAGAGAGCAACTGGGAGGGTGGTCGACGGCTGGCATGCTCATCCGTGTCGCTGTAGTCCATGATTTGTACCTCGCATGGATCTCGGGGTTCTTGGGCAGGCGCAAAGCGTCGCGACCATCGTGGGCCACAGTTGGGTGTCTTGAGAGGACGGTAGGGGTCGTTGAGGCAAGTCGTGGGAGTCGAGGGATGACGGTGAGTCTACATGAATCAGCATGTTAGCTCGGCACGAGGAAAGAGGGGTTGAATAGGCACAAGAGCAGATAGAAGCTAATCGCTAAAGTTTCTCGGAAGTAGTCCTAGGAACCGCGCCGTCGGAAGGGCCGTTGCGCAAACCCGTTGAACCAAAAGCGGGCAGTTCCATGGCCTAACTGCTGGGCCTCCAAGACTGGGCGGCTGTGGAAGTACCGTAGTAGACAAAACACACATACCTGTACATCTCGTCTCGATATGACCCAGGCCTGGGCGATCATGCGCAGGCGAATGGTGACATCTTGCTCATCCCACCCAGTCGTCGAAGGTCGGGTCGTTCTCCAGCCAGAATCGCTTCCGAGGAACGTTCCTGAGAATGCCAAAACCTCGGCCGTAGCCATTATGGAAATTGGAGTTCGAGACGGGGCAGTTGTAAATCATGGACGCAATGTCCCTTGGGGCCGGTGAGCAAGGCGATGGAATGCGGTGCTCTCTCTCTTCTCTCTCTGCAATACTGAGGTAGATTCGGCGGGAGTGGCCGAGAAGGGAGGGCTCAATGTTGGAGTTCTCTTCTAGGTCACAGGTGGTGGTCGTTGCCGTGGTACAAGTGCTCGCTCCCCCGTCTTATCGCGGACAGGGAAAGACAAAGAGTTGGCGTCGAGTGTCTCGTTGAAGCCCAGCAAAAAAGAAGCTGAGCGAGGGTGAATCTTCTCTGGAAACTTGTTCAGCTCCAGGAAGGAAAAAGTTCGTGTAGGACGGGACCGCGTGAGGCGTTGTAGTACACGGAGGGGCGCGAGGAAAAGAGGTTGGCTGGGGTCTTGCCAGGGTAAAAAAGAATAATCATCGGTGACGGATCGCTGCCGAGGATGGACTGGATTGGGGGAGAAAGCGGGAACGCGCTGTGACGGTGACGAGAAACAGAGGTCAGGGGTCAGGGATGTAGCTCCAGCGCGCCTTCCCTTGAGGGGGTCGTCCACTGGAGTTTTTCGGGAAGGTCCCCAATTTTCAGGCGCCGGGTAGGGTGAGGTGAGGTGGGTGAGGCGTTGCTTCCCGTGGTGATGATGTCGAGCTGCTCTCCGTCTGGTGTTTTCCTCTCCCAAACATATACAGCAGTGAGAGAGGCCCGGGAGGAAGAAAAAGTCGCGACGGGACACAGAATGCGGTGAGAAGCCCCTGAATTCTTTCTTGCTGGCCCGAGACGACCGATGAGATTATCAGCCACCCTCCCGCTCGGAATTACACCCAGGCGTCCAATGGCCGAGCAGCGTCCGCCCTCTCTCGCGTTCTGATCGAGTCGCACGGCGCCCGCGCAGGACGACACACAGTCCCGTGCTGAGTGCGCAACGCAGGTCCCAAGATGCGCCTTTCTCGTCTCGGCTCTTGTTTCGTTCGCCCCCGTCGAGTGGGCGTGCGCGTTTGTCTGTCCGCCTGTCCGTCCGTCCGTCCAGGTCTTTTCGTTGGTTCGTTCGGTCGATCAGTATGTAGGGCGCAGTGTGCGGTGCGCAAAAGAAGAAAAGCCTCCCCCCTTCTTCTCGAGTCTCTCACGTCTGAGGGGATGAGAGGGAATATCAATCAGTATGCGGCAAGGGAGAACCAGGGGCATGCGAAGGAGGGATATATGAGCGCAACTCGAGAACATCGCCCGAGGAGGAGTCACGCTTGTTGCGGGTATCCTATGGAAGTACTCGGTACATGTGCTATGGAGAGCCGGGGGTGTCCTCGTCCGTCCTGTACTGTGACGATGATGGCCTCTCTTCCGTCCCCATACCCCCGGATGGAAGACCCAGAGGAGAAACAAGCGGTGCTGCCCGTCTTCCAGTCCCCTTCCCAGCAAGCAGGCGGTGCATTGATACTGGCTGCTTCAGGCGCCCCCGTTGGATGGCTGGGACGCCGAGCCATTGGCCGCTGGCCTTCCTCCGACCCCTGTCGTGGCCCCCCCTAGTCACCATCCATCTGCATCCCAAGACATGACGCTCGTCCCGTCCGTCTCCCACGCACGGCCCAGGTGATGCCATTTCTCCAGACCACCTTGCCAGAATGACCGACTGACCAGAGCCGGGGCAGAAGCAAATCTGGGAGGATCTCGAACCACTCACATCGGCTAGCGCTGGACCCTACATATGTGCCTTTGTTGCTTCTCTTCTTAGCCCCTATGCGGATCGAGGAACTGTTCATCGTCGGGGGAGGGAGTCGAGGGACATTCATTCCAACGACGTCGTCCC